>VZSC01009900.1:81252-97419 GCA_013398225.1 Steatornis caripensis | reverse complement strand
GGAAAAAAAAAAAAAAAAAAAAATCCAAACCTTGCAAATCCCTGCTCTGTTTTTCCCCAGGATCTGGAGCCCAGCGCTGACACACGGATCCCCCTTGTTCCCAAACGTGGGGCGCCCCCTCCCCAAGGACACCCCACCGCGACGGATCCCTACGAGCTGCCCGCAGCACCCTCCTGATTGGAAACACGGGATTAAATAAATAGCAGGTTCCATAACTGCTAACTCCTAAATAGTATCATTTTTTGCAAAGCTGTTTCACATTCTGACCAAATGGAAATTCTGCTTTATAGCAGAGGGTTGGATTTTTTTTTTTTTTTAATTCGCTCTTTTTTTTTAATAGTTCTTGCGGGTTCCCCCCACCCCCTCCGTCATTTTTAGTGTGCGGCACATAATAATATGAAGCTAAGGACACTGTTCTGATAATTCCTTGAGCAGCCCTAGCAAAACACTATCCAGATGTGTTGCTGTTTTTCTGCAGGGGGAATGCATTGTGCACGTCGGGGGGAAAAAAAAGAAGGGCAATTTTCCCCTCCACTTGGCCTTCAGTTTTAAATGAAGTGAGGTAGGCCACCATTTTGGGGCCAGAAGATGAAAACCAGCACACCCAACCCTTCCAATAACGTCGTGAGGAAGGATCCAGAAGAGTTCATTCGAGGAGGACAAAGCGGGAGAGAGAAAGAGAAGGGGGGGGAAAAAAATATCCAGGCTTAGGAATCAGGAGCAGAAATACGAGCCTTGTTTCTTGTAAGCTTGGATAATCTGAGTCAAAACCCACATGAATCAATTCAAGCTGAGTCCAGACTGCTGTTCTGTACACATGTGCACACACACGCACTCGCATGCGCTGCGTTTGCTCTCTTTTATGACATTTTAGTGGCTGCTGCTTTGTTGGGAGCTGTTGGGAAACACATTTGCTCTGTTCCCACTCACGAGGAGGGCTGAAAATGTTTTGATTTTGTAATAATTGGACTTTCACACCCTGAATGTTTTCAAAGCACTGCGCGAGCATTATCTAATAATCCTCAAGGCAGCTCAGTGAGGTAGGTAGAAGTCAGCATCATTATCCTCATTTTACACACTGGGGCGAAACCAAGACAGGGGTGATATATGCCTTGCCCAAGGCCACACAACACGTCCATGGCAGAGATGGGATTAGCGCTAAGGAGCTGCTGGCTCGCGGCCCGGGATCGGGGCTCCGTCCACCGGCCCCGGCTTCCCCTGGGACGGAAACGCATTTGTGCGTGAGCGAGAGCGGGGAGACAGGGAGGGGAGGGCAAGATGCGTAGGAAATATGCACCGTAACGAGGAGCGCGAGGGTATTTTCAGCACCAAAAGGATGGGCTCAGAGAGCTCGGTGGTGTTTCAGGTGTTTTGTCTCGCGGGCAGAGCTGATGCTGATGCTCGGCTGGAGGGAAAGAGTTTTTCCGAGGCACAGGCTGGCTGGTTGGTTCCCTTCTGAGCGACCTCCGTCGGACAAAAAGGAGTTGAACTCGGAACGGGAGTGAGCAGCAGGTCTCTGCTAACGGGGCTCCTCCGGACAGAGACGGATGAGGGAGCGCTGACCCCGGCGGCTCTGCTGGCAGGGGAGCAGCGACAAGCAGCTGGTAGTTGCAACTACCTCCCCCGAAACAGCTGGATCTGAGGGAGGACATCTGGATGCAGTCTGGGTGGTTTTGCGAGAAACAACGTCCACTGAGTCACCAAAGAGAGTGCACACGGGTCTTCGGGATGCGGAATGCGAGACAGCCTGCGTTCGCTACGGGGACGGGGCTGCAGGGCGGTTGCGGAGATGGACTGGGCCTCCCACGGCGCAAAGGTGGGGCGAATAACTGCCTTAGGGGGTCATGCACTCCGAACCGTGCCCTGGTGTCCAGGGGCTGTGGCGAATCAGAGCTGCATGTGAACCAGCAAAGTCGTATACGTACAAATTTGCGCACAGGGACTGCGCAGCACGCGAACGCGCTGGGGCCAAAGAGCTAAACAGCCACGTAACAGGTGGAGGAAAACTATTAAAACTCTCCAAACTTCCCTGCGGCTGCCAGTCCTGGCTTGGCTAAGCTTCCGGAGGCTTCCGGAGCTCCAAGAGGGCTTTTTTCCCCGTGCGGAGGTGAGTTTGCCAAACCCGCATCCCACTGCCAGCCACGGCTGTGCCCAGAGCTTCGCGAGTGATAGGACCCTCCAGCACAGCACCCGAGGGCCCCGATTTCGGTTTTGCAGCCTTTCTCTCTGGCTTTCAGCAGCCGGTGAAGGTGAAGCCCCACAAAAGGTAGCGTGACCGTCTGTCTAGTTTCTCCATCGCAGTCGCTTGTTGAACGCCTATGCCAAGCAGTGCTGCGTTTAGCCAACTCGCGGCCACTTCTGTTGAGCTTTCCCTGCTCCAGAGCTCCTGCCTGACTGCCCGGAGCAACACGGTAACACAGCGCTCGTGAAGAATCTCCTGCAACATCAGGCACCAGAAAATCCAATTAGTGACCGCCTCTGCGGATGCTTCATCAGGGAGGAAAATTAAGCCAGAGCTTGCACCTTCTTAGACATCAAAGCCTCAGAAGAGCAAGAAATCAGCATAGGAAACCAAGTTTTGCTAGTTCTGGTGCTCAGGGTTGTTTCTTACCGAGATCATAGAAAATACCCTTGGGGTGTCCTTCTCCACGCTAGGAAGAACACTGGTTACAGGATTAAGTCCAGCTCTGTTTCCTCTAAAATTTTACTACCTGTAAAGCGGTTGCATGGTTTGCATCGAATTCTCTGCAAGAAACCAAGTGTTCCCCGTTTTGACACACCTTTTGCCCTGGATGCCAGGCGACAGCATGCCGCCCACTAACATTTTGCCAGCCAGTTTCTAGACCCAAGAGACACATCTGTATTTCTGAAGTCAGCCACGGGACAGTAACGCCAGATCCACCACCCTCTCCAAAACTGCCATCAGAGCCTACCCTTAGGGCAGGTATTTATTAACTGCAAGTGCACACGAAGGCTGCGCTCGCCGGGTCCCCACGACGCGAGGTGTCCGGACCTGTGGCCACCGCACCGTGCAGCTCCTGAGAGTTGGAGTCCCTTCTCCCCACTTTGGCTGGAAGTTCATCTCAGTTCATAACAGTTGCGTTTTACCTTTGTTCTGCTTCCCTACGCATAAGCCCATGGCCTAGAGGGAGAGACGCTGCTTGAATGTGCAGGAAACCTGGGCTAGATTCCCGTTCTCTTGCTCCTTCAACTACTTTAAAAGGAAAAGGAGTGGGGTTTTCCAGCTACATGCGTGTCGCGTTCATGCATTCTGTTAATGCAGCATCGCGGGGAACTTGCTCTCCAAGCCTCATTACCTTTTGTCTCCAGTTCCAGGAACACAGCAGATGGCTGCCAGACCGTGGTATGCAACGCTTACCTCTTGAAAAATCTTTAAAGAATTTAAGCTTTGCACAAACGTTTTAAGCAACCCCAGCTGCCAATTCCACATGAGACAATCTTAAGATAAATGGATGTTTGCAATCACCCAGGCGCTGGCGAAGGAAAGAACCACCATTCAGGCGAGCCGCTTATTAAATTTACCGGTGTGCCCTGGGTGATTGCACTACAGGGTTCACCCATGTCTGTCCACACTTTCTTACAGTGCCACTTCTGCTGTGCTCAACACTGCAATTAGCTTGATTTATATTAAACATTGTTACTGCTCCCTTTCCCTGTGTTCCCGTCTTTGAGAAGCCTGGAGAGTTGTGACAGGAGTAAACCATCACTAATAGGAGTGGAAAACGGCCCTGTGACCGGGGGTCTGGGCCCTGCTGCTTGTGATGCCCCGGGCCTCGTCGGGGGGAGCAGATACCCTAAAAAGATGAAAAAAACAAACTGTTTGGCTTGAGACAATCCACAGCAGATGCCTGTGGGTGCTGCCAGCTCCTGCAGAGGGGAGGGAGGGACCCTCTCCCGTTGCCCTCCTGGCAGCAGAGCGCTTGGAGCAAGACTTCAAGCAGGTAGAAATCACCTGGTGTGGGGATTTCATGGCAAACCCACCTCTCCGGCAAAAAGTTTGCTGTGTGGGGTGAATCTTTCTGAAGTGGGATTTGCTGCCGGGCGGAGGGCCAGCCCCGAACTGCCAGAGCCCTCGGGGTTCGCTTAACCCCCGCCTGGCACCTTGGGTGCTGAACCCACGCTGCCGCTCGCCTTTGATACGGCCTCGCGCCCCTCAAACAGCACGCAGGGGCATCAAACGAAAGCCCCTGAGCCTGCAACGCTCAGCCCTGCCCGCCCCTGCCTGCGCTGCCGGCACCGGAGCCCACGCAGCACGCTTCTCCGTCCTCGCTGGGCAAGCGTTTTGCCAAGAACCACGGGCAGATTTGGGGACAGAGCAATACCATGCCTTTGCCGAGCATCCCACAAGGTCCGCTCGCTGATGCTGGTGCAGCGGGCGCTGCCGCCCCCCAGGCTGGTTTGGTAGGGTATTTGCAGAAACCAAGCGCACCACGGGCAGACGAAAAAAGTCAGTCCGGTTAAAAGAGTTCAAGGGAAGTCTGGTGGAAAAGGGGCTGCCACCGTCACCCGGCTGCAGCTGTGACCTCACTTAACCGCGCTTGGCCTCCTCTGAGCTGACACCTCATGGCACTTCTCCCATACGTGCTTGTGCTCAACTAAACCGACTCAGCAGTAATTCAAATCTACTGAAGCCAGACGAGCAGGAGAAGAAAAAATGGTCTTGGGTGTTCGCTGTAGGGCAGGACTAAGGGGGACGCAGAAGTCGCTCCTCTTGTGTTGGGACCTTGCACTAAGCGTGGGCAAGCTCCAAAGGGTGGCATCGACCCTGTGGACAGGACAACTAGCCTGCAAGGCTTGGGTCGCTCTCCTTGCCCTAATCCACGCTGGATCAGCTGATTTCATTTCTAATTTCCTCACACATGTGCTCAAGCACAGCTGTGGAACATGAGCCGAGTCTGCAGAGGAAATCCTGAGATTTACACAGGCCCCAGCGGATTATAAAAACCTGGAAACCGGACAGATAACACTCATGTAACAGACTCGAAACATGCTGAGGAGAAAAAAAAAAAAAAAATCACGATAGATTAAAACCTGCTGTTCTCTGCAAAATGTCGAAGTGTCTTTTCCAACACTTTGAACTACTGTGTCAGAACTTTGTAGGTAGCTATCGTTTCAAAGGTGTAATCTTCAGGAGGATTTTTTTTTTTTTAATGGATTTGGTAAAGTCGCAATAAAAGGATCCTTAAAAGGGCTTGACGTGGAGGACTGCAAGCTTTTTGCCTGGCGAGGTTCATTTCTAAATTATGTGCAGCTTCCAGAGCTTCTGAGAACTTCCAAAACCTGAACTGGCTGATGATGTTAAATGCACGAGGTAGTGGGAGTGAGAAGTAAACTTTTCTTGTTGGGAGATGTTACGTTTTCCACCCCAGCGGGACCAGTTGGACACTGCGTGGGTTTCTGACAGGGGACAGACAAATCTATTTTCCCAGCTTCTCCCCGCCTACCGAAAGCACAGACCTCGAGGGGGTTTTGCTTTACTGCAACCTGGGAGATGACTCGGCTAGAAAAGATTTCTATGCCGTTACCTGTATCTTGTGTTTTTGCAGCCCATCGCATACAGAAAAGCCCTTCTTCCCAACGGCAAAGCAGTAATGGCCACAGTCACCACTTTCTTCATGAAAATTCTTTGTCCTGGTTCATGGTTTCATCTGTTCTGTGCCCACTGGCCGTGTTTCTCTGTGTTTGTTCTTAGACCTTTTTAATAACTTCAACTAATGATTGATCCGGAACGGATAGCCACTGTCCCGGAGAGACATTTTCATATTCCCCATATCGATAGCTTGTGAAGGACTTTTTCCACATATTTTCCGGTTGGCTACTGGCTCAGAGCTGCCATTTTTGTGCTCCTTGAGGTCTCCAGCTGCATCAGTGCTGAAGTCAGTGGGATCAAAACCAGGCACAAGGTCAGACTGTTTTTTCTTAAGCTGTCAAATGTGATTTATTGCTTTTCTCAGGATCAATGACTTAAGAATTTGGGTTGCCAAGCTGTGCTGGGTCACGTCCATCCAGGGTGGTTAACGAGGCCAGAAGCTCTTATGTCAAGGCCTCGTCTTCCCCCAGGACTTTGTGTGAACCTCGATTCCATTTTATCTTGGGCATCAAAAGAATTTCGAGGAGGGGTCAGATAAAAGTTTGGGGGGTTTCCTCCCTCGTTTCTATGAAGAACAAACCAAGATGGTTTGGGGTTTGCGAAAGCAAACCCAGGTTGACTTGGATCTCAGATCTATTTTATCTCAGTCACCAATCTTTCATTTGAATTTGGGGTTTCCAAACCAAAACCCAGCTAAGACTTTGTTAAAAAGCAAACCTGAAATCCAGCCTCCTCCACACATTCCAGGCGGTTGCTGAGAAGAATTCTCCCCCAAGTTCGTTTTAATCAAACTGTGACAAGAAGAAACCTCAGCTGACATCCACCTCCCCCCAGAAAGAGCAAATCCCATCCTGAGAGGGGCAGAAAGAAGAACAGAGAAAGGCAGACAAGACCTGACTTGGTGTCTGCACTACCAACAAGCTCCAATTCGGAGCCATTTAAATGCAAAGCACGAACTCCAGGCATCTCACGACCTTTAGCATGGCTTGAGACACTGTTAAATGATGTCGCAAGTACCATACGACAAGACGGAAGAAACACTGCTGAGGTTTGCCTGGACTGCAGAAGTTATTGGGGTAGCCAAGAGAACAGAGTGGTTTGAGCCTTGGTGCTTTACAAGATGATGGAGAAGTTGGGAAGGTGCGGAGTTGCCTTGAAAGATGGTTGTCTGAAGGACGTGGCAAAGCTGTCCTCAAAAAGGGAGCCATTTCTATCACGGATGAGGTTGATATTTTAGGATGCACAAACCTGGGGCGTGTAGGAGACGGGGCAGTGCAGAGTGCTCGGTTTTAAAACGTGGGGTTACGGCATTTGTATTTGGAGCCCTCCTCTTAATATCCAGAAAGAATCAGGTCTTGGCAGATGGTCAGTGACAGAAAGAAGGAAATCAGTCTCTGCAGGTCAATTTTTCCACCAGTAACGTGATCCCACAAAAAAAGCAGTTTCCATCCTCTCCCCCAGGAATCTGTGTCTCTCCTACTGGATCCAACTCTTTAAAAAAATTGTTTCCCATTTAAAAAATGGATTTCCTCAACGCCGTATTTGCATCTAAGTCCCTTCTATCATGTTTTCCAAGGTATCTGTTCTGCTGTAGGCATCAGCTATCGTTCCCAAGGGCTTTGTGACATAAACTGTGGCTTTTGACCGAGAATCAAAGCTTCCTGGGGTGAGCGCTGTGTGTTTTCTCTTGCATTGTGCAGTTCTCCCGCTTCAGTAAGTAATAAGTAGCCAAATGAAAAGCTGCCCATTCTATGCAGCTAGAACACATTCGCACAAATCGTCTTTTTTTTTTTTTTTTGGTACCCTCGGTAGCATTTATTCGGTGCATGTCACAGGCCAAACGGAATGGGAAAGTAGAATGAGTCAGAACCTGCAGTGATGCCTTTATTACTTAGCTCAGCCTTTCAAAATTATGCTGTGCATAGTCCAGAGAGCAGAGATCCTGCAATGGTCTGGAAAGCAAAGTCAGTGCAAAGTCAGACACAAGGAGAGCTCTCTTGTGTCCTAAATGAGCCCTTGGGGAGGGCTATGCACACCAGTGCTTTAATTGCTTCTTCAAGGCACGGGCAGGAACGCCCAGCTCCTGAGCTTGCACTGACACGAGTGCCCTCACGTGTACAGCCGCTCGCTCACGCCCACCCCAATATTTGCTCTAACCTGGGCACACTTCGGTTGACAACACGCTGCAGATCGGTCCCCAGGAGACGCTCTTTGTGCAGGCAGAGACCCATAAACCCCAAATCCGGTACACGCTTACACGCGCGCTCTCACACCCGGCCAAGGGGACTGTCCCTGCACGAGCACAGCCGCCCTCTGCACTGCGGGCACGGCAAGCACGCTCGCCGCACGCCGAGACGCGCGGTGCCAAACCGCGTCCGACGCGCTGCACTTTCACATCTATGCGAGGAGGATCGTAACGCACTGTAACAACCCGCTGGAAGCCAAAGGCCCAGACTTGGGGATTTTATTGGACCATTAACTTGGACAACGAAATTCTTCAGGGAGGATATTTCTCGAGACAGACAGTTTCGTCAAGCAGTTTTTTCCATCTGACCCTGGGCCCCGAAAGTAACGACAGCCTGAACACAGAAACGCTGTTTGCTGATTGGTGCCACTATCCCGTGAAAGTCAACCATGAGCCTGGTGAATTTTCCTCTTTAATTAGGTGTGAAAAGTCAACGGAGCCGCGTGGCTCTCGCAGGGGAACCGTAGGGAGGCTGTTCCATGGACAGCCCCTTTCCACCCCGCAGCACAGCAGACCTCAGCCCCATACAATTGCCCTTTGAATGCCGGGCCACGGTTACAGCCCCAGCTTTCCTTTTCCTGATGGCAACCCAGGGAGAGCCTGGAAATCCTGTAACCTCTGGAGACCCAAACACTGTCTGGCTACGTCCATTCTTCAATAGGTTTCTTTGCTGAGGGCCCTCAACTACTGAAACAACGTCTTTTTACTTTGCATTTCAATGTCTCTTTGCTGTCTCGGAATTGGAAAGCGCTCTGTGTGCGGGGTGAATTTTGTCCTGCAGGGCTCGTGACGCATCTGGGAGGATCGTGGTCACATACTGTAACAACACAGGAGACCAAGGAGCTGGGTTAGTCGTGATTTCTGGGTTTCTAAAGAGGCGAAAACCTTTTTAAACGCCAAAATCGGGGTGCTGTGGGCTGTGCTTCCCGAGTGAATTGGCACAGCACCGTGTGCCGCCACTTCCAGAGACGAAGTGTGCCATCACCTCCAGAGCTAAAGACAGGTGACAGCAGAAAATACTTTCACTGGTGCTTATTATAGAGAATTACAGGTTAAAATGACCTGCACGTTGCCTTTCTCGGGGATTTCCAGCGGACCCCAGTGTTTGCAGTGCTGAATCTGAGATGCACGAGACCCTGCTCACCCGACAGCAGGAGCCTGCAACAGAGAGCTCTTCATCTCAAACAAAAGGACAAACTGTGGGGACCTAAGGCAAACCAAAGTGATTTCACCCAAATTGCTTTTGGCAAGCCGGTGGCACAGCCATGAAGAGAACTGACTCCTTGACTCTCCCGGTGGCTCCCCAGCATCAGCTCAGATTTTTCGACATTCGCTATTTCCTTATAAATCGCAGCCCTGCAACAACTTCGGGCTGTACCGAACAAACGGCAAGACTGAGGTGAAGCAAAAACTCCCGAGCAGGAGGAAGGAAGAGGAATGGGAGATGGGAGCCCTTGTATTTGCCCGTGAGAAGAGGGATGAGGCAGAGAGGGGTAACTGGCCACCCCCAGATGATGCTCCGCAAGGGGAAAGGCTCGCACCTGGTCTCACATGGGTGAAAGGAGCGGAGAGGGCTTTATCACTCAAACGCCCCGTCTCGTGCTGTGGGTTTGTGCAGCACCCAGCAAAACAGCTTTCTAGTCAGAACACTAATTAGCTGTGACTCTACAAGAGACGGTGGGGAAAGAAGGAGAGAAAATACGTCGCTGACACCGGATAGTTTAAATCCATGCAAGGCTTAACCATCAGTAAGAGATCTGCTGACTGGCTTTGGCAGTTATCTTCAGATAAAAACCTCAAATCTTAGGAGATTTCAGGCCTCGAACTGCATAAGTCTTCATGCAGAGTCATGCTGGCTCTACCAAGTGGCCTGTTAGGCAGGCAGTTACATCAGCAATATAAAATACAGTCAAGGTAGCACGTTTTTTTCTTAAAAACATCCAATTTGTTGTTAAGATCAGACTCTCACCTCCACATACGGCAATATGTGATTGCAGGAGTTGACCTTCCACATCTATCTGATGTTTGGGTTCAAGTTTTGGGTGGCTTCTGCTGCACCGCTGGGGAGAAAGAGCAAGTCAGCAACAAAGCGTGAGCAATCTCATAGATCTATAGAAAACTGAAACTTGGGAGGATTTTACATGGCTGAATGCGAAACAATGCAGTGTGTGCAGTAGTTCAAACATTGCACTACAATGAGACGGGGAGGATATTTGGTAGTACCTTCAAAGTTAGGTCTCAGAGCACGTCTGCGTGGCACGGTTTCGTTGGCACGCAGCAATGCTCAGCTTTACTGTAACCCAGCGAACCTGAGGACGGCGGTAAGGACAGCTGCGTTACTCTGGCATCTGCCTGACTCTGCTTACCTTACTATCGCCGCTGAACAGCTGCTGCTGCGGGAGAAAACACAGTTATTACCGCTATCATTAACAGCAGCAGCGCGCTAATTCCTACGCAAACATACCTTATGCAACATAAGCCAATACTGCCCCAAGAACACGCGCGATGAAGACCCGATGGATAAAACAGGGAGAAGCAAGTTTCTGCAGAAGAACCAACGCTGGATGTGTCCCTCTGTCAAACTACAATTAGTTTGTAAAGTACAGTGAAAGCCCAGAGCAGGTTGCTCAGATCATGGGATACGACGTGTGTGGTGACTGCAGCCAGCTTGCACCATCCGCGATGTGTGTTCAGGTCAGGCGGCAGGAGAAGGCTGCAGAAAATGAACAAAAAGCCATTGGCACGTATACACCACAGATAAAGGCTTCAGCATTGCACCCAGAGTTTGCCATTTTCCAAGGAACCGCCACAACCGTGTCTGATCACCGAACCAAGGGTTTGCACGGTCTTCCAGGAATCTTCCACGAACGGCACCGCAGGCTTCCTGCCAGGAGATGCAGCGCCTCTTGCTATCTTTAGGCTATTTAGATGTCCAGTTTGATGCAATTTGGTGCATGAGACTACCCATCCGCCAACGGAGAGAGAGATGAGACTGAAGTCTCGGTTACATTGCTGACATAACCTTGGACGGTTGTGGACGGTGTGAGCTCTTCCTGCAGCCACCAACATCTGCCCTGGCAGCCAAGCGAAGAGCCACCAGAGAAATATCTGATGAACTAATGATAAAAAATGAATCAGACACCGCTCGTGATGCACACACAAAGAAAGCGGATACATGGCTCAGCAGCCTCCGAAACATGGTGCTCTGCCATCTGGGAGAGGACAGAGATGGGGAGGCGTGAACACATCTGTAGCCTCGGCCCCAGCTCGGACCACCCCAGGGGATGCGGGAGCAGTTGCTCTTGGCTCTCATTTTTCCGTGCAGGAAATCGCAGACAGAAATATGATGCATCCACCATACGGCGAGTCCGGTGCGTCCTGGACAAATGAGCTGCTCTCTGCGGCCGGGTGTGTGGGGTGGAGCTCGGCCCCGGTAGCCCCTTTCCCCTCTCCCACCTCCAGCGAAGCCGCCCCACGATCAAACCGTGGCACTTCACCAACACAATGAACTCAAACATTCCTCTTCCGGAGAGGATGTGGTCAGTCACCACACACATCTTCTGGGGCCCAACCACAGATCCAAACAGTCTGGTCACACATCACATGTAATCTTAACAGCAAACTTTCTGACATGCAGTTCAGACCTACCCCTGTCCTTCTGGGATACTTCCCTTATATCTCCATGATAATAAAGAGTGAGACTTGTTCAAAATATTAGTATCTGGGGAGAGAGAAAAAACGCTCCAGCAGACTATGACTCACACAAGAATTCCCTGAACCTGAGATGTGGGTAAGTCGTTAGGAAGCATGAACTCATCCCAGCTCGGAGGTGAGGAGTCAGAGACTCTTCCCAAGCTGAAGCTCCCAGAGCCTTCCCCAACGAGGCCCTTAGCGGGGGGTTCATGCTGGCATCACACCGCACATCCCACCCCTCGCAAGGCTTTGCCAGCCGGGAGACGCTCTCGGACGCCGTGGTGGAGCCCCAGGCTTAGCGCAGGGACCATGCGTAAGATGTAGCCTCTTGGACACGTCTCGTAGCAAGGAAGCAGATCTACGGCCACCATTCCATGCTCTGTGGCAGGACATGAGCGTGGACGCGATGTGACGGCACCTGGAGCTGACAGTTCCTCTGCCTCCGGCAGCGCCTTGGGGACTCTGAGCTCCTAACTTCTCGCGTGACCTCCCTCGTGTGCTGGCCCAAATGCTGCTGCAAGTTCTGCAGCACCCACAGCACACACCGGCATCGTCTCTGTTTAAAAAGGGCAATGTTTTATACGGCACCGCTCTCCTGGAAGTGTCATTGTCCAATTTGCAACGTGTACGACTGCGTGAGTCTGTATAAAGAGAGCAGAATGACATTCTTCCAGTCAGATTTTTTTTTTAGAAGAAAATAATGCTTATGACTGAACCTAACTTTTCTCTTTTTCATTTCTATTAAAAATCAATGATGTTTTTATAAAAATAGAAAATCCTTCTTTTTTTTTTTACTGAAAACTTTTATATGGGCAAAAAGTTTTGGTTTTTTGTTTTAATCTGAAAGAGCAAATTCCTTTACTTCTGACGTGTGTTTTTCAGGAACCATATCAAGATTAGGGGTTTTTTTTGGTGAAGCTTTCTGCAGTTGGGTGAAGCATGTTTTCCCACCAGCTGTAGAGTGTGTATCAACACATTCATTTAATCAACCTGAAGTTTCCCTGTTTAATATCTCCTGGTGTCTCTTGCAATCCAGTTGGTACAATACGTAGTCTCCCTCTTCCAGCAGTTAGCACAGAATAACAGTAATTTATCAGCATTTCCACCTATGCTTTGAGTTGCAAATATCTGCAGTAACTATTTAGTAATTACTTTCTTATGGCTCCTGTTGCAGATCTAAAAGCTTATAATGTTGAAATGATTGGGTTTTATCAGTCAAAGTATTTTCCAATCTGTCCCATTTCCTCCACCCACATATTTTGTTTTGTGTGAGGAAAATTAAATAAACAGGATACATTTTTCCAGTGAAAACAAAATCAGTTTGCAAGCCAAAATGAACACAGCTTGAATGCAATTGGGCTGAGAGCCGTTTAAAACTGTTTCTGTGCGTGTGTTAATGAAGAAAATAAACGTTTAGAGGGAACAAAATCACCGCGAATGACGCATTGGAAATAGCCTAACTCAGCTCTGCAGGATAACGCGTATCATTGGGACATGGCCCTAGCTGTTGATAACCTCTCAGGAGCATAAAGGGCATGTGGCAACCAAAGTTTCGGAAACCAAGGTACAAAGCAGCTGCTTTCGTGGCTGCGGGTGCCGCTGCTCAGGAGCCGACAGGCAGCACTTGCTTCTCTTTGGCGTCACAAGCAGCAGAGGTGAAGCAGCAGCTCCTGAGCCGCACAGGTGGTTTGTTGCAGCTCACGGACGTGGGACAGGGAGCCGAGAAGGGCAGAGGCCAGGAGGGCAGCACACGGCGTGGTGCATCCCAGGGTGCCGTCTTCTGAACCCACAGCCCCTTCTGCGGCTCCCGCAGATGGATAGGAGAGATGAACTTCCAGGTATGTGAACCACACGCTCATCAAGCTCTCTCTGGTCCCTCCTTAATTTCTCCTGGGCTCTCATTAACGCTGACGATGGAGGAACCACCCTGGCTGCTAGGTCCTGCCCCGCTCCCAGCAGCCCTGTCCTGCAGCCTGTCCTCGTCACACGCAGCAGACGATCTTCCCCCTGTGCTCGCATCCCTGCCTGAAACTTAGAAGTGGCTCACGCCCAAGGAAAGGTCACTTCCCCCCAAACCAGAGAAGCCAAGCGTTCCTGCCTCCCCGACACTCCCACGTCGCTGGCCAAGTGCAAGCTGTGATGGATGACTTTTTAATAAACACGGCCAACAGCCCAGCGAGCTGCAACCAGCCCTGCAATGAGCCCGAAACACATGGTGTTGGCCGGCGGGTCTCTGGGGACGATGCTCAGCCGTCCAAGGGTTTCTTCGAGAGCTCCTCTTCGTTCCAGGCCGTCCCGGGATATTTCCCCACCAGGACTTCAGCGGCCGAGGAGAGCTTGCACCGAAGCAGAGGGCATTTCCTCGAAGAAGAGAAATATCTAGAAGCATCTCTGAGGGTACAAGGCGAGCCGAGAGGGCTCAGAAGCAGGATGGGGGCTGTGGGAGGGAGGGCAGCAGCAACAGGTTGCCTCCGAGCTGCTGCTGGCACATGATCCCAAGGGCCTGTTGCTGTCTCCGAACAGATGTGGGCAGTTTCTCAGATGATGAAGTATTGACTATGTTTCTCCTTCAGGGATTATTACTACTAAATAAATCTGCAGGTTTATATGTTTAGCAGCTGACGGCGATTCTTTTTCCCTCCCCTTCTCCGTTATATTATTCCTTGCAGCAACAGCCAAAACAAGGCTTTTAAGCCAGGGAGCGGAGAGACAATGATCGGGATGTGATTCGGGAAATTTTAGAGACAATACTACAGCAAATGGGGGCAAAATATCCTACCAAAACCATAGCTCGTTTGTATGTTTAAGCTTGTTTCATAGTGTATCTTGGACTTTATGAGCATTGGTTTAACCACCAGTTCGTAAATTCATCTGGTATCTTTAGACTTTGTGGCCTCGGAAAAGACCTTTCTCTCTCTCCTAGTGGTATTGGATTTATTTTTTTTTTTCCTTTCTTTCTTTCTGAGCTGACTTTGAGCAACACGGGGCTTGGATTTACAGTGTTTTAAGTTCCACTGAAAATATCCCTTGACCAGCCCCGAAACGAAACATGGAGAGTGTGTGATGAAGGAGCCCGACCTGTTTGCAAGGACGTTGCAGCTCCTCTTTGGTAACGGCAGGTTGATCCAGGGGCACGAGCTGAGTCACGCAGTCTTGACTTTTCGGTGTCCGCTTCTTTGCTAGAGAGTCTAAACTTACTGGAATGCCCCTCTAAAACCAGCCTGGAGAGAGGCTGGGTGCTGTTGCTGTGGCCTCCGTGCCTCCGGGGTGTCTGGCACCAGAGACACCCTCCCAACACGGTTGCAGGACTTTGCTTCCTAATTCCTCCTTCCAGTTTCTAACTGCTGGTTTCATAAACATGCAGTTCAGACTGTCGAAAGGCCCCAGCTCTGGAGAAATAAGGGACGTGCAAGAAACACTTGCCCATATACCGAAGCTGACGGCAGCCGTCGCTGCACCTGAAAATCTCCAGGACTGTTTTACCCGTGATGGGATATGGCTCAAGGGATGGGGGACTCCCGTGAGAGAGCGCATTGCTCGGCTGCTCTGGTTTGGGAGAACAACCCAGCACTCAGTCCCTGCACGCTAAAGCAAGGAACCCCACTGCGTGCCTAAGGGTGCCCGCGTCCTGGCGCTCGGCCGTAACGATAATCATCGTAATCCCAGATTCACTGTGAAGAGAGGGAAGTGGTTATGAATTCAGCTCATCCAGAGGCTCGGGAAGCCGAGGAAGCAGATCCCGCTTGGGTGGAGCAGGATGACTTCTCGTGCTGTTTGAAACTCCGTGCTAGTTTGACCACAAATTTAGAAGCTGAGACCTCTGCAGGAGGAAGTGCAGAGGGTGCGAAGCGCAGGGCAGGGTGGCTGGGGCTGCGGTTCTGGAGGAGGATGAATGCCGTGCGCCAGGCCGGCAGCACCACCCCTGCGACAAGGGACGCAGCTGGCCTCGCGCACTGCTCTTCTCAGCTGCTGCGTTTGGGATGAGGACGTGGCCGTGCCCATCCAGCCCCTGGGAACGCAAGCTCCAAGCGGTCTTTCCTCTCCTCCCGGCTCCGGCTGCACGCACAGCCCCGTGCCCGGGGGGAGCGGCAGGTGCTGTGTGAGGCCGGGTTCTGGGGGGGGGTAGGAAAAAGGGGGGTGCTTGGAGTAAGTCTGGTACAAATCCCCCGTTCAGCTCTCGGGTTTTCAGAAAACACTCCTTGCTGCCCTTTCCGCCTCTCAGGCATGAGCTAATTAAACCCTGCAACAAGCACAGCATCAGATAAAAGTAACTGGATCCGCGTGGAGTCGGGGAAGCTGTCGGACTCATGACTGTATTGCTGATTCCCGGCTCCTGGCTGCGGTCAGCCCAGGGAACGTGCCTCTGAAGGTGTCTCCTTGGTGCTCGCCATGCGGCAAGCACATGCCGGGAGCTCGGCCGCTCCAGCCCTCCTCTCGGCTGTGAGACCTCACGGAATCACCGAGCAATTAGGTAAGAATAAAGCTGAAGCGGGCGCTCGCGTTGCCAGCAAATGCGAGTAGTACAGAGCAACTCACATCACAAGTCTGAGGTTAATGCATTTCACAACAGCACATGAAAATCTTTTAGCAGATTGTTCTTTATTTAATGGTTACAATA
>VZSC01009900.1:69815-81122 GCA_013398225.1 Steatornis caripensis | reverse complement strand
GGGGGGGGGGGGTTGCTGTGTAGTCCCACGGTTGTGGGAGAAACCTGCTCTTGGACTCATCCCCCCTCATCCCCTTGCAAAGCTGGGGAGGCAAGAAATATTATTACTTGTAGTGTGGTTTTGACAAAAACGTATTTTTTTTTCTTAATTTTTACATCCCGGTTTGCGTGAATGAACACGATATTACACTGGTTTAAGAGAACTTTGGCAGCTTTTTATTGCCGTTTTACAGCACAGTTGTTCTTAGAAACAAAAGGTTTGAATTAATAGTGTTTTAATGTACAGGATATGACAGAAATGAAATGCAGAAACAGTTGGCTTGCACACTGGGATCCAAGTCAAAATAAAATTTGGCCGTAAGCCTGCAGCGCTCCTCCGGGACACCCGAAAGGGGTGTGAACATTAACTCATACAGCAATAACCCTGGCGATCATGAGCCTGCTTCAGACTCCCACTAATGCAATAATTGAATAAAAACCATCTTCAATTGTCGTATTAAAAAGCAACCTTGAGTGCTGGGTAAAGACACAAAAGCAGAACAAACCGCATGTCCTCAGCCATTCAGGGTTCCGGTTAGCGGCAGTTTTCCTGCTGAAGGTAAGCCTCTGGCAGGGTCTGAAGCTTTGGTCTGGATCTGTTAAGGTTTAGCGAACGACCCCCCCAAAAAACCACCGCAGACTTTGCTTTTTTGTTTTTCCAAGGCGGTATACATCCTCCAAGCACCCAAACCAGAAGGCAGGGATGATTATCATCAAAATATCCCTGACAACTCCTTCAGGGTTTTTGAAATACTCAAGACCTCTTTCTATCTTTGTCAGTGTCTTCCTCTGCTGCCTACGACCACGTGCCTTAACTCCTCCATCTCTCCAGCCTCCAACTTGCCTCTAACGCTTCGTGCAAGGAGGATGCATAGTGTAGTTGACGATTGCTTCGTTGTGGTGCCAGCTTGCTCCACAGACTTGACTCCGTCTTTCTTTTTCCTTTTTTTTTTTTTTCTTTCGTTTTGGTAATTGGGAACAGGCAGAAGTTTGGGTATCAAAAAAAAAAAAGAACTAACCCAAAAACGCGTTCCACGTAATTTAAAGAACTTAACAAAGCGTGAAACTAAATAAAAAACATCATCCGGTGCTGATCTCAACGTTTATATATGCATGAGTGCATATAGCCGTACAGAATATATTTGAACCGGGTCCCTGTTTTCAGAACAAGCTTGTTGCTGTTGCTGTTGCGCTGACACTGCGCAGTATTTTGAAGTGTTTTGTTGAACCATGGTATCTGCTTGAATGCCTCAGGTTTCCTGGGTTGGGTGCTTTGCCATGTTACTGACCTGTCTCTAAAGTATCACAGTGGTATCTCAGAAACGCAGTCCGCTGGGCACTTTCTGGAGGTTTGATTAGCCAAAGTGGCCACCTTGCATGGGGTCTCCTTGCCTTCTGCTCTTCGTGAAGATCGGAAAGGCCTATAAGGAGGAAGAATTAATAGGGGAAGAGAGTCAATGAGTCAAACTGCCTGCATTCTCTTAGAGTCCCTCTTGCATGAGAGGATGCAGAAGGACAAGAGATGCTGTTAGGCTGGGGAGCTGGAAGATGGGAGGTCCAGAGCTAGAAGCCATATTTCAATGATGCTACTGAATGTGATGCCACCAAAGGGAGAGGAATCAGTAGTTTCCTCCTGCAGATTTCCCGGTGGCCACATCCACAAGCACGGTCGCGTCCAGGACACCCTTTGCCTACACGGACCATGCCACTAACACCTCTTGCATTCACTTCTCGTCTCCGGGAAGATGGGGTTCCCTGGAGCTGTGGTTTGTCCCGCCAGTGGATCTTGGCCCCAAAGTGCAGAGCAGCTTGGTCAGGTTGTGCCTTCAGCGTTGACACCGGCAGCTGGCTCGTGTCTGTCAGTGGGAGGCTCAGCATAACATGGTAAAAATTGATTCCTTCTACGTTTCTTCTGTTCCTACCCCGAGCCCAGATTAGACACATGCCTAGCCCCTCACTAGCAAAGTTGATTTCCTGGTTGTGATTAGGGACGGTTTACATATATTTCCTAAAGTTGTTTTCCTTTTATTACTATCATTTGAACAGAATTCTGTGTATCATTGCTTTTCCGAGACATCTGCACTTAAAAGACCTTTGCCAACTTTGGGCCTGAAATGGGATGTCGAAATCCACGCAGCCAGGAGGACTTGCACCGGCTCTGACCCAAACTTCCTCCTGTGAAGTCTCAATCTCCCTGTCATCCCACCACTTCAAACCTGAGCTGCAAGAAGCGCTGCAGGAATTAGAGCACGCTTAGCAGAGCACTTAGCAGAAAGCGCGATGTTAAATCACGACGTGAGAAGTAGCCACCGCGATGAGTAGTAACGAGGTGTCAGACAGTCACTTCTCCTCTCCCTCCAGACGAAGGGTGCGATGGAGCTGGGCCAAGCCGGGCACGGGGGGAAGGAGCTGTGGGGCTGGGTGTGCAGCTCCTTTGCTCGCCCTCCCTCCAAGGAGAAAGCTGGTAGCTTCTGGACAAGGTCTGTTGGGGATTTCGTGCCTCTCCTCCCCGCCTCAGCTGGCCAATGCTTTCAGCACGAGTCTAGCCCTCCCCTACCCATTCCCACGCCCATGAGGAGTGAGAGGGAAGGTGAAAGGGAAACCGACAGTCCTCATTAGCTTGTTTTTCCCGCTTGAAATTACGTCCTACTGCCGAGTAAAGAAGTGGATTCACTTCTTCCGTTAGTCCCCTGCCATGGTACAAGGGTGAATGAAGCTCATCCCTTCAGCACTGAGCAGCTCTGTGTTTGGGAATTGGCTGTCCTGCATTTCAGGTACATCTTCAGCTTCCTCGGCGGGGCTGTGGGAGTCTGTTCCTTGCTGAAGGCAGTGCAAGACTTTGGGATGCGTCAGGAGGCTGCGCGTTAATGTACACCTCAGTCCTTTCTAATAAAAGGACGATGGAGTGGCCTTCGAGGGAGGAGCACCCGATCTTCTGTGGGAGCCAAGTGGATTCAGACCAATATTTCTTCTACCCGGGAGGAACTGGGAATGGTGCTTTCACTGCACCCACACCTCATGGGATTACATAATTTCGTTCAGACTTTAGCTCAGCTGGGAATCACAGAGCAGTAGGATTCTGGGGTTTACCTCCCTTACCAAAAAAATAGTAAAAAAATTTCAACATCGTGTCCCATTGTGAAAGTCCCACTCGTGCAGCCAAAACAAAATGTTCTGACCTTATTCACACAAAATTGCATCATAAGCTTTGATTCCTCCTCCACTCTTCTTGTGACTGTAAACTTCGCTCAGTTCTTTCCCTTTGGCAGTATCCCTCTGGTTTTATGAGGTCTGTGGGGGGTTATTAACGTAGTTCCTGACTCCCTGACAATCCAATACAAGAAGTGGGTTTCCCAGCTGAAAACCAGCCCACGGGTCCCAGCTGGCCCTGCAGAAGCAGGTGTCATTCAGACAAAAACTTGTGCGCACCTGGGCACTGCCCCATGCTTGCTGCATGGGAGGGATGCTGCAGCTTCCAGGGGCATTACCTTTGCTCGGAGCCGTTGCTCATCATCAGGGCCAATTTCTGAGCATTTCTCCTTGTTTCAAGTCCTCCTCCTCTCCTGCTTTACCCTTCCTACCGTTCCCATTCCTGTTTGATGGATACCTGCCTCTATGCTATAAAAACACCCCAATTATTCCACTGCGAGTAATGGATTTAAGCATCTGCCGTGGTGTCGAAAGCTGAAAGACTCTGACTTTCTGACTTCCTCTGTGGTTAAAGCTGGTTAAAGGTACAGGTGTGACAACGAAACTAGCGTGCGTAGAAAGGAGGAGGGTGACTGCAGCCCCTAACTGTCTCCCATAGCCGTTTCGGGAGTCAGAGCCACACAGCCCTATAGGCACAGTGGTTTGTATAACTTTTTGACGTGTGTGCCTATGCCCACCTCGGACTCGCAGATGATGTCAGAATAGCCCACGCATCTTCCCGTACCAGATCAGACCAAGTTTCTGTCTTAACTGTGACTTAAGTCTTGGACAGAGCAAGGCGATGCCAAGGAAAGAGCAAGAGGCCGTGCCAGGAATACGGACAGTGATAACGAGTAATTAAGGGGACATATGCCAGCGAGTTAGAAACAGTCATTTGTGCAGAAGTACTGGGGGGATCACAAATGCCATGTACTGGAGCTCAGTGAGCTCTCATTATACACAGATACATCCATTCCTATCTTGCATTTCACAGTCATCAGCTGCCAGGTGATTAGACTCAAACGGGATTAGTTACCTGTTCCTTGCTTAATGACTTCCATCTCTTTCCCGTCTACATACCAAGACGGCAAAGGGGGAAGAGCCTACCAAATCAGGCTCGGAACAGAAAGAGCACCCACCCTCCTGTCCTCAGCTGCCACCAGCATCCCTTGCCCGTGTGTCATGGCAGAGCAGCAGCATTGGTCTCTCTTCATTGACCCCTTCCATAGCAAGAGGGATGGGGGGATACATTTATAGGTGCTGCAAAGCTGTTAGGTTCTCTATTTACATTTTGAACATGTATGCGAGAAAGTGCTCTCCCCACACTTGTTCGTCAAATGAACGTGAGACCCTTCCAGAGAGCAAGGTCGAACTGAGAAGACATTAAGGCACAACCTACATTCCTCTGTTGCCAGAGAAATCCTCCCAGTGGTTTTGCAAAGAACCCTGCCGATATAACCCAGCGGTGCCTCGGGCTCTTCCGCCATGCAGGGTGGGAGACGCAAGCCCCAGGACTGCATTGCTATGGCAATGCGCAGGCATACAACTTCCTATTGCCTCTGCGCGCTTCATCCAGAAATATCAGTTCTGGGGGGCTAAAAGTNCTCTGTTGCCAGAGAAATCCTCCCAGTGGTTTTGCAAAGAACCCTGCCGATATAACCCAGCGGTGCCTCGGGCTCTTCCGCCATGCAGGGTGGGAGACGCAAGCCCCAGGACTGCATTGCTATGGCAATGCGCAGGCATACAACTTCCTATTGCCTCTGCGCGCTTCATCCAGAAATATCAGTTCGGGGGGGCTAAAAGTCACATTTTAAAAAATGTCGAATTCCACAGGGCTTGTCCATAAGAGGTCGATACTACCCCGAACAGGAGACGGCTCAGTGGAGAAGGCAGTGTTACGNGCGCAGGCATACAACTTCCTATTGCCTCTGCGCGCTTCATCCAGAAATATCAGTTCTGGGGGGCTAAAAGTCACATTTTAAAAAATGTCGAATTCCACAGGGCTTGCCCATAAGAGGTCGATACTACCCGAACAGGAGACGGCTCAGTGGAGAAGGCAGTCTTACATTTGCTGTAGCCAATGCGACACTAATGCAACAGTAGCCAATGCGACAGACCATTCCAAGGCTGTTTTTTATTACTTGAGGACCGTTTGAATTAGAGTTTTAACAAGCATTACTGACTCAACCGGTAAACATGGTGACTGTTGCTAACAGCGTGCAACAATTAAGCAAATTAATCTCAACACAGCCACATGCTGTCGTGCTCACAGGCCTGCTAGTCTGGCTTCCCCGGTGAAATCAGAAGGGCTATTTGTCCCCCTCCTTGATTTAAGTGATGACAATTTTTCCAACCCCAAATTTTTGAGTGTAGTTGGCTGAGACGCCTTCGCAGCCACAGGAAAAAACATCCCTTCCAGGCAGGGAGCTGACACGTGACAAAATGACAGCGATGCGGAGGTGAGATCTTGTCCTTCTCAGAGGTCCCATCAACTGACCAGGGGCAGCAGAAGAAGCCGTCGTGGTGTTGTCATGGCACCAGGAATCTCCCGTTCACCTTGGGAAGGCTTTAAATGCTGCCAAAGTGCTGGTCAGGCTTCTGGTGTAGAAAACGGTGGGGGCATTGGGGCTGGGACTGGAGTGAGTGCAGGGACCAATGCTATCAGCAAATTCAGTGCTCAAGAAAACACCATAAGGGACCCGACTCCTGACAGCAGTTTTGCCCAAGCTCTGCAACTGAGGCTTTTCACCGCTCTGAGTATAGGCTGCAGTAAACCAAAGCACCCAAAAGCCACTCATTTTGGGGAATGGAAAACACAGGATCAAGTGACCGCCCGGTGCCAGCGCCGTAGCTCAGCCTTTGCTGATGCGTAGGGAGAACACGGACCTGCCAGCTGTGAACATTCACCACAACCCCATCATTCTTCATGCCACCAACACCCAGAATGAAAACTTTGCTTTATTTAAGCCTTAAACGAGGCCAAATGAAGCAGATAAATGCAGAGCTGCCATAGCTCAGCTGAAGTCCAGTAAATCAACCTGAAAAATACTTAGCTGTCGCTGACTACTGGGTTTCAACCAAAGAGAAGCCATTGACAAAGACACAAGTGACAGAGTGCACAGCTGGGTACGACAAGACCCTTGAAGGTGATGCATACATGTTCTCTGCACCCAGCTGTACCATCCCTGCTGTTTAATCACGTTCTAATCAAAGTGCCCCGTTACTGAACAAATATCCCAGTATGGCCCAGGAGATCTGTCCGCTGCCCCTTCCCCTGGACACTGTATTTCTGATGTCCACCAAGACCATCAGGTGAATGAGATTTTACTGCACGAGTATCCAATATCTTGCTCTTCCCAACAGAGAAGGCCAAGGTGGCTTGTGGACTGAAATTAGAGAGAGCTTGGTCGCCCTTCCCAAGAAACCTGAAGGCAATGAAATCCAATCCATTTTAGCAGGCTCAATAAAGGCTTTGAGTGATGCTGCATTTTCATTACTTATAGAAAAACAAAAACCCGAGACATTAAGAGCCAAGACATTCACTAGGAAATTCTTGGCATTTCTTCTTGGAACGTTTCATGATTGTTCTGGGACGTGTGTTTTACAGGAAAACACAGATTGGAAGGATATATTATACAGGGAACGTTGCAATGTCACACAGTTTTGTAACCAATATTATTTACAAAATATAATTTCACGAACAAACCAAAGATAGGAAATAAAAACCCACTGCAGTGTAAATATGGGGAAACTGAGGCAAGGGCTCGTGTAGGTGAGCAGAGAGATGCAGACAGCCCACTGCGGTCCGAGCAGCTGCGCTTCTCCAAAGAGCCGAGTGCGCATCCCTGTCCTCCCCGCACGGGTCCTGCACAACGCGTCGCTGTGACAGAAGGGGCTGAAGGGTGGAAGTCGGAGGCTGCAGGCAACGCTGGAGACAGCTCGTGGCTGGGAAGTCAGAGGATCGCGCGGCAAAGCGGTGAGCATCTGACGGAGCAAGGGGCTTTGGAGAAAGTGCTTAGAGATGAGTCAGGCCACCGACGCAATGGGACTTTGGTCTGCAACAAGGCTGAGCAACGGCTTCACTGTTTGGCCCGTGACAACAGAAAACCGTCCAGATGAAAAGCTGCGGTCAGAAGCTCTCTAGCTTGGAGGTCTGCACTGGAGCAAGTGAGCTTTTCAGCAATGCAACATGAACCTCGAGCAGATCAGCAAGGAAATCACTCTGTGACAGTAGCTAAAAATACGCTGGAGTAGAAAACACTTCAAGGCAGGCCAGGGCCGGCTGGAGCACCCTCTCCCCGGCAGACCTTTCCAATCACTCTAGCGTGCTTCCTTTTTCTTTTTTTCTTTTCTTTCTTTTTTTTTGTTTTTAAACTGAATTGGATGGGACATGACTTCCTATTGCAACCAAAATTGCTTCCGTAGGATTGTGGGGGAGAAACCAGAAAATAAATATGTTAATTTTTCCTCTGAGGCCAGAAAAGAGTATGAAAAGAGATGCTGGATATGCAGATGGATAAATGATTAACCAGGCGCTGTCCTTTATCTGTCTGGAAGTCCTCTGGAAAACAAAGGTTAAGAAAAGTGTACAGAAGCAACTGGCCGTAGACCTCATTAATCTGTCTCTTTTTGTTGGCACCAGCCAGGTAGCTGGACCCCCAGGGGCTATCAATGTCCACTTTCAACATATTTCTTTGATAAGCAAAGCAGATTTTCGTGTCCAGCAGTGACTAAGTGGTGGGTTTTGCACTGTTACCTTACCTTACCCCCAATGTTTTCAGATCGCAGCACAACACAATAATCAGCTTGGCAAAGGAGTTAGGCTTTTAGTATGATTTCCAGAAAGAAAAAGCCCTCAAGTCTGTATGAGCGAGAGCCTGGGTTTCTCTAGAGTTAAATAGTAAGGGAGAGCTGAAAAGAGAGGAAAGCATCTGAAAACACAACTCTCCTTAATGAGGGAGTCTTGACCAGCATAGTTGATCTTTTTCCAAGTATTTTCATTGTTTTCCCCATTAGAAAAAAGCAGCCTATGCTCCCAACATGTCGTACACGCAAAGTTGAGAAAAACCATCGCCGGGAGGTTCTCGCGGCAGCTAACATCACCCGCTCCTGCTCAGCCAGTGCCGGGCGATCGTGCTTTGCAGCTGTACTTTGCGCTTCAGCAGCCCCGGTGCCAAGCTCCCCGAGTGCCTTAGGAGGATTAGTGCCCAAGGCCGTGTCCTCACCACAGCAAATTCCTGGTGCTGCAAGCTCCCTCCTGCGAGAAAACCTCCTCCTGCCCAGCTAACGGGGCAGCCTGGGAAGAGGCAACAAGTCCCCGTGTCGCCATCTCTGCAGCAAAGGCTCCTGCCACGCAACGTCACCATTCCCTGCGGCTCCGGGAACTGGGGAAACTGAGGCACAGCCTGGGCATGGGCAGAGGTGTCGAAAGGGGTGTGTTATCCCATTGCATAAATCGCTGAGCCGGCACACTCATTGACTCACACAGAGTCTCCAGCAAGTTTGACAGAGGAAAATAAGCAACGGCGGACAGGGCAAAGCAAAGCAAAGCAAAGTAAATCCACTTTTCTCTTCCTTTCATCAGGAAAAGTGGCAGACAGCGCATGGGGAGGGAGGAGAGAGGGTTAAAGTGATCTGTCCAGCCTGAGATCACAGGAGACCCCCCTTTGTCAATCTGGAGTGCTTGCCAGATACTGGGTTGAATAATTAAACAGCTACTTAACCCTCGGACAGCGTGTCTCCCGCTCCCTCCCCTGCTCCTGACAGCCTGTACTTAAGTAACTATGGCAACGATTTGGGCGCCAGCCTGTTGACTGAAGAATATGGAAATCACAAGGATTTAATTTTGCTGTGGCACAAAAACTTGTTTGATCTGAGGGTTGTGGCTTTTCTGCAGCTTTCAGCAAAGAATAATTTCTATATTCATATCTCTCATTCAGATGTCAGTTAACGGCTCAAAAAAACCCCAAAACACCAAAAAAAAAAAAGGGGGCCGAAAGATTCTCAAAAATATCGTCTCCTTTTTCTGGGCTGGGTTAACACTTGAGATGCCAGCCGGAGGCAGCTACCCCTGCTTCATCCTGACGTCAGAAGGGTTCGAGATGCGTCTGCCCTGAGCGTGTCCAAAGGAGCAGGGCAGTGGGAAGGGCGGTGGGAATGGCTGCAAGGGAAGAGCCAAGGAGGGCTCAGAGGACACAAGAAAGAGCCAAGGAGAGGAGCAGTCTGAAAAACTTCAGGGGCTCGAGGAGCACTCAGGAAGGCTGTAGCAGAGGAGCTGCTGCTGGGCTCGGGGAGTCAGAGGATGAGCCAAAGAGCAGAGACCATCTGGTTCTGCAAAGCAAGGAGGCAAGTCCCCATAGCGGGGCATCCCTGCAGCAGCATCCGCTCCGGGAAACCAAACTGGAGGCAAATGGAAAAGCTGAGCCGCAGCCAGGACATGGAAAGTCAGCGCAGAGCTGCCAGCTGGAGACATGGGATTCATCCATCACCGAAAGCAGCCATCACAGAGCAGGCTGCAGGTGGATGGATCAGGTGCAGATAACCCCTCCGCTTGGAAAATGCTGTTTCCATGCTGGTTTTTGGGGGGCTGATTGTGCTCCAGCCATGTGAGAAAGACACGGGAGGAGGAGAACATACGAGGGACAAGCAGGAGGCTGTTGTCATCCCATCTCATTACCTCTGTAACAACTGCTGGCAGGAAGCTCCTGCTGGGAAATCTCTTCATGCACAAAGAGCAGAGGCATTTACCTCCAGCCAGGGGGAAAGGATGCACGAGTCCCACATCAATGCTCTTGCATCGGTTTTGTCTCCGTACTCACTTGTATCTCTCTTCCAGGCTGCTTTTCCAACTTTCTATGTTTTTTGGTAATAAACGAAAGGCTGCTTTCCTAGAGGAAGATGATCAATAACTTGAGTTAATGATGGAATGACGGAAGTATGCAGACATCAACTGTTCACTAAGATGCTAGAACTGTATAGCCAAAGAGACCGACTTGAACTGTTCTCACTGTTTTCCTTTTATCTTTCTTGAATGTTTGAGGGGTGGAGGTTGAAGCAGAGAGAAGAGGCTTGAATGCAAAAGCTGAAATGCAAAACACATGGTATCCAAAAAAATTGTGTGCATCAGTGTGCGTGACTGTAGCCTATCGAGGTCAACAAACCTTTGCCATCAGCGGTGACAGGGACTGGACTGGTCCCAGAGCTTGCTTTGTAAGCTACTGGAACCAGCACTGCGCACTCGCCTTTCACGTGTGCTATTTCTTCTCCATTTTCAGAAACTCTGAAGTGTGAAGAAGAAATAACGCTGTGATTTACGCACTTTCTAGGGCCAAAGCAATCAGCGCCCTGCCTGGCCACGAGGGAGGTGCCCGGCAGGACCCAGCTTTTCCCTGCAGAAGACCAGCAGACACCTCATCACGACGTAGCTCCTTCGCAAGCGGAGTCAGGAGGAATGCAAGGAGCCAAAGTGCCTGACATATCTGATCCTCAGAGGGCAAGACGGGATCAGCGGGATGTAGGTGCCACCTTCACAAGCTAAATTTTGCCCATGGGGAACCCGCTTCACCGGACCGTGCCGTGTTGATGCTGGTGGGAAGAGCTCAGCTCTGCGGAAACCTATTGCTCTTAGTGGGATATGGGCACGCAGATAGCCCCTTCAGACGCAAGATCCAGTGTGGTGGGGCTTGTCAGTGCTACAGAATCACAGAAAAATCATAGTCCTGGCACTGTGACTTCTCACCAGTGGAGCTGGTGGGCAGCAGCTGACTGTGCAAGCTGCCAAGGGAGCAAGAGGATATAGTTAATGGGAGAGCTAAAGCTCATTTTTCTCATCCCTGGTAAATCCACTCCTCAGTTAAAAGCTGTAACAGCTTGAACCAAAGAGCACAGGCTCTGCAGCTGCTGGCTGTGACAACTCGTGACCTCTGTGGATTGGCAAAGATGGGAGGCTCTTGTAACACACACCCCAGGAGGTTGCTCTGGCTCCTACACGGGCTGAGCTCGTCACATCTAGCCTTATGTTGGAGCTGAATTTTAAATGCTTAGTGTAAGAGTTCCCTGGGGCTTGGGGCAGGGGGGGGGG
>VZSC01009900.1:34033-69645 GCA_013398225.1 Steatornis caripensis | reverse complement strand
GGGGGGGGGGGGGGGGGGTGTCCTCTGAGGTACTGCTGCAATGCAAGAAAATCACATGGGGGTTTTTTGCCAAAAATACACTACAGAAGTGACAACTTTCGCCAAGTTGGCTCACCGTTTGGATGGAGGTTGATTTGCAGGAGAACACAAGTGTCTGTGCACCTCTCTGGCTCTCCTTTCAGCCATCCAGATCCTAGAGAAGTCAACTGGATATGTCACAAGAGTAGGTTTCCTTAGGAAAATTCAGACTTTGTTTGTCTTTTGGAAGCAAGTAAGAGAAACACAAGAACAGCCCCCCCTAGGAGTAACACGGCAAGTTTTTTTTAACTGGTCCAAGTCCAGGCAAGTAGAATTGTGCAGACGGCTCTGGTGGATGTGTTAGGAGTGGGGAGGAAGGTAGGACACGAGTGGTGTTAAATTTATCCGAAATTTTTAGATGCAGTGTGAACTGGCAGCAGAGGTTTCTGTAAAAATAGTCGTTTCTAATGTTTGCATCAGCTATTTCACTCTCAGGATAATGGAAGACCCTTAAGGCTCCCAGAGTCGGTTCCAGTCCATTGAACACATAAATTATCCTAAGTTTCAAAGTTGTCTGATAAAGTATGCACAAATAGCCAGCTGGCCAGAGGACACTAATCCCGTACTGTAAAAGGTTTTCCCTTCTCAGCCATCTGCCTTTTCTGCTGTCCATAACTATTTGTCAGCTAAGTGCAGAATGGGTCAGGCTTGGTCATCAGCCATCCTTGAGCAGAGAACTGCAGGAGAGTACCTCACTGGCATCCATCCAAAAAACTTTTTCCTTTCTAGGAAGGCAGCGAGCCTGGGCCGTGGTAAACGTCCTTCTCAAGTCCCTGTCTAACAGCTGGNTTCCCTTCTCAGCCATCTGCCTTTTCTGCTGTCCATAACTATTTGTCAGCTAAGTGCAGAATGGGTCAGGCTTGGTCATCAGCCATCCTTGAGCAGAGAACTGCAGGAGAGTACCTCACTGGCATCCATCCAAAAAACTTTTTCCTTTCTAGGAAGGCAGCGAGCCTGGGCCATGGTAAACGTCCTTCTCAATTCCCTGTCTAACAGCTGGTGAGAGCACCTCCCTGGTGCACGGCGGTGGCCTGAAATGTGTCAGCTGCAACGAAAGCAGCTCAGCAATTAAATAGAACTCAAGCGATTACCTGACCTTGAAATATCGGCAGTGGTAGAGATCAGAAACCTTGGAACAAAGTCATGCGATCATGAAAACATTGACCGAGCCATTTGTGGATGGCCTCTAATTTGCTTGAGCAACTCCTACACAGTTCTACCCAAAGACCACCTGTCTGCCACTGCTGTGAACACTCTTCCACTCATTACTGGAATAACTGAGTGGATTGCACTGCACAGGTATTAGCTCCTAGGGACCAAACTTCAGACCAGACTCCTGACAAACCTAAAGGGACAAGCCCATAAACAGAGTATGATAGCTGTGCCCCACTGTAGGCTTGTTACGTGCGCAGTTATCAACCAAAGTAGATATTCAAAAGATTCAAAATTCAGATTTGAAATTTCAAAAATAGAATTTCAACTCACCATAAATTCCGTATTTCAAAGTGGTTTTTTTTTTAAATCCCAAAAGAATGTAAACTAAAAGGTCAAAGTCGGAACAGCTAAATAAGTGGTAGAGAAACTTCTAAATGGATGAGTTTAGAAACATGACAACAAAACCTACTGATATTTAAAATAAGAAGTTCCAATTCAAAAGTTTCATTTATTACCAAAAAACATAGAAAGTTGGAAAAAAGTCACCATTTGTACTTGAAAACTGCCATTTCAGTGAATTCCCAAGTCTTTCTATAACATTGTTTATATCAGTATATTGCAAGTGCCATAGAGAAACGGCAACCAAAAGCAACTTTTGTTGACCTTTTGATACCCAGAACAATTTAATTTCCCTGATATAAGCAGATCAGCTTTTTCCTAGAACAAACTTCCTTAAAAGGAAATGCAAGAACATTTACTCAGAAAAATATCAGTAAAATTCTGATTCCAGCAGAATTTTTCCACTGGCTGACATATTTGTAAATACTAGTCTGTCCATGGTGGGGTGAATTTTGCCTTTCCAGTCTGCAAGTTTATTGTCCATTAATAATTATCGGTATCCGTTTCCTTCTGTAGGAATGAAGGGATTTAAGCGCTAATGTGTTAGTGTAAGCAGCACTTTGCTGTTGTCTTGAACTGGAGAAAATTATTCTGTGTCTCCATGTCATCCTAGCAAGGCTAGGGTGGATAAATTACACCACGCCATGAAAATCGCTTGCAGTTCAGGAGTTTAAGTATGTGCTGGGCTGTGGGGGAAGCTGCCCGCTGGGCTGCATTTTGCTCTCTGGCACTGGTGCTCCTTACTTGCACGCAGCTCCCCATCGAATATAGGAAGTCCGCAAGACCATGGAAGGAGTCTTTTCTTTCCATACTGTGTATGCATACTTCAAAACATCTTTTGCTTTTCTCCTCTCCAAACTGCACAATCTCATTTTAAGCCTTTTCACATCTTCAGTCCCTTTCATTGCCCATTGCTGACCCCTTCCAAAATCACAGAATGGTTTGTGTTGGAAGGAACCTTTAAAGGTCATCCAGTCCGACCCCCCTGCAATGAGCAGGGACATCTCCAACTAGACCAGGTTGCTCAGAGCCCCATCCAACCTGACCTTGAACGTTTCCAAGGGTGGGGCGTCAACCACCTCTCTGGGCAACCTGTGCCAGTGTTTCACCGGCCTCATCGTAAAAAATTTCTTCAATATCTAGTCTGAATCTACCTTCTTTTAGTTTAAAGAAGGTACCATTGCTCCTCGTCCTATTGCTACAGGCCCTACTAAAAAAGCATGTCCCCATCTCTGTTATAAACCCCCTTTAAGTACTGGAAAGCCTTCTGTCCTGCTAAAGACGCAGCAACTGGAAGGTAACGCAGTATTTAAGCGCATTAAGTGCACTCTATGGAATGACATTAAAAGACCTTCGGTCATGTTTTCTTTAAGTATTGTTAGATTGTTGGGCTATCAGGTGGCTATACCGGTCTTAGGAGAAGGAAACGGCCAGGCCTGCCGCCTGTGCAGGGTCCCGTGCAGCTGAGCAGAGATTATCGGGCAGGACCGTGGTGAGAAGCGGGTGGGTTGCAAAGGCTGTGATTAGCCTTAGTTCCCAGGGTGGAAAAACTGCTTGGGAAACAGGCTATGATTTTGAGCTGAGATCCCTGGAAGACGGGATTGTCCCTGTTCCAAGACTGGTATCGATAAGATAAATTACAAAAAAAAAAAAAATAAAAAGATACCAATCCAGCCCCCACGCTCTGTATTAGAGAAACGATCTGCAAAGTCCTGGGTTTCTGCTGCAGCTCAACGGGGTGAAGCGGAGTGACAGGGCGAGATGAGATACTGGAGGAAAAGACCACCCGTATGAAAGCTTGCATTTTGTAAGTCCCTTAGCAGAGGCAACTGTGAAATCTGCACTCCCTTTAATAAGTTTTAACGGCTTTTGAACACCAAAAAATTTTGGCGGGTTTGTTACCCTCTGCCTCACTACTTGCTATATCCCGGTGTTATATATGAACATCTCTTTTAGCTCCAGGAGCACACAGAGCGGCCGTTAGCTTTGGGCTCTGCTTAGTGGCAGCCGGGCATTTTCTCTGGGCCACCAAAGCCACTGCGACCGTAATCACATGCAGAACTCCCTCCAGAAACGCATTGCCTTGAATTGCAAGGGGTTTTGTGTTACAGGTCATCGGATGATGGCTCCTTCCAGCTGCGAAGCTGTTCCCTTTCGAGCCGTACGATGGCACGGGGGTCGCAATCGGCCACCGCCGTTTTTCTTGCAAAAAAACGACGAACGGAAGGAGCTGCTGCACTCCACTCTGTGGCAATAGCTCCCCAAGGCAAACTTTGCTGGCTAATCCTTGGAGCCCGTCAAAACCTCGCCAGAGCCAAGCCGTGCCGTGGTACAAGCCTCAGCCAGTCCCCAAAGGGTCTGTCTGTTGCTGCACAGGGAACAAGAGATCCTGCGACACAGATTAAATCAGGAGATCTGTGGGGTTTCATTCAACTCTAGCCTGAATTGTCCTTTTTACTACTTTTTCTTAAGAGTAGAGGAGGGAAAAAACCCTGCAAATTCTTTGAAAGGCTCCAAGCCCGGCTGTAATTAGCTGATACGTTTCTTTAGCACGAGTCAAATGGCAAAGTCTTTGGCTGCAGCCAGGTTAACATTTTGTTTGCTGAGTTATCTCTGCATCAATGCGAGGTACAATACTCTTAGCTAGCAGTAGTTAAACCACCCTATGGACCTGCAGATCTCAAATTTAGGTTTTGCTGTGGTCTGCTGCGTAACGTCACTGGGGTTTGCTGGGGGAAAAGGAGCTCGGTGCAGAAGGGTGGACCGGGCAGAGCACCGGTGGAGCAGGAGGCACTGTGAGGTCTAGGACCTAGAACAAATCAGGAAAGGGGCGTTCAGGAAACCCTTCTTTGTCATGCTAGAGTCAAGACAACAGAGTCACTTAGGAAGAAAAGCTTTGGGAACACAGGACTGGAACGGCCCACGCTCAATGTCCGCACCAGATCCTTGATTTTTCAGAAAAACGAGAGGCATTTACTCCAGAGAGGTTCACAGGACACCCTCTCCCCATGTCCCCCATTCATTGCTATCACAGAAACTTCCAGCACCTTCTAACACACAAACCCACCGCTGTAATGTGCAAGAGCATCTCTAATGTCAAGTTTCCTGCAAAGCGGGGAATTTGCTGGGGGAAATCCGCAGTGATCCTGTGCATGCTCCAAAGTCCTTATCCTCCTGACCTGAGAGAAGTCATTTCTGCACCCTAAATCAGACAGTTTGTTTAACCCGGAGCACGAAGGAATGATCTATCCACCAGGCATCCAAGAGATTTTAATAGCACTAGGAGCATAAGTGCTTTGCTCAACATCCTGTCTCTAGCTGTGGCCAATTTCCACTGTTTCAGAGGAAATAAAAAAAAAAAGAAGAAAAGAAAAAAAAAAGCACAAAACCAGAAGCTAAATCATGCTAAAAGGGTCACATATAAGTCCTTCCTTGCCCCCGTGGACGAGCTGTAGGGCTCCTGAAGAATGAGATTAGTATAATACAAAATAGTGCAAACAAATTTGAAGCAGCAGCTAGTAATTCTTCTTTCACGTCTCCTCTCCGTCTTCAGCATACATTAGACAATATGATTTTATTAAATCAGAAGATAATCATGCTTTCAGATTTTTTTTTTTTGGACTGTCTTCATAGAAAATACCCTTCTAATTTGCACAACATTGAGTAGGGCAAAGAACAGAGACCGTAACTGGCCTCTTTCCTTCATGCGTAAATTGGGGCCATGTCTCTCGTCCTCGTTACCTCGACCAAGCAGGTATCTTCTGACGCCAGGCCAGCCATACATACACGTTTCCATTTCCCCTTTCGGGTTCGATATACAACGAGCATCACCTAAACATGGTCCTCTTCCTCCATAACAGACCAACTCATCATTTCTCTCGCACCTCCTACAATATGTATTTTATGAAACTAAAGAAATGCTCTCTGGATACAAACCAGAGGTAATTACCTTCAAATCTCAAAAATCCTGATTCTTTGTAACCTGGCATGCATCCCACACCACCTCGTATACAAACCAGGGGAAGCTCGGGCACCAGTTCCTGCGGCATCTACTCAGGAAACGAGGATCGTTTGAGCCTTCATCCCTTCCCTCCGCCCAGGCACCCGTGAGACAGTGGTCGTGACTTTATCCGTTACCCAGGGCCCTGCAAACGTGGAGCTCAGATGCTAAAGCGAATAGATAAGAAACAGGCACATAAATATCGTTCTATTCCCCAGACCACCCAGGGTATTTTGTCAGAGTCCCTGTAGCTGGCGTTTGGTGGGATCTGCTTTAAGGTATGGTAAGTCCAATAATATTACGTATATTTCTGTACCTACATACAGACACATCCATGTACGTGTGTAGCTATATATATGCGCATATATGTATGCATACATACATATATATGCGTGTGAGTATATATATCCAAGCATACACGTTTATAGGAAGTAACCAGCAATTACAAGAGAAAAGCCACAAGTTTAATGTATGTAATCATGTCAAATCCCCAAAGCAATAAAGGGGAAACCGCCTCTGCTCGAGGTTTTTGCTCCGTGAAGTCAAGCNATATCCAAGCATACACGTTTATAGGAAGTAACCAGCAATTACAAGAGAAAAGCCACAAGTTTAATGTATGTAATCATGTCAAATCCCCAAAGCAATAAAGGGGAAACCGCCTCTGCTCGAGGTTTTTGCTCGGTGAAGTCAAGCAGTCAGCTGTGCAGCAGAAAGCCTCCCCAAGACGCCGCCGTTCCCATGGCAAAGATCTCTCCCCTGCTCCAGCCACCCACTCCTCCCTGGTGCCACCGGGCCCAGCCCAGCCCAATCGGCCCCTGACCCCTTGCAACCGCTCTCTTGGCTCCCATCTCCTTCCCAAACTGCTCCAGGACGCTGCGGCTAGAACATTTCCCTCCGACTCACTGAGTAATCGCCTTCCCCAGCCCCCCTCCCCCCTGCAGAACAGGGTAATAAAAAAACAAAATTAAATTAATGGGACGTGAGCTACTTTCGGAAGCTGCAAGCCTGGAGCCTGAGGTTAGTGAGAGAGAGGAGAAAAAAAGGCGCCTAATTATAAGTGTGCAAAAAGGAGTTCGCCTGTAGGAAATGGGAAGATTACATGCTGAAGGAATTGGCAAATAGCTGCAAGACAGGCAGTCTGAAATGAATTATGTCTCGGCACGGCGACTCCCCACTTGTGACTATTTTCATTTAAAATCGTTATTGTCTTCCTTCCTGACGATTGTTCAGGGGACTCCACATCAGCCCTTGCCTAAGCAGCAGCGTGGAAATAACTGGCCGCAGAGTAGGACGAGGGAGAAGAGAGGACGGACGGCACGTTCGGTCCTTCCTCTGGGCCCTCCAGGATAGGCAGAATTAGAAAAGACCATCGGGGTAGAGCCGGAAGAGAAGGTAACATCTACATCTGACCTTGGGACTGTGCTGTCTTCCCTCGCCCTGAGCCCAGGACCATGCCTGCATCCCAGCTGGGGCCTCGGGGCCGCATGCGCAGCATCCGTGAGGCCGCTGCTGCCAGCAGCGTGGGAAACGCAGCTCTGGCGCAAGCAGCACTTGCAAGGAAGAGCAGCACATCCCCAAACAGCCTCCGCACCAAGCAGACTGGGATCAAGGTTCGCAGCCGTCTCAGGTACGGCTAAAAACAACTTTCCGGGACCTTACGGGGCTGACAGCCCCTAATTAACCACCCAGAGGTCAAGTTAAGTTTGGAGTTAATTGAAGAAGACCCCACCTAATTATGACTTACCTTACCAGGGCAAGAGAACCTTCTGCTTGAAAACATCTCAATTTGCTGTAAGCCCAAGCAGGCAAAATAGTCGCAATTAGACACGGCCTGTATTTTTACGGTCTCTCGAATGCCAGCTTCTCTGCGCCGTCCGCCAGCATAACTCCACTCAGGACTGCGCTTGCAAGAAAAAATACCGTTTCGGTTGGGAACTTTTTGCGTTCAATTTAGGGCTTAATTTCTTTTCGGTTGTCTGGTCATTTCTCTTCCTTTAAACACAAAGGAAATAATTCAGCCAGCAGACATTGCAATGATGAGCAATGGAGGAAACGGATAAACAGCTGGGTTCGTGTATGGTATTTTTATGACCTCTGTCTTACTGGTATTCTCCTTCCATCAAATACTCATTATTGAATTCTGATGCCTTCCCGTCCATATGAAACAGCAATTATTAGCTCTGCCTCTGAATAAACCGCAAATATGGCATGCTTGAGAGAGTAAGCAGGATCAGAAATCACGGAAATTCAAGTGCAAAATGTATGCCATGATCTGAGCCTTCCCAATGATCAGCATGTCTTCAAGTACGAACTATCATCTGAACAGCAGGTTCCACAGCAGCCGTGTTAAGGAAAAAAACCCCAGATCTGCAGGAAGCCCAGTTCTGAGCAGAAACAACCACCAATGTCATGCAGCAAGATTCAGAGGTGGCAGTCAATCTTTTCATTGCCCAAGTAGTCTCTGGGTTTCTTCAGCCAGCAGTGGCAGGGGCAGTCTGAGCCAGAAACACCCACAGCCTCATGTATCCCATGGATTTACTGCTATCGGTCATAGAAAGGAAACACCCCGACCTTGGGCACTGCCGATGGAGAAAGTGGCTTTCCACCTTGTCGTGGTCTTTTGGTCTTAGACAAACGCCCTACTGCACATTTTAGCACTTGCACGGCAAACCCCAGAGTTAGATGACAGCCCCCGAGCACTGCGTTATTGGCTTACAAATAAGGCACAGTTCAGGCCTCCAGACTAAGGCGCTGCAGCGGCTGAGCGGTTTCTGGACCGCAGCAGAGCACGGCTGCTCTGCTGTGACGCTCGATTTAAACAAGGGTTAACTCTGGGGAGGGAAACCACATGCCAGAGGCCACTGATGGCAATCCAATGCTAGTAACAACAAAGACAGAAACATCTGCTGAATGAGGAAGCTTTGCATATGCTGTTGTCATTGAACGATGGAAGCAAGGCTGGGAGGGACCTGTAGAAGTCATCTCGTCCACCCTCCTGCCCTGAGTGGGAGCAGCAGCTCGCAGGCGGTGCCTGGCAGCCGTGGGTCAAACCTGGTCTCAGCGAGCTCCCAGCATGTCGACTCCACTTCGAGCCCAGGCCGGTTTTCCCAGTGCTTCGCTCCTTCCAGTTAGAGTGATTTTTCTAACTTAGAACTCCTTTGCTGCGGCGTAACCCACCGTTTCTGGACCTCTCCCCAGTGGGCATGGAGAGGACGGCTGTTCCCTGTTGCAGCAATCTCTTACGCACTGGAAGACTTGACAACACAAGGGAGTCAACTCTTTTTGGCCTCAGAAGGAGATTGGCTTAATAATGACTATTATCATTGGCCTGCGATTCATCCTTTCCTTAGTACTCATCCCCTTCAAGCGTCCCCCAGGGATATATTTTCAAATTTTAAGCAACAGACTGTGAATCCCGGAGCCAGACCTCCAGGCGCTGCCTCCTCATCACCCTCCCAGCTCCTGCTCCCCGCACTGCGGTCCTCGCTTCACGTGTCCCTTCCCATTTCTTTGTCGCTTTATTTTTAGAGCCACAGAAAAGAAACGCTACAGAGGCGTTATTCTTTGCAAAGAAGTCGGTTTCCGCTGGGTGGCGGGTGCCATCTGTGTGTCCGACCCGGTCGCTGGCCGTGGGCACGCATACCAGCGAGGGCGAGGAGGGGTTGTTTCGTGGGCAGCCAGCTTCCCGCGGGCCGGCGGCGTGTCGAGGCAGCTCTCTTGCCTGCCCACGAGCCAGCACAGAAAAGTCAAGTGTTGTGGGCTCCTGTGAGCAGAGAGCTGTAGATGTTGAGACATTTGGCCTCATTCTTTGCAAGCCAAATGTGTCTTGATAAATCAGAGCCAACTTTGCATTGGGGACGTGCGGGGACCATAGAGTTTGTGTTTGTTTAATTAATGCATCTGGTTTTGCTCCACTTTGGCTCTTTGTTTTTACTTATCGGAATACAAAATAAGGCTGGAGCTTCCCCAGGACCCCAGAAGAAATCAAGAGTGTGTTTTTCCAGGAGAGGGAATCTCTGCAGACCATCGGTCTATCTACAGGCTGAACAAACCAGTATGGCCAGGAGGTCAGGCAGGATAAGGCCAGAGCCACGTCTCACGTAGGAAGGAGAGAAGATCTTTTATAAACGCTATTTCTGCCCCCGCTCTGCTCTTGCCTGACCCGTGCAGACCCTAAAGGCTGCTGCTGCCTGCGGCATACATCGATGCCAGTCTTTTGTAGGGAGCTGAATTTAATGCTGTAGTTGCTTCCATGTCCTGGCACGAGTCAGTAGGAGCAAGGCTGATGGACTCCAATACAGCACTGCACAGATGGGAAGCTTTAGTAGATGCTCGACCCTGTATATAGAAAGAGGACAACACAGGTTTGCTGCGGAGAGGTTGCAGGGGCCTGATGCCAAACCTGTTGCCAAGGCACCGGCTGAGCTTCAGGGAGTCACTTCCGATCATGCTTGCGAAAAAGGCTGCTCAATTTGTCACCAGCTTTCAAGCTGATCCACCCTGACCCCATGCGCTGAGCTCGTGCATCACCTTGTAACTCGGCTCGAGCTGGGAAGAGCCCTGGAAATCCCACTAAGGGACGCATCGGCTGCTTAAGGACGGGGACTGCAGCCGGCTCTGCTTTGGGAGGAGGGATTTGCCTGCTCCTGGACAGGGCGCTGAGGGCCGGGAGCAGCCCGGCTCTTTAATGAGCAGAGAGCAAGAGGATGGCGTTATCACTCCAGCTGCAAGGGAAGGGATGCCGCGGGCTCCCAGCGCTGCCGGGCTCGGCTCTGTGTGTTACCCATCGCTTTGTCAATACACGTTTTTGGCGTGGCAGCTTCTCCTTTGACTGACAGCTCCGAAGGAAAGGCGGGGGTGTCAATGGTAATTTTTCAAAGATTTCCTTGATGTCTTTAGGTTTCCGCCAAAAAAACTCCCAACCCCAACCCAACCGTACAAAACAACACCCCCTCCCCAACTTAACAGCTTTATCAATCTTAGAGTAGAATTTTGCCAGAACAAGGATGCAGAGCACTTGCCAAATTATTTGTTGTCATTAAAATAAATTAGGTATCAAGCTTTAAAACAATAGCGTGGTGACAGAAAGCTGGAAAGCAAGAGCGGTCCTAATCAGAGGCAAACACGCTGCGTGTTCTGGAGCCGAGAGCACGGCGCTGTGACAGGGTCCTCATCCGGTGCGGGCAATGCGGATCTGCAATCCATCTGCCGGTCCCAACGGCTGGGAAATTAACTCACAGGCACTAATTACCCCAGAAATGGAGGAGAGGGGGAGGACTATGTCTTGCACTGTTTTCTCAGAATATCTCAAAGCACTTTGGGAAGAGTGACTGTGATTTCAGTACCGGTCGCTGCGCGCTTGAGCCTGGAGTCGTGCGTGCCGCTGTGGGCTGCAGGGCTGCAGCCAGGCTGCAGCGAGGATGACGAAGCATCGCTACCTTCTGCTTCGCAAACACAGATCTGACAGGAGAGTAGAGGATTTATCCGCTTGAAGTTGCAGCCGTTCTGTGCAACGCAATGTGCGAGGGATGTCGGAAGGAGGAGGTGAGGAGGAGGCTGAGCAAGGAGAGCCGGAGATTTGCAAACCTCCCGGACCAGAGCTGGGCTGCATCACACAGGCAGGGACCAGAAAGCTCCATCGACAGCCGCGTTCCTCCTGCAGGTCAGAGGGTGCAGGGGGGGTCAGAGCCGTCCCGTGGTGGGCCCTGGCACTATCCCGGCCCCCTGGCCCCCCGGCCGGGNGCTGGGCTGCATCACACAGGCAGGGACCAGAAAGCTCCATCGACAGCCGCGTTCCTCCTGCAGGTCAGAGGATGCAGGGGGGGTCAGAGCCGTCCCGTGGTGGGCCCTGGCACTATCCCGGCCCCCCGGCCCCCCGGCCGGGCAGCTGGCGCACGGCGTGTTGTGCAGACGGATTAGCAGTGGCGCGCATACAGCTGTGCTGATCCGACACACAGGGGTTGCATTCGAGACAGGCCAGGCTGGCAGATTCCCTGGGAAGGGCTGCGGGAAAGGACACCCACAGTTGTTGCCCGAGAGTTCGCCTCTATCCACCGGCACTAATTCCCGCAGTAATCCCCCTCCACAACAGGCGCAGTGTTGGGGGCCGGGCGGCCCCTTGCCTCCCCGGCTGACCCCGTGGCTCGGACCCGCGCCAGCACTCGCTGCCCCGCTCCACAACTGGATGCCGTCCCCGGGGAGGGGGCGACGGGCGACGGGGGCTGCAGGCGCAGGTGGCCCGGCCAGCTGCGGGTTTTCGATTTCCCATTGATTCGGTAACGGCCCTCGGTTGTGTCAGGAAAGCAGGAAAGGCAGAGCAGGCTCAGGCAAGGACAGAGGAGGTGGTTTCCTCAGCTGATGTTCAGCCTACGGGCTATGTAGTGAACGCCTGTGGTGTCTTTTTCTGCAGACCCTATTTGAGATCCTACTAGCCTGCAAAAACATAGGATGCAGAAAGACGATGGTGTTTCTCTTCCATTTCTCTCCCAGGATCTCATCTTGCTCCAAACTGGGTTGCAGGAGCCAGCCGGTGTCCGCACATCGTCTTGCAGCTAAAGGTGAATCCCCAGAAGTTTTGTTGATGTCCCTACTTACAGGCACTGCAATATCTATTTCCAGGTACCTTTGCAAGGAACGTAGCAGCAATCTTTGCCCAAATGTCTTACCAAAAGTAGTCCTGGAGTGGCCAATACCCTCTGTGCTCCCCTACAGTGCCCACAGGTATTTGTCACACTCTCCAGAAATATGTGACAGCCATCTTTAAAAGACCAGCCAACATATCATCCTTAATCCAGTTTCAGTATTAGCTGAGGAGGCAGGGACCGGGCCGGCCTCAAAACCTGTTCAAAAGCAAAATCCCACTTTCCAGCGCCCACCAAGCAGCTGCTCCTCTGCTGAGCCAAGAAGTTCAAAAGCAGCCGGTGAGCTGGAGTACCGGCAGTTTTGGCCACTAAAACACCTTAAAAGAATCTGATTTTCAGAGGCAGAATCTTCCTGAAAAAATACAGAGCTTTAGTGAAGCTCATACAAATTGGAGACACCTAATTCTGCTCATTAAGATAAGATCCTGGTGCTGCTGAAACAGTTCTTCTCTGAGCTGAGATTTTAATTTCAAAAATGCACAAATGCTTATATGATGCTTAGACTAGAAACAAGGGCAATGAGGATGCTGATTTTTCTCCAGGTAGAGACTTGTACCTGATATCCTGGAAATGGGCAGTAGAATTCAGCCTTCAAAAAATGAGTTAGTCTTGGAAGGAGACAGATACGCTTTTAACATACCCTAACGGAGGGACTGAGTCCTATAACTCCACCGGAGCACGGCACCGTGTCCAAACAGTCGTCTGGTGGGGAGGGAGGCTGGCAGAAGGACTCGTCACTCGGCGTGTGCAACCAGCTTCCTACGCATTTTTTTAAAAAATAAATAAAAGAAGAAGAAGAAGAAGAAGAAGAAGAAGAAGAAGAAGAAGAAGAAGAAGAAGAAGAAGAAGAAGAAGAAGAAAAGAAGAAGAAGAAAAGATATTCCCAATATACACAGTTTGAAATAGTAGCCAACAACTGATGGCAAATTCCCCTTTGGTTTATTAGCTGCAACCTTTTGTATGGAGACCAAAAGCTTCTTGGGTTGCCCTTTACCAGGCAACATCTCCAGAGAGCGTGGAACAGGACTGCATTTTGCATCAGAACTGATGCATCTTCCAGTAGATTCCTCAGTTTATTTCTACCATCAAGTACGTAGTGGTCTAAATTTAGAGTTACTTTCCTCTTTTTTGGCAAAAAGATGCTACTGGATTTTAGCTTTTCCTTGCAGGATGTTTTCTGCATCTTTTCTGCAAATTTCCCACATCCTCTGAAAACAAGAACAAGGAAGCGAAAACGGCTCAGACTGGCCAGACAAGTTTCGCCGCCCAAGCTAAGCAAACTTGAAAACTGATTAAACAATATCCTTTTGGCTCAGCTAGGTTTCTGTAGACCCAAGCAGAGGCTCCATGCCCTCCTTACCGAATTCGCTGTCCCTGCTCCAGCCGGGGCTGTGCTTTCACCCTGCTGTACTGCGGACACTTGATTTCCAACCTGCTTTCCTTCCTTTGTGACACTGTAATGCAATCGCATTGAAGTCTTCTCTTTAAATTAGCTTTTCATACCAGAGTAAACAAGAATGAGAATAGAAGACAGGATATAACAATAGCTCTGGTTGGTAATTAATTAATACATAGAGAAGGAAAGTACCTTTATTAAGGAAAAAACAGAGTTCTCAGGAACTGGATTTCCTTTGAAGCCTCTGTTAGTGACTCACCTGCTGACCGGTAGGTTTATTTCATGAGGGATTTGCGAGATTTCCTGATGCAAGCCTTGGTGAGACATCAGGAGTACAAGGCGGTTGTAGGGACCTGTCGCTGTGATGCTTCAGTGATGCTATTGCTTTGACGACCTAACTCAGGAAAAGACGAAGGACGCGTGCAACAGCAGCCGGGTTACCCATCCTGCTGAGATAGATAGATAGATAGATAGGCGTCATTCGTTAACGCAGACCGACTGCAGTGGCTTTCGTTTCAATCCGCAGCTTGAGATACCGGTCCTTTCACAATGTTGTCTCGGGCTGACTTCCCACCAGCTTTCACAACGGCAGATGCAGGACACGCAGGAGGTCTTGCTCCTCCTGCGCAGGCACCGGGCTCCAGCCCGGCGCGGTCCTTGTCCCCAGCCCGCCTTGCNGTCATTCGTTAACGCAGACCGACTGCAGTGGCTTTCGTTTCAATCCGCAGCTTGAGATACCGGTCCTTTCACAATGTTGTCTCGGGCTGACTTCCCACCAGCTTTCACAACGGCAGATGCAGGACACGCAGGAGGTCTTGCTCCTCCTGCGCAGGCACCGGGCTCCAGCCCGGCGCGGTCCTTGTCCCCAGCCCGCCTTGCAGCACGGGCTGCCAAGCCTGCATTCACCCTTTGGCTGGGAGACAGCTTTGGTTCCGGACACTCTCGACTTCGACACCTGCGTTCATATCTGCCCCTGACTGTGGAGGCCAGACACCCCTCTCCTCCCAGTAGAGCTCCTATTTCCACATAATCCAATTTCTGTAGCACGCAGAGACCTTTGCAAAGGAATCTGGGTTAGGAACAACTAAGCTGCTTAACACCTTCAAGTAATGAGATGGAGGAATGGTTGGGGGACAAGGTAAGCAAACGCTGCCTCTCTGCAGAGCAAATCTCGGCATTTGGAAGCTGTTTGAAGTGTTTTGTGTGTCGGCTGGGGATTTTTTTTCTTTCCTCAATGAATTTCTGTGGAATGCTCACTGGAGACAGGAATGTTGGTTTCCCTGCTGCCCTTCCCAAGCGTGCAATGGCATTCGGATAAATTACACACACAGCACTTTTTTTAGCTCTTTTTATTCTTTTTCTAGCTGGGTTTTGCTTGGAGTTGGCCAGTAGTTTGGACTAAAAGCAAGGCACAGCTCCTCTTCTGCGGGGGTTACTCAATTATAGCAATCAGTACACCAAGGCTTCCAAAAGTATTAACTGTTGACTAAGTGGAAAACAATAAAAAGGGTAAGGAATGTTTTCTGCTTCTTTTCCCTTGTGAGCCTGATGGTGATTAAAGGTACCAAACCAAGAGCCCCGGAGAAGGAATCCCCCCAGTTTTCTACAGAACTGCATTGCAGAGTATTTACATATCAATGTGCTTCAATCTTGAGTAGGGGTGCTAAGCTTTGACAAACCACGTCCCTTTTGTCCTGCTTGGTTGAGTCGGCCAGTTAGCAGAAAGGGGGCTGATGCTCACAGAGGCCCTTCGGAAGCTGAGCGTCAAGAGCTGCAGGTATTGCCTCTACCGTCTCTTCCTCTGTGCAGCCCTTCCAATGTTCTCTGTCTAAACAGAGAGGGGAACGCACATCCCTGAAGTGACGCTGCCCACATCATCACCCCAAGCCCAGCCTGCCCTGCAAAGAGCACAGAGCAGAAGGAGTGATAAAGGGCCTCCTTCAGGAGGAAGCGCTCCTATTGCAGCACAGCTAGGAAGATGTCCAGCACATGGCTTCTTTCTTGGTGCTAGATCTGGTTTTGGCATATTTGGAGTATTTAATATTACTATTACTATTTACTATTTATGGTAACTTTTGATTCAACTTGCCTGAGCTACAGTCGGACAACGCNTCCAGCACATGGCTTCTTTCTTGGTGCTAGATCTGGTTTTGGCATATTTGGAGTATTTAATATTACTATTACTATTTACTATTTATGGTAAGTTTTGATTCAATTTGTCTGAGCTACAGTCGGACAACGTGACTTGTAATACTTCCCCAAGGTTTCAATGCCGGGTGGATCTCTCTGTACATCGTTTTGAATTATTAATCAACGTTAGCTCCGTACCGTTGCATGAGTTGGCCCCAAGACCTGAAACAGGCTGTCAGATTTGCCCTGCAGGCTAGGGCAGTCATCCAGCCTCCCCTCCCAGGAGCTCGTGAAAACGAGAGGGACCAATGCACCTGCTCACTTGGATGTGATTAAGGCCGAAGCTTGTTTTTTCCTTCAAAGCTCACTGGAAATTGTAAAATCACGTGAATCTGCAGAATGGAGTAGGAAAGTTGGGGGGCATGGGGGGCAGTTTGTCATCTCTGGTACGTCCTACTTCTAACGGAGTTTCCTTTAAACTCTTTCCAGCATAATCCCCCAAACTATGTGATCTTTGTCCCGGAGGAGCTGTGCTGTTTCTATGGAATCCCAAAGATACTATCCATTTTCCCTTTGATTTAATTTCATCAGGTTCAAGAACTCAAGTGAAACAGCAAAGGCCGAATACAAATTCTTGTTAGAAAAACGTTTTGGAGGTTGCACAAGTGGCGAGAAAGGTGCACGCAACAATAGGTCTTGACTTTGCAATTCTCTACGCTTCGTACCCCGCAGGGCACATGTCAAAGGCTGAAGATTAACACCCGCCGAGCGCTCTGCTCGCATACAAGTCCTCCCCCAACTCGCAGCGGTAAAAGCTCAGCCTCAAATCAAAAGCTAAGCTTGCTGAGACTTCAAAATAGCTCAGAGCCCGGGCGCTCAGCCCAAACTCAACTCAGCAATGTGCAGCCTTGTCTACAGGTGTGAAAGCCTGTGCCTAATGCCAGGATAAACCTCGCCGAGGCTCTGCAGGCAGCTGTCTGATGGTGGTGTGAAGCCACCAGAAATGCGCAACGTGTCCCTGCATCGAGTTCAGCCCCCGGACCCTTCGCCGCTCCCCCTTCCACCTCGCCCAAAGGTGGCAAGAAGCACTAAGGCTCTCTGCTAACACACGAGCTGCTTCCAGCTGAGGATCTCCAAGTGGCCTGAAAACCCTGAAGTTCATTATCTCAACCCTTCCATTAGACAGGAAACAATTCACCACATTTTCCACGTAGGGAAAGTGAAGCGGGGAGGCACCGAAGGGAGCTGCAGGACTTTGTAAGAACAAGGGAGTTTGGGGGCTTACTGGCAATTTTGAAAATCTAAGGGAAAAATCATTTGGGGCTGGATCAAAACCAGGCATCTTTTTAAAAAAAAGCTTTTGGCAAATCACAAGCTGCAGGAAAAGTAGAATGGGTCATATAAAATGTTACATTTCAATCAAATTGAAACCATCCCTCTCATTGATTTCTTGAAAATGTCTTGGAACCACTTAAACAATTAAGGGAAAGCTTGAAACGAGAATTGAAATGGTACATTTGGAAATAAGTCAAAATAGGACATTTGAGTGCTTCTTCAGAGTTATCTTTTTGCTTTTTCCAAAGCTAATCATTGGGCAAAATAATCAGAAATTCATTACACTTTTCACACTGGTGGAATTCACATTTTCCATCAAAAAAAAAAAAAGGGCTTCAGGAAAAGAAAACAAATTTCTCTCCAGATGCAGCCAGTCCAGTGGGGAGGCTGGAGCAGAACCCAAAACGCCTCCTCCAGCCCAGTCCGGAGGGCGAGCTCAGGTTTGGGTTTAAGCAGAAATACGTGCCTGGAGACAGCAAAGCCCCGTGGGTGCATCGTTAGCCTCTGCTCTGGATCCCCCCATTGGCCTTGCTCTTGGCTTTCATCCTCTTCTTCCTCGCTTTCTCAGCCTCCAAAACCAAGAACGCAAATTTTTCCCCACGCTACAGAGCTCTTTGAACAACAGATGAAAAGCACGACTGCTAAATATTAATATGTTCGGTGTGATAATCTTCTGTTCACGGAATAATCACTCATATTTATGGTATAATTAACTGATGATAGATACTATCGAATACGCAATATGGGGACTGAAAATCCTGCAGCAACGAGGGCCCGATCTTGCGTCTCTGACCCTTGCAAGCCACTTGGTGAAGGAAATTAGTCTCATTAACTTTAATAGAGCCCTTAACCCGAGTAAACAGCACTTACACAATCAAGTCTTCCTCACACACAAGGAAACGCGCTCCATCCCTCTACTTACAGCCTCTCACAGTTCCACTGGCTTATGCTTTGCAAACCCATGGTTTGTTTAAGGGCTCAATTATATTTAAATTACAAAGACTCACATGTAGCTGCGATTCTGTCGTTTCAAAGCCATATTAAAAAACAGAGCTCTCATCTAGAATGTCTAGCTGCAGAAGCATTTTCTAGGTTCCCTGGATGATTTGATTTTGCCCAACTGGGATAGGAAAGAACCCAAATCTGAGATACCAGGGGTCAGGGGGCTGAGGATTGGGGTTTTTTCCCACCTGACTGCAAAACCAGCAGCACGAAACAAGACCACAGAGTGGCAATTAAAGTAATTACCAAAAATTAGATCCCTCCCTCTTTTTCCCTCACATAATGGCAGGTCATTAAAGTTAATAGTCAGGATCACATTTGTACATGTCAGCAAAAAGTCATTGCAGCATCTTTCATCTCCGCTACGGCGTGCAACTTTCCGCCCATTCCTTCAGTCTCCGAGGGAGCAGCACGGTATGTAGGCTTCTGGGTTTGGGTTTTCTTTGTGTTACACCTGTTGCTGGGACTCACCAGCAAAGGCTTCAAGGCGCTAAAACTAGTCTGTTGGGATAGGAAAGCTTTCAAGTGCTCGGAGTATTTCGAGGTCAGGGAGGAATTTGTGTTAGATGTAACCCCAGAGACGACTCTGTCTGGAGCGGAGGTGGGTATTCAGCAGAGAAAGGGGAAAACCAGCTTGAAGTGCCTTTGATGGTGACGTGCCGCTCCCAGAGGCCGTCTCCATCCCAAGGAGGCAGGTCTATCCCCGTGCCGTGCCACAGCTGCCGCGCGTTGAGCTGCCGGTTCCTCCGTGAGGAGGTGGCTTTTGTCTGGAGCATCTCTCCACCACCACTTCCCACCAGACCAACCCACTTGTTCTTGAAAAGACCCTGTGGAGTTTCCCAGAAGGAGAGACAGGCACGGCAAAGGGACGATGCCAGCCTCTGCCGGTGCTCGGCGGGGCCATGTGTTTTCTAAGGGAAGAGTGGCAGTTGCACAGGACAAATTTTAGTCCTGGTGACCATGGATGGGACCCATACGTGCAGCATGGACCAGGAACAAACCCTGCGCAGAATCACTCGTGAGGGAAGCACGTTACGGGAACTGAAGAGCAAAGAAGCCATTTTATTTCAGCTTTTTCCTTTGCAGTGCTGTGAGCCCAAGACAGACACATGAGAATAAATGAAAAGTGCCTCTCGGGCAAGGGATCTGAGCGGAGGCACCGTTTGGGATACAGACTGAATAGGGACGCCCATGGGTACCGCACCTACCGTGTTCGATTGGCTCAGAAAAGGGCCCTTTCTGGCTTGTCGCCATCGTCGTTCTTCTGCTCGTCTGTCTGAGGACAAAGCTTGCTTCTCTTCCCTGCTGGAGTTTCTGCCTGTCTGGAGCAGGGAGGAAGACTTTGTCCCAGAGACGCGGGCATCAGGGAGTCATAATCACTAACAAAGAGAAACTACTACATGCAGCGAACGCGCAGATTGCTGGGTTTATAGCAGGGAATGATACTAATAAATTCGTGGGCCCCAGGGGAATCTGCCATCACAAGGGAAGTTCCAGCTGCTCCGGCCGGTCTGGTATCAGAGCATGACCCATGAAAAAAAAAGGATTCTTATTTTACATTTGATCCTGGAGAGATGGATAGTGTCTGTTTTTGCTGAACTCATCAGCAGGCCTCTCTCGGCGGCTGAGTATGCCAGAGGCTGTTGAATGATGCAGGCTTGATGTTATCCTAGGAGAAAATTTCATTTCCCCATTTTTACACTGGAACGTCTCTGAACTGTTCCAGCTGTTTGGGAGTGAGGGTTCTTTGGGAATGATGCATATGGAGCCGTACTCCTTTTCCTCTCCACAGATCAAAACTAGCAATGCCATGACAGCGTGAGGCTTTTTGGGACGAAAAAGGAAGAAGTTCCTGCCATGGTCCTTTCCGGGCGAAACTTGCCGAGTGCCGAGATGTGTGCGTGGGGGGCTGGCGAGGTCTGGAGCTGCTCTCTCTCCCCCTGCCACCCTTGCGCGAGGGCTGTGCTTTCCTCTGGACCTCACTTGCCCAGCACGGATGTTGGGAGCCCCATCGGACATGTACACCCTTTCCTCCTTCAGGGGAATAACCTCGCATGGGTTCTCCAGCACTCTGTGCTTCATTTGGGAACCGGCTTCACCTTCCCCTTCCAAAACCCACAAGAGACAAAGGCTTTGAACCTGATCTGATTCGTTTCATGGAGCCATCGTACGGGGTGATTGCCCCCAAAACTCGTCTTGGAAAGCTTCACTTGCACCCACCCGGGTTTGGGCGAGGGCTCACAGCTGGATTTGTCTTTTACCTTCTCTTCACACCTTGCGTAACAGAGTACGTCTTTCGCAGCCAGGATCGCAACAGGCAGTTGCAAGTCTGCCTTGTGGCTTCCAGTGGCCCTAAAAACTGCAAGTAATATATGCTGGAAATTCCCTAGCCTTGGCCGTGCTGTTGCTGTGTAAGTCGGTACCTCCCATATCATTAGTCCTCCTTCAGCAAACAGCTATTCTGCATTTGATACTTTTATCTTTTAACAGTTTTCCTTTACATTTTTCATCTGCTAAATTGCATTTTTGTGGGCTTGTCTCGCTCTTTTTGTTTTAGTTTACGTTAGTTCTTTCCCCGGTGTAACTGTACTCTTAGGAAGATTTTAATTACCTTCCTTTAAAGCCAAATGACAAGTAGAGCATGTCATTTGTAGCTAAAGTATCACTTGAAAATGCAAAAGCCCCGGCTTTATCAGGCTTAAAAGCTTTCCTGGAATATGTTCAAAAACTGCTGACTGAGCAAGATTAAACATCGCAATGTTAAGTAAAAGATCTCTGCATGTGGTATTCTTTTATTCCCCCGGGTGATCAAGTTAAACTGCAATGCAGCCCTCAGGCCTTCTTCTAAAATATTATTAAGGTTTTCTTCTCCTTTGTGCAATAGGGAGAGGAGCTGGGGCTTTGGTGATGAGACTCTCAAAACAACCGTACCCAAAAGCCCAGGGGAGCCGAAGCCGCGATGCCTTCAAAAGAGATCAGGTGTTTCTAGAGCAAAGCAGCGACAACAGAGGGCACCTGAGGAACAGTCCTTGTCCAAACACACTGCTCGCACACATCGTGCTGAGCAAGAACCTCCTGCAAGCCTGGGCGGATTTGCAATCCCGCGGCACAGAAATGATGTGACTGCATCGAGGCGTTCAGGGAAACCGTTTGTTAGGATGATTTGTCACGTGGGGGTCAGCAAACCCAGTGGGGCACCCACCTCTTAATTGCCGGGACAATGACTGGAAGCGAGACTGTGGCGTAAAACGAGCAGGACAACGCGAGCCCGACAGCAATGAGCCTGGCTGCAGCACTGGCTTCTCTGCCTGGGGACCCTAGCGCTTTGGAACAGAGCCTCAAAATCCATAAATGCAGCAGGGCCTTGCCTGTTTGGGTGCGCTGAGGGGATGCCCATCCTCCCTGCATGCAAGGCTGCCAGGTCTGGGCTACTCGTCAGTGCATCCCGTGTTTTCTGGGACCAGCAAGCGGGGTACCTCCACCCGCAGTCCCTGGGATCACCAGCGCGGCTCGCACCTTTCCCCCTGGGTAAGGTGCCGCATGCAGACGGGAGGCGAACAGCCCGATGCAATAGCAGGAGCAGCAGAATGGCACAGGGTCCTCACAAGGATCCAGCAAGGCAGAAAGCTCGTGCTGGGAGAGAAAAAGCCGTGGTGATGACCGAGATGATACCCACGCACACCTGTAGGTGCACAGAGGTGGCTCTCGCTGGGCCCTGAAGCACAGCAGTGACTTGTTACGTGCTCACGGTATAAACCGCCTTAGACGTCAGCAGTGCGCTAACGGCACCGAGAGAGTCTCTGCTCCAGCACGACGCAGCGCAACGGGCAGTGAACAGCCTGTGCTGGGACACAGCAGAGTATTTCAACCATGCGTGAGCATAACCCATCCCAGCACAGCTGCTAGAGAGCTTGGAGGCACGAGCCACACCGGCAGACCCCAGGGAGGCTGGGGATGGGCTGGCGGTGTCATCCCATCAGCGGCAGAGCCCTGAGGGCGAAGGGACGGGGAAACCGGCAGGCAGGACCTACCATTCCCCACCTACCACCCACGAGGAGCTTTGGTTTGGATTTCCCTGAAGGCTGCAGGGAGCGGGGGATCTCTTAATTTATGGTAACAGGTTTTGCGCTCCCTGGACACAGTGAGATGATCCTGATCCGCTGGCCAAGAGCTCCTTAAAAATGCTTGGAAACGAGAATTCTGGGATGTGGAAAGGAAACATTTACGGCTTAAAAGGCACATTGGACTTCCAGGTCTGTCAAGATTGTCTCTGAAGAAATCCTCTGAGAGCTTGGATTACTCAGTTTTAATACGAACAGGAACCACCTGCCTGCAATCACACACATAAACTGTTGGTTACTTTGCAAGGGAAGAGCAGCTTGAATGCTTTTTGCTGTAATGTTTAACCCACTGTGTGTTTTGGAGCGTTTTCTTCTTTTAATTGAAAACACACTCTTCAGATGCGCGGTGTGCTCGCCTCTGGCTCCCGCAGCCTCCCCAAGACGCAGGAACAAACCCCAGCCCTTGCAGAGGGTGCCCCGTGGTTTGAAGCGGGGGGATTTGGGGTGACAGAGCGAGTTGCAGGACTGGGTGTGCAAACACGGCCACGGCAGGGCTGATGAGGGGCCCAGCTCCCCCGCTGCATCGCTGCGGCATGCGATCCGCCGCACCTTTGCCCGCTTCATCGGCTCGCTGCCGACAGGCCCGTGCTTGGCACCTTCCTTTGGCTCCCTCTTACCGGCGTCTGCACCCCTTCGNGAGCGAGTTGCAGGACTGGGTGTGCAAACACGGCCACGGCAGGGCTGATGAGGGGCCCAGCTCCCCCGCTGCATCGCTGCGGCATGCGATCCGCCGCACCTTTGCCCGCTTCATCGGCTCGCTGCCGACAGGCCCGTGCTTGGCGCCTTCCTTTGGCTCCCTCTTACTGGTGTCTGCACCCCTTCAAGCACAAACACCGAGCTGCTTCTCCCCTTTGCCCTCCTCCTTCCCCAAAACCCCCAGGCTGACAGAGGGATGCATCCTCATTCCTCCTCCAATTGCTGTAAACCTCCCAGGCAGAGAGCAAAGCCAGCAGCTGCGAGATGCTCTGCGCGTCGTGTCCCACCGGCTCCCAGGCAGGAGCTTGCAAAGAGAGGACAATCCCCAGCACGCCACCTTCCTCATCCTCACTGACCGTTTCGCATCACTCAAAGTAAATCTCAGGAAGGGTTTTTACACATTTTTAAAATTCCTTTCAAAACCCACTGACAAAAGAAAGCAGCTGGCCAAACAGCGAGAGAAATGGGCAGGGGTCTTGGAGAAGGATGCCCAAAAAGATTTCCATTTTTCCGTTTTTCTTTCTGCAGATTCACTGAACCTTATCAAGTTTCCCCAACAAACACAGTAATCAAGACTTGTAGTTTCTTTTTTTTTTTTTTTTTTCCACACAGACAGACCGAGCAGCGCTCATCGCCTCAAACTTCAACCAGCCGGGGAAACGCGCCTCTCAGTTTTGAGGCAAGCACCCAACATCAGGGTGTTTTGTTGTTGTCCCTTTCCGCCCCCCAGCCTCCAATCAGGCAAACACAACAGTTTTGCATCCTTGACCTGTGTGTGTGTGTGTATGTGTGTAGCTGTGGGTGTCTCTGCAGCTAGAATCGCCTTTTGTCCCGTTGGGTTTCCATAGGGACTGAGCATTCCCTTCAATAAAGGGCTCCAAATGAACGTAGCCTTCTCAGGGATATCATACAACCAGGCCTGCAAAAGCCTTTTATTAGGACATTCACCTCTGATGGGATAATTTTACCTATCAGATCACATAATCTCTTCCCCTGATGCTGAGCCAGGAAATGAAAAAAGGCCAGTGGGGAGATTTTTGACTCAAGAGCCAGGTTCTGCTGTGATGACAGCCTTGATTACTTGGTCACAGCCATCTTAAAAGACGGGTACATCGAGCGAAGCCTAAAATTACAATGCACAACTAGACAATAGGTGGGGCAAGAAAGAGAGCAGCGACCAGACACTTTTAGATCAAATTATCAGCGTTTAGTCTATTCATAACTATTTCAGCAGGTTAGTTAGCTAGTGGAGCTCATCGGGCTGGAAGTGAAGGTATCTGCTGTTGCTCAGTCTTTTGTCCACGCAAGTAGTGGTTGATGCAAACGCAGGTGATTGAAAAAACACAGAGGCTAAGAGGATTTAGGAGAGGAGGATCGAGATTAGCACACAAGCAAACTGAAACGCTAGCCTTCCTCTGCTCCCCGCGCTCTGACTTGTTACCACAGATCCTTTTTCATGGGGTAACACAATCATAGCAAAGCGAAAGGCTGCGCAGCCGGGTGGAAGGTGATTAACCAATACCTGGTTGCAAGAATAAACTGTTTCTACCTCAGAGGAATGGAAAGGAGGTTTCCTTTCCTTTGGGTAGAAGCCCTTCGCGTGCAACTCATCAGCCCCAAGAAAACAAAGCTACGAACAGGCTGATGGAGAGTGCTCCCGCTGCTCTCTGTGCGGGGAACGGGTCATCGCTCTGCCACAGCAACAGCCCCAGGAGCAAGGAAGGGCTCAGTCCCTTCTGCCCGAAGGCAGGATCAGCTTCTCGGCTGTCCTTCCTAGCCGGTCTGCTCTTAAAGCAGACAAACCTTGACAGGAGATCTGTAGCTATCCTCCCCCGTCAGCAGCTTTCAGCGAAATTCAGCGTGAAACTCTTTCACTGAAATCTAAGCCCTCTCTTCCCCACCGTGCATGTGGAGAACCGATCGCTGCCTTTTTTTTTTTTTTTGCAGCAGTGTTTCAAGGATTGCTCTCATTTGCTTTTCCAGTTCTCTCTTCCTGAGGCCGAACAGCCCTCATCCCATCACTTTCTCCATCAGGCTGTTGATTCGTGCTCAACTTGAGGCCTGTAATAACCTTCCGGCTGTTTTCTGAAGAGCCGATGCCTGCCCAGTTGTTTTGCATCCTTTCCACTTGTCCGCAGGTTATTCCTGCTGTGACCTCACACTTGTTCCTCAGTACATCCTGTTTCGGGGGTCACCCACGCAACGTTGTTGGAAGCACTGTGAGTTCCAACCTGTCAGCCGGTACGAGGTAGCCACTCCAGCACAACAGTCACCTGCTGATCCAGTAAGCGTACACTTGGTTAGGGTATCCTGATTGTGAATCAGGAGATTGAATAGCATCAAACCTTGGGCAGATTCCCCAAGCCCACGGGATCCAGCTTCCTCATCCAGGTGAGCCACCACTGGCTTCTTCCCCCGAGTTCCTCGTTTCACACCCACCCTAACACATACAGCGGTTTTAAAAGGCCAAACAGCAGTGTCTTGTGCGTCCACCTACAAAGTAAGTCCAGCGTAAGTAATAAGTGCTTCGTGCTTGCACTTCTGTCACTGCACCTGAACAACTCGGCTTTTGAAAGACAAGGCAGTTCCCCTCCAGAATGTCCTTGTTTTGCTGGAAAACAGTGGCTCACGCTAAAATGTCACCATCGTTCTCCCAAAACAACGTTTGTGCTTGTATAACATGTTAGCTATATCCACTGAGCTGCTTGTCAAAACACCAGTTGTGCTCCCAGNAAGTAATAAGTGCTTCGTGCTTGCACTTCTGTCACTGCACCTGAACAACTCAGCTTTTGAAAGACAAGGCAGTTCCCCTCCAGAATGTCCTTGTTTTGCTGGAAAACAGTAGCTCACGCTAAAATGTCACCATCGTTCTCCCAAAACGTTTGTGCTTGTATAACATGTTAGCTATATCCACTGAGCTGCTTGTCAAAACACCGGTTGTGCTCCCAGTAGCCCCTCTGAAAGAGCTGGGTCCTGTCCCTCCATTTTTCACCGTAAATAAAATTACATTTTTGATATTAAATTACATTATGGTTGGGGACTTCATTTGACTCCATGGTTAGGAAAAACCCAGTTTGGTCTAAGCAAACGTGCCCGAGCAGGGTGGCCAGCCTTCCTCGCCCCACGAGCCACAATGCAAAACCTCCGTCGCAGCAAGAGCCGCAAGATCCACGTCACGTACGCCAAAAACCCCAAGGGGAAAGAGAGCTCTGAGGCATCGTAAGGACTAAAGGCTGGGGGAGCATAAAGGAGAAATACGAAGAATACACTCCTGGTGGGAACTGGTCCATTGACCCTGGACGGAGTCCAGATCAACCCCTCTGAATTCAAAGGCAAGACTCCACACTGACAGGAGTGCCACTCCTTCAAAAATGCTTGTTTATAGCTTGTGCTCAGCGGAGGAAAGCCCTCTCCTCCGCTGACAAGCTGTATTTATTTATAAGGATCCGAGGGGTAGAAGACAGAGACTGTCTTTGTGCTTACCTCAGGATGATAATTTCTGGGAATTCCACCATTCTATTGCCCTACAAGTTCATCATTCACTTATTATGGGGAAGCAGAGCAAGGCAAGGCAAAGGCATGCGATCTGCTGACAAGTCACCTCCTCGGGTATTTTCTAGCCAGAGCAGGAAGTTGCAGCTGGGTTGGTAACAAAGACATCTTCCCTTTGATTTTCCCCCTGAGCCATTCCCTGCAGCCTCAGCTTGTTGTTTCAGTGCTGATCTGCCATTTCACCTCCACTGCGAGCCTTCCTCGAGAATACTCCTACATGAAAGAGAAGGAAAACCCACATGGGACGTTATTCTCTTACAGCCAGACAGAGCCATTAGGATCATCAAGTCTGACTTCACACGTAACACAGGACATACCTTTCCACACCAGGCTTATAAGCCCTGCGTGAGCCGTAGCAGATCGTTGAGAAAAACTCCTGGGGCTGAAGTCTTCAAGCGACGGAGAATCTGCAGCACACCTATGCAATTCCCTGCTTGCTCCTACCAGTGTCTACAGCTTGCAGTTCCTGGAGAGGGCACGGACGAAACACAGGCACAGATCCTTGTTCCTCTGCATCAGGAATGCTTAAAACAGCTGAAGACAGTCTCTCCGTTCCTGGAAAGATGAGAAGATGGGGCTCATTGCGAAGCTGTGTCTTACTTTTCAAACAAAAACGTCATTTTGAGCTGTTTGTAAATTAGTCGCTTTGAAAATAAAAATGCTCCCGAAAGTCAGTATTTAAGAAAACTCTGGTGGAAATGGGGATTCGGAAGGAACAGAATGCACTAGGAGGTATTTTGCATGCTGCTTTGGAAAGAGCCAGAGCACCTCTCACAGTACTTGGGTAGCAAACCAGCCCACCTGAACACCACAGACCCTTAACACACAATTTCCTCTCTCCCCCTTGTTGCCACCCCCATGAATTAGCTAGCCAACAGCTCAGAGTGGGGATTGCCTCACCAAGGAGGAGCAGCAGCAGCAGCAGCAGCAGCGTGGTGCTGTCGGAGGATGCATAGATCCACATTCCCCCCGATACGACCACATATCCGCTGAGCAGGACATCACCAAACGTCGGCTTATCGCCTCCTTCCTCTGGAACATCTCAAAACCGTGCTGGAGATGAGCACCGGCTGCCGAAAAGGTTAATCGGGGCTATCTGCCGGTTCCTGGTGGAGGCTGGAGAATGTATGCCAGCGACCAATTAATCAGACCGGCCACTTTCCCCCACTCCGCCAGCTGGGCTGTCTTATGATCGTGACTGCAAATAAAGACAGCAAGGAAGGAAAACGCAGGCTTTCAGTGGGCAGATAACCCGGCCTCCATTCCCAGGCAGATCCCCCAGTATCAGGCCTGAGACACTCAGATCACCCCCTCTCCCGGAAGGGTTCAGAGTTCAGGCTCATTAGCGCCGGCTGAACGAGAGCTAATCAGGGAGGAAGGGCTGATGTCAGAGCCCCGCTCACCCTGCCCTCTTCCCACCCGGGAGGAGAAGCCCTGGGCTCCCACAACAGCAGCACGGCCATTCATTAGCTCATTGACGAGCCCCGGCCGCCTTGCCCTGGCACTGCCTCTCCTGTGCCCTGACCCCGGCTGCGGCGCAGGTGTGAAGTCCCCGCGAGAGCTCTCCGCCACATCGCAGCGTGGCAGGGGAAAGGCCGCATCCGCAGGTTTCGTCACAGGTCGGCTCGAAGGAAAAAGTTACCTTCGAAGTGAAACACGGTCTTTGCAGAAGCTGAAGGACCAGGTGGAAGCATGGCATCCATTAAGGCCAGTGGCAAAAACCCTACCATCTTTCCCGAGGTTGGGACTTCAGCGTGGCGAGAAGCCAAACAGCAAAGCAGAGCGACTTCATAGCGTTCATGCAGAGCTACGGTATCATCCTGCGAATGCTGCTTGCTGCTAAAGGTGGACCAAGCTCCCTGCTGCAGGAAAAGGCTTTATTGCTTTGAAAATCGTTACAGCAAGCTGGAGGAGTTGAGCAGTCTGGTCCATAATAGCTTAATCGAAAAAGGGCTGCTGAAATGCACGGTTTCAGCTCAGTCCAGCTGGGTCCTTGTGTTGCATTCGTCACGGTGGTATTGGATGGCGGAGCAAGGGAGCGAAATCGCGCGGCGGGGGCAGAGACGGGACTCCCAGACATCTGCCATACAAACCATACACAGCCAGTGGGGAGGAGCCAGGATCCCGAATGCATTGCACAGGGCAACAATTTGGGAGCCTCGGCCCCGCTGCCGCGGGTTGCTCAGGTGAGACGGGTCTCTGCAAACACCTCCTCAGCCCGGGGGAACTGGCGAAGTCCTGGGTCTACGCGCCCAGTTCACCTGCTGCTGGTTGGACCCCAAACAGGCCACCGCGCCAGACCGGCCCGAAGCCAAAGGAGCATCATCTCACTGTTAGAAACGCGCAGGGGAAGGGCTGCCCCTGTCTGGGTGCAGATGTCCAACTGCACCCGCACATTCCAGGCTGAATTCAATTTTCTGCTCCTCACCCAGGGCCCTGGAGAGCAGCAGCTGCCTCAGACTGCACCTAAGATGCATATAAATAGAGGCATAATACCTTATTATAAAGGAATGCATGCCTAAGCAGGAGATACTGTTACCTTCTGAGGAGGAAGGGGGAGGAGGCAAAATGCTGTGCAGAGGAAGGAAAAGTAGGCTGACAGAGATCTAAATTGACTTACAGTAACGAGATGCTGTCAAGATAAAAAAAAAAAATCACATTAACTCCCTCCTCTTGCATTGCAGTAAAAGAAAGGGCCGAGTTCTGGCACCCTCACTGTGCCGTGCTGGGGGACGACCCAGGTTTGCTTCCAAGGCGTTGGGGTGAGCCCTATGTCCTTGACTGCGGCACAAGCACGCGCAGTTCCGCCGACCGCTCCGCACAGGGATGCAGAGCAAAAACGACAAATTCTGGAAACCACCACCTCTGCGCTGCAAGGCTTGAGGTTGAGTTTATAGTTCAAGGGCTGAAAATTACTTTGGGCATACGGGAGGTTTTGGTCCATCTGACACGTTCCCGGGCATCCTGCCTCAGTAGCATGTCCCGCAGCACGCAGGAACTGGTCTGACGTCCCTGCCGCGTATGACATCCCCGCCATGTACGACGTCCCCACCATGTACGACGTCCCCGCCACGTACGACGTCCCCGCCGTGTACGACGTCCTAGCTGCGTACGTGGAGCGTGGAGACCACCAGGCTGAGGGACTTGGCAGAGGCTGCGTGAGCAGTCAGTGGCAGAGCAGGGCTCTGACCATGGTTACACCCCCCACCACACCCCCAGTCTACTCTTTGTGCAATTTGGGGGCAATCCTGCCCCTCGCTTGCAGCCAGCAAACGCAGGCAGACCTCAGGGCTCTGCCTCCAGACCCGGCAGAAACCCTGCCTGCCATAAATCAGTGGGCAATACCCGGCAAAGGAGCGCCGAGCCAGACCCCAGCGCTCCCCGGCCATGTGTCCTCTTCCAACAGAGCAGCCCTCGAGGACCTCATGGGTTTTTTCGAGGGCTGCGTTATAATTGCGCGGGTCCTTGCAGAGCCCCGCTGTCCCCGCGGGCTGCGCCCCCGGCACGCCGCACGCGTGGCTGCTCGGGTAGGTTAGCGCAGAAATGAATCTGTGTTGGGCTGAGCTTGNCCTGCCCCTCGCTTGCAGCCAGCAAACGCAGGCAGACCTCAGGGCTCTGCCTCCAGACCCGGCAGAAACCCTGCCTGCCATAAATCAGTGGGCAATACCCGGCAAAGGAGCGCCGAGCCAGACCCCAGCGCTCCCCGGCCATGTGTCCTCTTCCAACAGAGCAGCCCTCGAGGACCTCATGGGTTTTTTCGAGGGCTGCGTTATAATTGCGCGGGTCCTTGCAGAGCCCCGCTGTCCCCGCGGGCTGCGCCCCCGGCACGCCGCACGCGTGGCTGCTCGGGTAGGTTAGCGCAGAAATGAATCTGTGTTGGGCTGAGCTTGCCAGCGCTCTGGCTTTGATCTTCCCAGCCGGGGATGTGATGTAACACCTGCAGAATGATATGGTAATGAAGGAAAGTAAATATTCTGGTAATTAAAATGCACGGAAAGAGGTTGGGAACCCGTCGGGCAGCCCTGGCTCAGCGCAGCGCTCTGCGTGTCTCAGGTTTAGGGAGCTGGTTTTCAGAGGGATTTTTAAAGTGTGTTTGTTTTTCCAAGACCTGTTGCCTCAACTTTGCACTTTTGCTCTTGCATTTGTGTGAGCGCCGATATCCCCTGTCAGCTATTGCGGTTGCACATCAAGAAAGGGAGGCTGGGGCAGCCCCACAGCCAGCAATGCCCCTTCCCGGCGCTGCGGGGCAGCGGCCGTGCCCACGCACGCTGGTGGCCTCACGCGGACCCCGGGGCACCGCTCCGCTCCTCTGGCCAACTTCTGAGGTTTCCTAGCAATATTATGTGCTACCTCAGCCCAAGGAAAACACATTTGTGGAGCATCTACTTTAGAACAAGGACACAAACCGGTGCCAGCAACCATGGAAACCCCAGAGAAAACAACTGAAATTCGTGTTTATGTGCAGCTCCCGGTAGCTGCAGAAATTGGATTCCCACATGAAAGGGGACCTTCGAGGGCCACTGTACACACTGACAAACCTTCCAGCTGTGACCTTCCATGGATGCGCTGTTTAATAAAGCTGGGGGGAGAAGGGGAAATGTAAAACTCTGTACTTATTAGTTAAGGTTCTCCAAAGCCCTTGGCAGGTGAAGCTGAAAAGCCTTATACAGAGGCTGGACATTCATCCTTTAGAGATATTCCTCAGCAAATTAAGGTACCAGCAGCTTTGGGTTAGATAAGGACTGACTCAACGGCATTACACAGCGGTAAGGGAAGAGCAGGGCCTGGGCCAGTTTAGTCCGCAGCATTTATGCTGGGATAAAGCAGGGGGATGGGAAATGCACTCGAGACTTTTACCAACAGTGTCAGAGAGGACAAACGAATTTCCAGATTGAACCCAGCCAGAGCAGTGGGTCCTTACTTCCTTGCAGCAAAACTGGATTAAGCGAGGCCCGCCGCTCCGAGTACTTCTGTGCCCCTGACAGTGGACGGAGACTATCATCGGCAGTCGTGTGAATTTACACCACCGAAGACGTGGCCCCCGGCTGATGGAAGCAAATGTCCCGAGTCTCGTTTGTCTTTGAGGTTTCTGAGAAGGCTTTTCAGGGAGAGGAGATGGTTTGCACGTTAAGGATCCTTCCATTTCTGATGATTTGTGACAAGCATAATCCCATACTAATTAGATTTCGGTGCGTGTGTTGAAAGCACTGTGCACACGTAGATCGGTTGGGGTTTGTGGAGACTCTTGCTTGTTCTGCACAATTGTTTCAAAATTAATCCTTGAAAGCCAGAAAGCTCAGGCCAGATAGAGCAGCCAGAAACCCAACAACAACAACAAAAAAACCTTTTTGTTTTTTAATTCTCCTGATCTAGTCGGGTACTAGGCAGGTTACAATTTCTGACATTACGCTACCGCTCAAAAATGTCCCAAGCTGTCTCCTTTCATTGCATCAATGATATCAGCTGTGTTGACCTGCTCTTAGAGAGGTTTAATTCTGTTTGCTCTTGGCTAAACTCCATTCCTAATCCTATTTTCACCCATTTCTATCCAATTTAATACAGCTTCTGTAAGTCAAAATTAATTACTCCTTGTGCTCTCCCAGCCCTGTGGTCTAAAGGAATAATAGAGAAATCCCACCTCGTCGTTAACGGCACCTCATGGCTGCCCTCACCCAGGGAAGCTGAGAGAGCGGAAGGGAGTTGGATAAGAAAATCATAATGCCTTGCTCTTTTTTGCAATGAATATCTCGCCCTCGCAGCTCTCTCCTCGGTAACTCTCCATGTGTCCTTTTTCTCCTTATTAGATGGTGATACCCATGGAGGAACGATGATCTCCTGGGGCAAAGAAGCCAGCCAGCCCCTCCAGGTCACCTTCTCCCTTTTCCTTCACCTACTCAGAAATAGTTCATTTGCCTTTCATGTCCAGTATTAATTACTCCTTCTGGCCAACCTTTGCCAACGGGGCTCCCAAGAGGAGGAAGGATGGTTGTCTGGTCACACGCGTCTTGTGTTTCTTTAGTCAAGCCTCCTGGTTTATGACTTAGCCCGCCTAGAAACTGGGTTTGCTCTTTGCAGGGATCCTGTAGATCTGAATTAACTGAGATTCGTAAAGTATCCCAAAGACGTAAAGGAGAATTCCGACTAAACTCTGGAATAACTATTTTATCCCTGGCTCATCCCTAGGAGCTCTCCTATATCTATGATGTTATTTATTCCTATTTTTTTTAGCCTAGTTTTAGCCTAGGTGCGCTCTCATGCCAGTCTTTTTCTGCTCTCTCTACAGATATCTCATCCACACACTACACAGCTGCGACGCATTTGAAATCTGGGGCCCATTCTTTGGTTTGACTTCCATGGCAGAAGAGTCAGAAAACATGCCACATCAAGGACACGAGAGCTCACCCAGCTCCTTACGCCGGCACGACACAACTGCACATCTGCAAACCACCCTATTACCAGGCACCTGTGCAAGAGCAAACGTTTGATTAATACAGTATTATAAAGAGACTATATGTGCACATGTCTTTTCTCTTTCACACAGTCCACCAGAAGATTTTTTCATTATGGATGCGAGCAAGCGTAGCTTCAGTCACTGTAATTACAAAACTCAGGTAAAAGGAAGCCGTGCTAACTGGCCGGCCAGCGCTGGACTTCGAAGAGGATTTGGTCTGGCTCTTACGAGGACGGGCTGGCTGGGACAGGGGCAGCAGGGGATATTTTGGGGTGTTTCCCGAGCTCATGCTCCGAAGGGTCTGTGAGCAGGTTCAAGTTACTGAGAGTCCAGGAGGGCGTCACTTGTCTGGGGACATCGGGGGGGCCTGCGTACCCTCAGAAGGGCAGAGCTTTGCTACATGAGCTCTCTAGTTCAGAAGGGGAAAAATTAATGAAGGGTAGAGCAATAATCTCGCAAATGAGAAATAAGAGATGTTTGTGTCTCTGTGTAGCTGTGCACACCCAGCAACCGGTCTGGCCCAGACCATTGCCCATGTTAACGGGTTTTGGAGCTAATATCACCCTCGTTGGAAACAGGACAGTGCCAAGCTTTAGAAGGAAACTTCAAATGCAGTGTGGCCTTCTCAGCCAAAGGGATGCAGAGGGGAAATTTCCTCCCTTGTATTCAGTAAATTGTATGCAGAGGGGAGACAGAGTCCACCAGTAAAAATCAAATGGCTTTTCCTGGGAAGCGGAATGAACGACAAATATCAGCTACGTGACATCAGTGAGAGTGTTACGGGGCTAAAAACATCCACCCAATAAAAAGGTTTGAATTTTCTAAGTCCGAGAAGCAAATAAACCCACAGTATAATACAGCAAGCAGTTTGCGTTCATGTAGGACTGGATCGCTGATGCTGGCCTACGCTCTGTACCAGAGTACAATCCAGTTATAGGGGGAACTACTAACAATGTAAAAATAAGCGTCATTAAAAAGATCCAAGAGAAGATGCGTTTCTGCCATGTTCAGCTTGACAAGGCGTCACTGCAATGCTCAGGTGCGTTATGCAGCGTAGGTTATTTGGCATTTGGGGAAATATTTGCTTGGCTTCTCTCTTAATCATCTTAAATGCACCTGCTAAACCTCAACTAGAGGATTTTGCGAGCTCCAAAATGTGGTTGCCTTGTGTTTTTGCAAGCAGCAAAATAGCATTACGGATGTTAGGTAATCACCAGACATTCAATCTGAGTTCCTTTGCGACAGCAGCACGGTATTTGTGCGATGTTTACGAACCGCATGCAACTTCAGTTTGCTCTCAGAATGAATGCTGCGGTCATCTTTTTGCTTGTACCTCTGCAGACTTTTACTCCGATGGCTTTGATGGAGACACTTATAATTAAGCTGTTACAAAAAAGTCAGAATTACGAGCAAGGTATTAAAGAAGAGAGGTTGCCATGCCAAGAAATTACTTTCCTATGCAACGTGCGAATGTCCCGCAGCTAACCGTAACGGAGACGGGTACTCATCTCGAGCAACTGCAGCATCCCAAGCATCAAGCAAAACATGTTTGCAGGCTGGGAATCGTCATTTTCCTATCACTTTATATGCCAATTCATGCAAGCAAATTGAAAACGAAAGCTTTTAAAATATTAACGTCATTTCCAGCACTTCATTCCATTATGTGTGCTGCACTGTACTCCTTTTAGCCTCGGTAAATTGCTCCTCTTTCAATTTTTCAGTAATTAGCACATCGGTAGGTGTTGGTCAGGAAGTTGGTTTAGGATTTGCTCACCACAAAGAGGTAAGACAGAACCACGCGGAACAGAGTTGTGAGGCGTTGTGCCTTTCCTAAGTGCCTGGGTCTTACAGAAAATAATAACATACTGTTGCTATTTAATAGCGTTACCCGTTTAGCTTGAGCAGAAGTCGTTCATGTTGTAGAGCTGACGTATTTTGTGTAGGACTCGCCAAAAAATTATGTTCCTTCCTAATGAAGAATGTCAAGGTTTCGTAAGTCCTTTTAATCCCCACAAAGGTTTTTGGAAACTATTCGTGAAATAAAAAAAACCCAAACAAACAAACAAAAAAAACCAACGAAAACCCACAAAGAAGAGAAAGACCCTGATTGACCCACCCGCGCTACAGAAGCCAGTAGCTTGCTTGGTGGTAAAGCATCTCCCAAGGGAAACAAAGGCCAAAACTGCTTGTTATATTTCATCTGCTAACAGAGCTGTGTTCCTAAACCATGATATGTAAGTGCTAAAATACAGCTAGCACAAAGGTGCGCTTTCATTCGTGGAAGCCGTCATCTTAAAGTAATTAACTGGGGATTAGTCAGAAATGATGCCCAAACAAATGAGATACGGAAGGGCAAGAAATTGTATTCCTCTCTTGAACCTTGTGTTACGTGGAGCGCTGCCAGTGCAAATAGCGATGAGAACAGAGCGTTATGTCTTAAGAATAATGAAAATATAAGATTGGCAATTAGAGTTGGATGGTTGCTTTCAAAACAAAGTGTCTCGGGGGCGGACAGTGCTCTGCCTGCAACCAGCGCCGTCATCTTCCGCTGCCCGGTGTCCCGAGAGCGCGGCCTTTCTTCTCTCTCCAGCAGGATGCTGACGCGGATTGCACGGGACTTGCTGCAGCTTCCACAGCTGTAAATCAAAGGCTGTGT
>VZSC01009900.1:0-33864 GCA_013398225.1 Steatornis caripensis | reverse complement strand
ATTAACGTCATTTCCAGCACTTCATTCCATTATGTGTGCTGCACTGTACTCCTTTTAGCCTCGGTAAATTGCTCCTCTTTCAATTTTTCAGTAATTAGCACATCGGTAGGTGTTGGTCAGGAAGTTGGTTTAGGATTTGCTCACCACAAAGAGGTAAGACAGAACCACGCGGAACAGAGTTGTGAGGCGTTGTGCCTTTCCTAAGTGCCTGGGTCTTACAGAAAATAATAACATACTGTTGCTATTTAATAGCGTTACCCGTTTAGCTTGAGCAGAAGTCGTTCATGTTGTAGAGCTGACGTATTTTGTGTAGGACTCGCCAAAAAATTATGTTCCTTCCTAATGAAGAATGTCAAGGTTTCGTAAGTCCTTTTAATCCCCACAAAGGTTTTTGGAAACTATTCGTGAAATAAAAAAAACCCAAACAAACAAACAAAAAAAACCAACGAAAACCCACAAAGAAGAGAAAGACCCTGATTGACCCACCCGCGCTACAGAAGCCAGTAGCTTGCTTGGTGGTAAAGCATCTCCCAAGGGAAACAAAGGCCAAAACTGCTTGTTATATTTCATCTGCTAACAGAGCTGTGTTCCTAAACCATGATATGTAAGTGCTAAAATACAGCTAGCACAAAGGTGCGCTTTCATTCGTGGAAGCCGTCATCTTAAAGTAATTAACTGGGGATTAGTCAGAAATGATGCCCAAACAAATGAGATACGGAAGGGCAAGAAATTGTATTCCTCTCTTGAACCTTGTGTTACGTGGAGCGCTGCCAGTGCAAATAGCGATGAGAACAGAGCGTTATGTCTTAAGAATAATGAAAATATAAGATTGGCAATTAGAGTTGGATGGTTGCTTTCAAAACAAAGTGTCTCGGGGGCGGACAGTGCTCTGCCTGCAACCAGCGCCGTCATCTTCCGCTGCCCGGTGTCCCGAGAGCGCGGCCTTTCTTCTCTCTCCAGCAGGATGCTGACGCGGATTGCACGGGACTTGCTGCAGCTTCCACAGCTGTAAATCAAAGGCTGTGTCAACAGTCTGTCAGCGGCATGCAGGAATAGCACCGCTCCTCATGCGAAGGTTTCTTCTAACAATCTCCTCCTTTCATTTGCCTTCCCAGGACTGAGGCATAATTCAAGAAGCGAGCGCAGGAACCACAGGTTTGCTGGGAATGAGACTGCACCGGGTATTGCATGGGGAAGTTTTATCGCTGCGAAGCACCCATACAGCAGGGCCGCGCTGCCCTTGCGTGGCAGGGAGCACAAGAACCGCTCGAGCACCGTGTCCAAGGGTTACTCACATCAGGTCCTTTGCAGATTGAAGACCCGGTCTGGCGTTGCCCCTCCAGTGCAAAACTGACCCCCAGCTCCTCCCCAGAGCTGCCTGCAAGAGCTGGGGCACCCCAGGGAAATCATGAGTCGAAACGAAGATCGCAACCCCACTCTAAATGAGCCTCGTGGCTCCCCCAAAACCTTCACGAGATGCATGGGCTGCTGTCAAACCCCAGCAGCTTGTGTGTCCGTGCCGCTCCGGTTGCTGATGCCCTGATAAACGCTGAATTCTCTCCCTTGGGATCAGCAGCCGGCGGTGCTGCTACTGAGGAACGCCACAACCCAGCGCCCCAGGGCTCTGCAGGCAGCTATAAATCCCCTGACCTCTGCCATCCGCCTGCTCAGCAGCCACTGTAAATCCAGCCTGTGCTTTGCTCCGCTGCTGCAGCCGAGCTCCCCTGGTAAAAGGCAGGCAGTTGCCTTGCAGACGCGGTGCACGGCGTGCTGATTGCGCTGGGAACAAACCTGCCTTATTGCAAAGCCCATATGGAGGAGAGGGAGGCAAGCTGTATAACCTGAGACCAGTAATTGAGTGTGTGTTAAGTAACTTTACAACCACGCTTCGCTAGGAAGCCAATAAAAGGGCAAAACACAATTGCCGGGTTTTAATTAAGAAGCTAGCATTTAAATGAGGTGCATCATCTGTTTGTATTAAACGTGTTTAATTTAATTTGTTATAGTACACTTATTAAATAAATCAGCTTTATTGAATTTGCTGTGCTGGTGGCATGCTGAACAGAAGTGAATGGAAAGAAGCCGGGTCTGGAATTTTCTTTTTAAATCAACCAAGGCTCTGTCTGCATGCAGCGACACTCAGGAAAATTAATTCCAGTTAATTAAAGGTGTGAATTTAGAGCAGATCTGTTCAGCCACCCTAAAACTCAGAGCAGACCTCTTCATTCAGAATTCAAATGCCATTGACTCAGCTCGGCTTGATTCACTTGGCATGCGACGTAGGAAATTGAATTAAGGCCGTTTAAAATCTGAATGAACGTCTACACCAGCCTTTCTCGGGGTTTAATTTGTCCCCTTCTTTTTCCTGAGCATCGTTGTGTGGACCAGAGGTTTGCAGGAGCCACGCACGTTGGGTCGGCAGCCTCCGGTTTCCCAACCTTCAGCCTTGTTCGGAATCACCAGCAGCCAAAAAAGCAAAGCGCAGCTGGTAATAAACTCCCCTGGCTGGCACTGCCTGCCTGATCTCTGCCCTGCTCTGTCCTCTCCCATCTTCACTCTGCTGTGGAAATGCAATAGTTCAGCTCATTGCTACGGGACATCCAGTACAGAGCTATTAATACATACCAGCTGGGAAGAAATTTTCCTGCAAACGTCGGCCTCTGTCCAGACCACAAATCACTGATGCAGCAGCTCGTGGGGCTGGGACTCCAGCTGTCCACCGGTACCTGGCCTCGGGCTTCGGCTCCTTCATCTGCATCACGGATGGTCTTACACATCGGTCGGGGAGCTGGCAGACCCCCAGCTTCGATTCCTCCAGGCGTCGGGGTTAGAGATGCGTATCCAGTCCCGGTGTATGCGAACGCACCCTCAGCATCTGACATTTTGAAAAACGCCGTTACGAGGCTTGGTCTTTTCCTGGCTCGCCTCCATCCCTGCACACAGTCAAGTATTACCTACTTACTTCACGGGGTAGCCAGGAAAGTTTCAAAGCCGCTTGCAAGCCCCTCTGAACTCCCCAGCCAAAAGACCGAGGCCGAAGCGTCGAGCGTCCGGGAGCTCGCTAACAGGGCACGTTGTCTCCGCTCCGGAGGGGAGCAGCACGCGAGCGCCGCCGCCGCCAGCCGCTGCCTCCCGGGGGGAGACCGCACGCGCCGGAGCCCTCCCGCCACCGCCCCGCGTGAAAGAGCTCTTGTGCTCCCCAGCGCCGCGCGGCGAGGCAGCCCCCTTGTCATCCCTTCAACTTTGAGCGCGCTTTTCCTGGGAGGAAAATGAAATTCCTGCCCTGGAATTGGCGCCACCGTGCCAGAACGGCAGTGACCTCTGTAACCACACAAGATTTAGTGGTTACTTTATTTCAGCTGTAATGAGGCTTTGTAAACCGCTAAAAGCCAAATGTTTTCTTCTCCTTTAACTCTTGGTGGATCGCGCAAAATAAATAACAGAACAGACGTGCTGTCTGTGCATGAATTGAGAATTCACGTAAAATTACCCAGCGTCTGAAGTGGGCGAAACGGTGGTACTGAGAGCAGGTAGGTGCTGAGTGAGAAGTTATTTGGAGAAATGAGCCCAGAGCTCCTTCCAGCAGACGCAGCCATGGCAGACCCGGGGCGCGGGGAACGGCTCCGGGTGCACCAGCGAGAACCCCATCTTCCTCCCTGTAGCGAGACCCAGGGGGCAATTTCCTCCGAGCCTCCCTCAGGAACACGCGAGGGGTCACCTAAGCTCAGCCAGCATCACATCGCAACTGTTCCGAGGAGCGTGTGCTCATCCTTCTGATTTTCTCCACAAGCTGCCTCTGCGAGAAGGCTCCTTCCCATTCAAGAGTGGTCCTGGCTGCGGTCTGCCAACTAACGACACCCGCCTTCGGCGCCGAGACAGACACCGACTGATAAATACAGTTGAACCTGTCGTTAGAGGGCATGTTTTTAAAGGTGAAATGCTCGCTCTTTAAATACACTCCTTATTCCAGAGCCCGCCTCGCCACACCGAAAAACATTAAAGATGGTGATGAACAAAATGTGCTGATGTGGCCGTGACTTATAGGGAACTTCTTCAACTACTGCTGCTAATAAAAACAATAATCTGTTTTTTATGCTTTGGCACAACTGTTCAAATGTTCGCCAGTCCCGTACCAGCGAGCTGCAAGGGCTGCCGGCGTGGTGAGGTGGATTCGGCAGAAGTTGCCATGTCCCCAGGACACAGGCGATGCCACCACCGTGCCACCGCTGTGCCGCTGCCGCTGGGAGCAACGGAGCCACGCAGGATCCAGCCTGGGTGACCCAATTAATTTGGAACAACTGGAAGAATCTTTCTCCAGGTTTAATTTGCTGCATGACTGAATACTGCCTGTGCGATGATTTAATGTGGGAGAAGGGCAGGGCCCCAGGCAGGGTGATCATAGAATCAGAGAATCACAGAACGGTTTGGGCTGGAAGGGATCTTAAAGGTCATCCAGTGCCAACCCCCTGCCATGGCAGGGACCCCTTCCACCAGCCCAGGTCGCTCAAAGCCCCGTCCAGCCTGGGCTTGAACACTTCCAGGGAGGGGGCGTCCACAGCTTTTCTGGGCAACCTGCGCCGGGCTCTCACCACCCTCGTCGTGAAGAACGATGGCACTGTGTCGTGGAAACGAGGGCTCATTTTAAGGTCCCTTCCCCTGATGTGCCATCCCGGGGCACTGGGGTCCACGTGGCACGCAGTGACCAGGCTGCTTGTCTATGAAACCAGCACGCAGCACTTGGTGCAAGACGCCCAGAGACCCAGGGTCTGGCTGCACAGCCTGCACCCCAAACGGGAAGGCATAACTTCTACCTGCTGTTAGCAGAGACACGCTGCTTCTCACGTGTAACTGTTAATTTATCAGAAAACAGTATCTTCTGCTATCCGGACAACTGCAATGAACTGTGCGCGCTATTCCTCCCCATAAGGTGAGCTCAGCTGCACGGCTTACCGTCTGCGGTCGAGATCAGCCCTTTGGGGTGGAGATACCAGGAGTCTGCAGAGGGTGAACTGAAAGTCAAGGTTGCTGGTTTCAACCCCCAGCTCAGCCTCGAGTAAATAATAACAAGGGAGTAACGAGCTTTCATCAGGAGACTGATGCGCTCATGCTCAGGGAAGATCAAGAATTTCCATTAAATTCACCTTGTGGGTATTTAGTGCCCAACCCTTTGCCCAACGAGCGCCGTGCAGCAAACTGTGGCTGGAACGAGGGGCTGGTTTCAAAGTGTTGGAGGGGTTCACCAGATTTTTCCAAGCACGCCGTCTCTTTGTTCGTTTTCTGGTGAACTAACCCAGCTTGATATTCTAGTTTTTGTTACAGCCGTGACCTTTTCTATTCTAATTCACGTACATAAGTCTGGCATCTATTAAGCTATTTGCTGTAACAATAATCTTGCATCAGTCAGTTCCACAAGTTTTTAACTTATTGTACTGCATCAGTTTTATTTAAATAGATAAAGTCGGATTCTCACCTGCGCTAAGTTGGAGTGAAGTCAATTTATGCCATCAAAAGAGCTGGCCCAAAGTTTTAGTTTCATCAAACGCCTCTTTGATCTTCTATTAGAGGAAAGGAAAAATAGCAGCACTTCATAACTGGAGGGGGTTATGCCCCGTGTTTTATCTTCTGCCTCTTAATCTTTCAGAGTGCAACTGCTGTCCCTTTCAACTGTGCCTCGTTACAGACTCCCACTGCTGATGCTCTGGTCTGTACTGACCCTCAGGGAAGTCCAGGGGATCGCCTCTTTGGCTTGACCTGCAGGACAAAGCTACTGCTGGGTTATCCGCTATGAGAGGAGAAGACACCTACACATTGCAAACATGTTTTAGGAAAGGCAGCGACTAATTCCACACCCAACAGGGTGCCCTGCACCTCTCGGCAGTGTCGGGTGCAAGATTCCGGACTACACGGACTTATCTAATCTCACTGCTCTCAGGTTAAGGAAGGACCTTATACTGTCATTTGTTCTTGCTACCAGGAAGAAACATCTTCTCCGCATGTATGGTGCTTCACACGTGACAGCAAACAAAGGCTGTACTGTGCGATACCCAGCAGCGTTCTCCTTCTCACCTTCCTGTTTAGACCCTCCCTTGACCTCCCCGTGCGCCCTCAGATGAACCAGCTCTCGTCCCATTGAGGAGCCCAACAAATTTCCTGTCCGTGTTCCCAGGATAATTTCTCTGTGATACGGCTTTTGGGTTGAAGAGGAACCTGGGAAGACGTCTGGAAGGGCATCTTTATGCCTCCATTGTCGAGTGGGCCAAGGAACACCACTTGAAAAGGCATTTTTCCGGTTAGACTCCTGTTTTTTCATATATTTTTGTGTGTGTATGTGAGAGATCAGTCTGAGCTACTGAAAGGGTCTGAAAGCTCAAATTAGGTCAATATGCAATGATCGCATCGTTGGATTGCTGCCTTGGTGATATGTATCTCACCAAGGACAAAGCTCCGTTGTCTTGGCAGGCCTCTGAGCTATCATGTAAAGCTGTTCGTTTTCTATCTCCACCAGCCAGGGATGGATCTGAAACCCCAGGCAGTGATGGATGCTTAAGCTGCCTACTCAATGAAACAGCTTACCTTAGAGCTGCAGGAATCCCCACGCTGGGCTTCAAACGAGGAATTTAATCGAGTCGGGTCTCCCTCATCTTCAGGAGTGACTCAGGCCAACTGCTCGAGAGGAAAGTGCGAACAGGCAGCCACAGGCCGGCATGCCTGAAAGGGAAGTTTTGTCCCTACCCGTGTTAATTAGAGCTTTGCAGAGCACTGAAGCATGAGGATTTATAACCTTTCCCAGCTATTGCCTCTGGATTCCTCCTAAGGCTCTCCAGCTCGGGGTGCTGGTGTTACACTGCTGTTCCTACTCCTCCTGGAGCACTCCGCTCCAGCACGCCTCTGGATCACCTGCCATGGCCAAGGCATCAGCAAGCCTAGCTGGCGGTTGTGCAATAAGCTCTTGGAAACTCTGAAAGGTTAGAACAGCCTTATGAAGAGAAGAAGGGTTAGAAAAGCTGTATTTCCAACCCTTTGCCTCTCCCTGGGTGCCTTTGTGCCATGTTGTTAAAGGCAAGGCAAAAAACCCAGAGCTTTTAATTCAGTGTCTCTGTGCCGAGCCCCACTCAACGCTAGAAAGAGGGCACTGGGTTCTGTTCTGCTTTTACAGATCCTACATGTGGGCATGTAAGATTTTTTCTAGAGGTTCTGTTAATGGGGACAGGAAATAGATCTCAAGAAACACTGATTTTTGGCATCTTACACTACGCTCCTTTCAGCTAAAGCTGTATCTTCAGAGACAAAACAGGTGAGGTCAGGCTTAGTTAATTCATTTTAACTAACTTTGACATAAGTCTGATTTTTTCTTTGTCTAGGCAAAAGCCAGAACGGACTCGTTCATGGTGTGTAAGACCATTGCCAGGCGTACATCTGGAGCAGCAGAGGCTGTCACAAGAGCATGCAGGCAACTAGCATGCAAACGTAGCTGTGACCCACAGGAAGACCCTACCAGCCAAGAGCTGGGAGTTACTCCCTGCACGGGCAGGAAAATCCATTGCAACCATACATGAAGTAAGCCTGCACACTGGAAGAAGGTGTCTGCCACTTGGCTGTGCAGCAGCAATCACGACAGAAGTCCCTGGCTTGTGAAGTTGTCAAACTGTAAAGTTAATGAGGTAGAAATGAGAGTTCGGTGCAGGCGTCTGAATGTTCGAATTACTCCCCAACGGGCTCGCCCTCCTCTTATTGCAGCCTGCGTAAATGAAGTGACTAAGGGTCTCCTTGGACTCCGGCCAACTCGCCACTGCTGCTGCAAAAAGTGCGCAGTCTTGTTTTGCAGATTAATAAATACGAAGTTGCCGGTGAAGGAAGAACATGTGGTTTCTAAGAACTAGACAAGCAGGAAAAGCAGACAGACATTACACTGCTCCTTGTCCCGGCGAAAAAATAAAAGCCTTACAAGCCACGCATGCACAAACACCCCTCCACCAAGCACGGGGAAGCGGTGTTGGTGTGAGACAAAGCAGGGGTGTTTCGAGGAGGCTGGGGGGTGCTGGGGGAGAGAAGGGCTCCGGTGCTAGATGGGAAAAGCTGGAGATTTTCGTGCTTTGCTGCGGAAAGAGGAACTTAAACTGGATGAATTCGGTTGGAGTTGAGGTCTCTTGCACCTGTGTGGAGGGACAAGGTAACGAGCCCACAGCTGGCATGCCAGCAAGAGAAAACACCTGGTGAAGGAAGACCTTCCCTCTTGGTGCCGGTGAGTGGGTGGCTCCACAGAGAAATTCTCAGTGAGCATAGGTGTGCCTTCGTGGGAGCCCACGGGCAGCACGAGTAACGCCGCAGGTGGAAACAAAATCAACAGACTTATGTGCTACGGAGAGGTGAGGGATGAATTGAGACATCTGCAAACAGCCTTGCTGGCTGAGCAACTCGTATATCCTTCTGGGAGCCCCACCAGCTGACCTGCAACACTATGTTGAAGTGTAGGAAGAATATTAATCACGGAGAGCAAGAGCAGAGCTAATCCCACAGAGATATTCGTGTCTAAGGCTTGTGACTGTGAGATTTTATTTCTCAAAATCCTACCAAATTCGCCTAGAGAAGTGGATCATGCTCCTCATCACGGCCCTGAAAAGAATTATGCAAGACCTCCGTGAGAAAAACTGAAGGAAGGGCACATGCTGCAAATTTTGAATCATTTTCTTAACTGCCAGAGAGCTGAGAGAAACCTCGAGCCTGAGCTGGAGCTTTAGTGCAGCTTGAAGCCCCAACATAACCAGAAGGTTAGAGGTGTGCTGATGACATCCATGAGCTCAGTAAAATACTGTCCTCTTGAAATTAATTATTTCCAATAAATCCTGTCTGCCCCTCCCGTGCTGCTAAAGAGATTACAAAGCAGGAGCTCAAGGAACAACCTTTAGCTGAGGATACAAGTAAGTTCAAAGGGATTTAAAAACGGGAACAAGGGCTGGAACAAGCCTTTCACTACTATTAAGACCACAGGAACAACTTAGTTAGGTTTAAAAGAGGATTTGGACCCCATTGCTGTGTCTTCCCCACGCCAGAGGAACTGATCCGTATGTCAGCTTTGAGAGTAGACATGCCAGCAAACCCAAACCCTTACCGACGTGCTGATCATCATGTAAAACAGGCCAGACTCTCACTGCTAACATCTGTACGCTCTGCGTTATCAGCACCATCAAGCTTTCTGTACTTAAGGCTCGAATCCATTCCCAGCGCGTGTTATTTTGATAAAGAAGCATCCGTTTGGACCCTGTATGGTATCCAGTGTGCAGACAAACACATGTAATGGCAGCCCAGGGGTACTCTGCTCTCTGCTGATGACACATACAGCAACGGGGAAATCGTGAAGATCAATTTTACACCTAATTTAACATGAGTTAACATGTCTCTAAGTTTCCTAACGGAACACAGTCCCACGGCATGCCACTTACAGCTATTTCCTTTGTTTTTTGACGTCCAAAATTGCCGACTCGTGACTTTAGGAAATTGCCGAGCTGCGACTTTGGCTTTTGCTGACTCACAGCTTCCACGAGGCTCTGGAAGGGCTCCAGGGAAGCTCTGCGACAGTTCTGGGAAAGCTTTGAAGTGTCTCTTTGGGAGCGGGGATGTCTGAGATAGGCGATGCCTCTAGAACATGTCCGGTGAAGCTCTCAGATACCTCTAGGACAAGGTCTTCCCAGGCTCTGAAGAGGCTCTGAGGTGGTTTCAGAAAGCTCCTATGAGCCCCAGGAAGGACTCTCAAGAAGAGCCAGGACTTCTTCAGGAGGTTTTGTACTTGCGCTATGAGGATGGCTCTGCGGGGCTCCAGAGAAGCTCTGGAGAACTCCTGGTTGCCTCTAGAAAGGCTCTGCTGTGCTCTGGAAAGCTCCAGGGAAGGCTTGGTTTGCCTCCAAAGCAGCTCCAGAAAGGCTATAGAAAAGGTCTGGGATGTCTCTCGCAAAGATAATGGGGAGCACCATGAAGGGTCTAGAAACGCTGCAGGCTCTACAAGTCTCTAGAGACCTGCGGACGCTGTTGCACCACTCTGCAAAATCCACGGTCGCAACTTGACAGCTTTGCAGAGTTTCCACGTGGCTGCGTCACGAGGCTGGGACTGCAACATTCACGTCTGTAACTCAGTGAATCACAAAGTCTGTGGTTTACCCTGTTTTACTACTTTTTGCAACTGTTTCACATCTGTGGGTTACAAATCCGAGGAGCTTTCAGGTGAAAGGCAATTTTCAAGCATCCTTCTGTTCCGCTGCTGTTGTTCCACCACCTCTGACCACAGAATCCCAGCACGGCGGGGGCTGGCAGGGCCCTCTGGAGATCCCCCAGTCCAACCCCCCGCTAAAGCTGGTGCCCCCAGAGCAGGGGGCACAGGGACGCTTCCTTCTCTCTGGGAGAACCGGAATGCACAGAGGACAGGTCTCAAGCCTCCCACGTACCTACACACCTTCCTCCTCTGCATTTATTTCTCCACTGAATCAGTGATTTTCCATACAATTTCCTTCCAAGTTACTTCTTCGCTACCGGGAAGTCCATGCTTTCCTGCCTCCCTCCCCTTCTGCCACAACAGGTTATGTTTTCTTACAGGTTTCATACCAGTCTCCAAGTGCACACATTTTCCTCTGCCTTGCCTTCTCTCTGCTTTAATATCTGCCTCCCTTCAGTATCCCTTCACCTTCCCAAGCAGGAACTACGGGCTTTATTCCACGTAGCTTCCAAGCCTGGCTGGATATGTGGTTTTCAACTCCTATGAAGGCATTGTGTATGCTTTGTAGCAATCTCTGAAGAACAGGACTTCATGAGAGGGATTTCAGAAAGAACCAGATTGCAAAGTCAGCGTGCCGATCCAGTTTAATAAAATCCCAACATTTGCTTGTAATTCTTACTTAAGGCATTTTTCACCAAAGCGCATTCTGGATCCCGTGATTCAAAAATCCACAATGGCCTCATTTCCAAAACACAAACCGTACGAGAGATGCCAATTCATATGAGCCAAGTCAAGCGGGCCAAATTCTGCTTGACCGGCACCTCCTTAAAAGTGCTTTGCCCCATGGCTGGACTGGCTGTCCTCGCTTGGGGACGTCTTTCCCTGGGTCTCCTTCTGCCGTACCAGTCGGTATTACATCTGCCCACCGCCTGCTTCTGCTGCATGGAAGGAGCTGGAGCCCCGTAGCCCTCGCCCGGTGCCATCGATAGGGTGAGATGCTTGCAGAAAGCCCTGCTAGCCCCTAGCGCGGGCAGGCCGGCACGTGTGCTGGCGACGGCTCCTTCCCACCTCCCCAGACACGGCTCCTGCGAGCAAGGCGAGCAGCCGCTCGCTCGGTGTCTGCGTCGCCTCACAGGGCACGGAAACACAGAGTCTTGTTCACGGGGCAAATAATGTGTTTCCAGAGCGCAGAGGAGTTTACACACTGCAAAGCAAGACTGTTTTAAAGCGGTGGCAACAGCTCCTGTTCTGCAAACCTCGACTTTATGAGCTCCCATCCCAGAGGTGGGGCTCGAGGTCGGTCGGTTTTCTTTAAACACAGGTTAAATGCTGCAAGGAATCAAAGTATTGCTTCTTCCAGCTGTCTTAATCCTCGGAAAAACAGCACAGAGATTTCTTCCTATTGCAGTAACTAAGACTCGTTTCTGCTCTGCGCAAACCTTCATCTTATGCCATGTTCCCGATCTTACGTGCCAAAATCCTCATTTACCCAAAGATACAAATTAGGCACAGTTCGCGTTGCCTTCTGCCTCTCCCATGCCTGTATTTTTCCCCTTTTTTCCTACGAGGGCCTTTTCATCTAGGCTGAGCCACCGGGAAAAATGTGAGCTGCCTCTCAGCTCCTTGGCTCCGCTGTATGGACGCTGGGATTATGTTGCAGATGTTGCCTGCGTCGAATGTGTAAGGATACTACATGGTGGTGTCACAGCTGGACATCCCATTAATAGGAACAATATTTGGCTTGAACCATTTTAATTGAAACCACGGCTGTGGCAGCATGTATTTTTTTCTTAATCGTACGCAAACGTGTTCCTCTCAGCCCTCCCCGCCTCCTGTGCGATAGTTATTGCTCTAAGACATCTGGTTTCACAGTTCAACAAGCACAGGCGTATTTCCACCATGTAGTTCTTCGCTTGTTGACAGGGCAGAATTTTTTAATATGGGGTTACTATCATCCAGACTTCCTCCACCTCCTCATTTACGTGACGGATACCTCTAAACAGTCCCTCGGCTCCTCCATCTTCAATCTGCTGGCCCAGTTTTATTAGCTCGCATACATGACACCTCGATGTCTGATTTCCCGATCCCCTCCCCTCCTAGGTGAAATCCAAATCCCCAAACACGAACCGGACCTAATACTTTTTCCCCCCCCCCCCCCCCCTTTTGTTAAGGGCTGTTCCATAGAAACAAGGCTAGCACCTTGGAGCCCCTTCATCTTGCAAATAATTTGCAAGTGGATGTAAGTTCCCAGATCCTGACCAGGCCTGTAGGACAACCCAGAGCAGAGCAGCTCTGGAATCTCATTTTTTTCCTCTATAGCCTCAGATTTTGCACAGACGTTATATTTTGCAAGCTGCTTTGGTACCTGGGTGAATGCGAAGGGCACCGCCAGCTGCCAGGGCATTTTGGGCTTCAGCGTTTTGCAGCACAAATGGCTGTTTCACCATGTGCCGCTGCCACCAGCTTTGCTGCCCCCGGCCCGAAAAAATCAGCCCTGCTCAGCAGCGAGGCCCTTCTCTGCAGGGTGGTTTCAGAAGGGGAATTCATTTGCAAGGGGAGAGGTGCCCTTCGCAGGCGAGCACCCTCTCCCCGGGGCAGGGACATCGGTGCCACTTCGCTGAGCTGCCTATCCAACCTCCCCCTTCCCTTCCGAAGATCAAAACAAAAGCAGTTTGATCACCCCGACACACACCCCGACCCCTCCTGAAGGGTCTCATTATCCCTCATCACGCTCCCTGGTTTGTGCCTCATGCAGCCCAGGAAACCTGCACCGGCAGCTCCAGCCCAGCTCCCTCCCCAGCACCCTGCATTTCCCCGCAGCACCCATTGGAACGGCATCGTGTGGTGTGACTGTGACACCTCACGCAGTCACCGCGCTCAGCATTGCCCTCGACTCAGCTTTGGAACGTCAGGAATGTTTTCTCCAGATATGAGTTAGCCCCTCCAGCGCCGGATGAAAGCATCGGCCCCGCTGTAGACACTGGAGGTGGGGAGGCGACTTGCATGGGGCAGAGCGGAGGCGACACAAGCTGCCGGCAACACGGACACACAGGTAGGCTGTGAAGATGGAGCTAGGCTACGTAGATCATTGAGCAGATGAGAGAAGGCCGAGTTTATATGGCATTGGACTGGAGGGAGCCCAGCGGCAAAGCAAGGACTGCAAACCAGAAGTCTTCACTCTCCAAACCACCTTTTTTAGCCCGCCTAGAGCTGCACGTAAAGTAACTCCAGCAGAAACCCGTCATCTGAATTCGTGCACCACCTAAGAGGGGTTTAAGCCTGGCTCACAGAGGTGTACTTTGACTGGAACAATTGCACCTGCTTGCCCGAGGCGTGAACTCGGCTCTTTATTTTCTTTTTAGGCTTTACGGTACAAAAAAGGGAAAAATGAGAAAAAAATGAAATCATTGGGCAAGGTAAAAACAAACTTTACCTTTCATTCTTGGTTTATTGGTTACAGGAAAATAAGTTTTACAAACTATCTCTTGCAAAGGACTTGTTTTCAGCTAGTTTATATAGTAGCTTTTGTTCACATAAAAATTTAGAAAGCTACTTTCCTCTTCTGCTTTCCCCCCCTCCAATACATAAGGGAGGTATTACAGTGTGAAATATATCTACCGCTAGCAGGGCTGTGTTGTGAAGCTAAAATGAACACAGTAAATTCTGAGAAGGAATTTGTTTAACCTATAACCTTAAAGTAATAAGTGGAGTGCTAAATGTTTTGGCTCACACTGATATATTTTTATAACACTTGGCAAGGCAGCTCGGAGTCTGAAAGAAAAACTTGAGAGCTGGAGAAACAGCTCTCTGCTTCTCCATCTCCAGGAGGCCGAGTCTCGGCCCGGCACCGTCCCCGTCCCTCCGTGAGGACACGGGGAGCACACGTGTGGCCGCGCGTGCACGTATGTGTGCACGCACATGTGCCTGCGGCATCGACGGGAGTCAGAGCGCGGCGGGATGGCGAAGCCGGCGTGGCTCGCCCCGGCGCACCCCGTCCACGCTGCCTGCTTCAGGTTGCATTAGTTGCATATGCTTTTTTAAATTTCATTAAAATCCCTCTGGGAGGGTTTTGGAGAGAGCTGGGGCACCCGGAGCTGGTGCTTGAGATGGTGCAGGTCTTGCAGTGCTCGGTCCCTTCCATGGGCAGCAGCGACTTAACCTTGGAGCCGGCGGGGAATGACCCCAGGGGCCCCGGTGCTCCCCATCTGCTGCTGGGAGCAATAATTACCTTCCTCCCTCCAGCACACAAACACTTTTTTTCCCAAAGATTTAAGGGGGATGCAATACGCAGGCCTGGTTTTCCTTCATTAACACTCGTTTGACACGGATTTCAATAACATCACCTCTCGCTCGTGCCACCGCCGGAGCTGAGCGGCAGGAGCAGGGATGCTGCCAGTGTTTCGCCACGCGCTCCTTCGTGCCCCGCAGCGGGGCAGAGGGCGGCGGGCTGACCTCGGCTCCCCCGCCGAGCCCTCGGTGGAAACCCGGAGTGAACTGCCCTGAAACGGCCAAGCGGGAGTTTGCACGGCCAAGACACAGACCAGGATTCGGCCCATCGCCTGGCAGGGGTCCAGGGTACAGTCTAGCCTGAAGCTCGCCTGTATACTTTGGTTGCAAACCCACACGCCGCAGGTTTAAGCAAATCCTTCTTTCTTTCCAGACAACGTCACTCCTGTTGCATCTCAGCCCAAGGTGATATTTTTCCTGGGGAGGGACCAAGGGTGCAGCATTGGAGCCGGGTTGCAGAGCCACGGCGAGGTGCTGTCCCCGCCACCCCGCTCGGGGCAGAGCTTGCAAGGAGCCGCAGCGGGACGTGGAGGCTCCAGCTCCAGATTTCTGTTTCTGGGGGTCTGCAAATGTGGGAAACGAGGGGATCTCCCGTCCAGGAAACACCCCAAGGACTGCAGGCAGGCCAGATCCTGAGCAAGGCACTGGCGGAGGTGGTGCCCTCGCTGTGCAGCAGATGGGAAAGCGGGTTTTGGGGGGGGCGTAAGAGTGCCATGAGGTTTCCCAGCCCTCCCAGTGGAAGCGTCATGAAGGGGTCTCACCCGCAGCTGCTGATGCTTCCTCGGTAAAGAGCAAAGGGTCTGCGCTCAGCCCGGGGCAGCGTGGGTTCCCTCCGGTGCTGGGTGCTGCCAGCCACCCCCTTCACCCAGGAAAAACAGCACCTGACAAAGACCTTTCACACATCCTTATTTTAAACGCATCTAGCGGCGCCCATTGCGGTAGCTCTGAGCGCCCGTGCCTCTCGCCCATGTAGGGCACTGCCCTGGGGAATTAGAAAGCATTAATATTCTGTGTTTAAAGATGGGGAAACTGAGTCACGGCACTATTAAGTGAATTTTTGCAGGGCTCGTGGGAAGCCCATGGCGGGTCAGGGGGTGCCGTGTGTCAGGACGATGCGAGAAGCTCAACCCGTCTCTGTCAGCCCTCTAAAGCTCGTGGGAGTTAAGGGGGGACCCATCTTCTGAGCTGGGGTGTTTCCCCTCCCGGTAGCAGCTCCCCCAGGAAAGCACGCTGCTCCCGCAGGAGCCCTACCCCAGGGAGCGGGGACAGCGGCACCAGGAATGTTTCGCGCCTCTCGTCCTCCTCTTTTCCTTTCTTTTTTTTTTTTTTTTAAATTTGGCATTATTAATCTCCTAGGGGGTATAAATAACCGTGCTCGCCCCTTCCCCGTCTCCACCTCCCAGATCATTTACTGTGGATTAATATTTGCTAGCTCGTTTGCACAGTAGCCTGTAGATTTTCAGCCTCCTCGCTGGAACGATGTTGACTTGCGGAGAAATTACAGGGGCTTTGCCCTGGTACAAAGCAAACAGTGTGTGCTGTAATCAGACTCAACACCTCAGCAAATAATGAAAAGAGATATTATGTGGCTATAATTTCCACGCGGGATTAGGTGTTTGTCTTGTAAAGCATTCAGGTGCCGCTGGGTGCATAAACGAGTGTGTAATTATGGTCATCAGGTTAAACAGAGGGAGCAGGAATCCAGCCCGGGGTTGGGGCGTGCACGGATGGGCCTGACGGTGGCTGTTAATTTGCAGCTATGAATGGCTCTTACAGGCCCTGAATATTGGAGTGACTCGGCTTCTATTTATGGTTCCACGGCTCGTGGGGGTCCACGGGAGCCTTTCCACAGCCCTGCACTGAGTCCCCTCCTGAAGAGTTTCGGCTCATCTTATTTTTGGGGTAAATTAAACATGTGGAAAGAGCCCTTGTAGCGCTGGGCCCCGCCGTCCGGCACAGAGCCACCTTGTCACACACCAGGAGATGGACCTCATCTGCCTGTGGGGTTTTTAGGTCAAGCAGAGACACCGGGGATGGGAGGGCAGGGGGTGGCACTGCCGCTCCAGAGAAACACCCCAAAAACGGCTCCTTGCTCTCCGGGTACGCTCTGGAGGGGCTTAGGGCGCTGAGGGAAGGTGTGACGGGACGGGAGCGCACACTAAATTTCCTGCTGAATCGCTGCCTTGTTCCCAAAAGGCTGGAGAGGGACCAGCCCGTCCTGCCCTGGCCAGCCAAGAGGCGACAGCTATCCCTGGAAAAACCACCAAAGGCACCCAGGGCAGAAACGTCCACCCACAACGAAAAGGCGGGGTGGTAGCAGCAAACCCTGGCAGGGTCTGCCATGGAACAACCAAAGCCCAGAAATGGAAACCGGGTAAAACTCAGACTGGGAATAGGGACTGGTTTGGGCTGGGAAGAAGCGTTAGTTGCTGCCAGAGACCCGACGGAAAGGTGGCGGGCTCGGCACCTCCGGATGGATACGGCGCATGGGCTGCTCTTCTGGCAGCGAGGCCCCAGCAAAGCACGCGCTCTTGGCCCAGTACAGGGATAACCTGATGGTGCTTCACGGCCGACGAGAGGCCCCAACGCCATCCCAGCCTCTGGCTCTGTGAAACCCACAGGTTTTCCCCTGCACGGGCTAAACCCCCCCAAGCAGCTCAAACCAGGGATCCAGTGTCCCAGCAAAGAGCCCTCCCGGACAGTTTGTCTCTCCCCGTGCCTGTGCAGGGGACAGGAGCCATGGGGACGAGGTGACTGCCAGGAGGCTCCCGGGCAGCCCGGCAGGGAGAGGAGTAGCTTTGCAAAGGAAGGAGCGTTGTGCTGCTGCTGTGCTCCGCTCCCGGCATGTCCCGGGTAGGCAGAGCCGGGCAAGAGCCCAGCTGTCGGGAGCGGGACAGAGGAGGCTGGAGGAGGAAGCTGGGCTGTCTGCCCGGACCGGGGGACGGGGCACCTGCCCAGGCTCTGCCACAGAAGCCGGAGGCCAAGGTGACGATTTGCAGCCTCAGCAGCCACCTGGGGCAATCCCAGCCTGAACGTACCCCATGGGGGAAGGCAGGCGAGCACGACACCCCCTTAGCACCCCCAGAGCATCCCCCGCTTTTCCCTGCCAACCTGACCCCATCCTGGGGGTTCCCCTGTGCAGACCCCGGCCCCGAGCACAGTGGGTCAGTGCCTGCAAGCAGAGGGGTCCGCAGCCCCCCCAGCACCCTCAGCCACCTCCATGCAAGGCGAGCAGCCGGGCCAAAACGTCTACACCGCACTCACGCCTTCCCTGAAACGGAGTCGCGGCTTATTATAGCAAATGTTATTGCAGCGGCGAAAAAAGGCTGCATCCAGGAGCAGGCAATATCCTGCCTGAAATGTTCAGGGACCTCTGCCATGCACACATTCTTCCACAGCGTAATTAGGGTGGCAGGCGCTGGCGACAGCCTCGCAGTCTGCTCAGGACGGGGTGGTTGGGTTGGGTTTTTTTTTCCTTCTCTTTGCAGGAGATTCACCTCAGATGGGGAACACACTAGTTTATTGAACACAAAATGTTCCAGAGGAAATCATTAAAGTGGGGTGGAGTGACAGAGCTCTTGCTTAATGTCACCTAAGAGAAAAAGGGCTTCCAGAAAGGAAGAATTCAGGAAAGCCCTAACGGCCCCACATGCTCTCGGTGAGAAACGGGGACGTGAAGCCGATGCTCTCACGGGGAAAGGCTGCAGCAAACCAACGGTTTCTGGGATCGGCGCAAATAAAACGTAGCGCTCGGTACTGTACAGCAGGAGGGACGGAGAGCGTTGCCGAGGGGCGGTGGCAGAGGGGACGTGCTAGCCAAGCCATGCTCGTGGCTGCCTCTGGCCAGGGATGCAGGTATCGGGGGGAGCTGCCCCCACATCTTCTGAAGGTTTCTGATTTCAACAGAGCCCAGATGTTGCTCCTCGTTGGAGACTCGTGCTTTCAGAAAAGGTCCTCGCAGCTGGAGCTGCCGGAGCCTGATGAGCCCGGGCTCCCAACCAGCCCCTCCGGTCACTGCATCTGCCCTATCGCCTCCCATGCAAAGTCCCTGCTGCTTAGCACGGGTCGGGTTCAGCCCTTTCCCTTAACAGAGACACAAGCAGCATCTTATAGGAAACCGGGATTTGTTCTGTGAGTGGTCCTGGGACCATTCACAGCATGGGTGTGATCATCTGCAGATCTTCAGGCCTGCTCGTACGGGAGCCTTCGTGGGCAACGAGCTCCGGGGTGCTCAGCGGGAAGGATGTTGCAGGTATGTGACCTGTACTGTCCGGATGTTTGGGGCAATGAAATAGTCAACAACATACCTAGTAATAATTCACTATTGAATTCCACTTCAGCTAGGGAAACACAGACTTTTAACCCGGAGTAAGTAAACATAAAGCTCATCTCCTTAGACTGCAGAAGAATTAAAGAGTTCAGGGGGAAATTTAACTGCTGAGTAGGCTTGTGTTTGCTGAGGATGTCTGGAAATAAATTCTTCATTGATTCCACGGTAGGTGGGTATATGGGGGAAATGCGTTACCCTGAGGGCTGTCTTTGGGTTTCACGTTAAAGCATATGCTTAATATTTAGCTTGTTGTTTTGCTGTTTCCTCTCTGGCGTGACTGAGTCCCCAGGGAGAAACCTCCACAGCTATTTTGGAGCCCAAGGATGTGATTCATTTCAGGCAACCTATGCAAACAATAACATAGGTGTCTGTCATGCCCGTCCCCGGGAAGCGGAGGATATCTGCCATGCTTTAAGCTCCTTGGTGGACATATCGCTGCAAAGCAATTTTCTCCCAGCAGCCACACGGCTGGGTGCCACGGTGCCACGGCCAGGCGTTTGCCGGGCTGGTACTCCAACCTTTAGCCCGAGCTGAGTGCAAGTTTGGGGACTTCAACCCACCGGGAGCTGCTGCCTTCCCGAGCATCCGCGGCTTTTGCCTCGTAGCTGCCTACCCCCTTACAGCCGTGGTCTTGCCTTCCCATTGCAGCAGCCTATCCCACAGAAAAATAGCACAAAGCAACAAGAAATAGATGTCCCAGAAAAAAAGGGCTGTGCCTTGGCTAGAGAATGAATGGCCACCTCCCAGCTCTGTGCCAGTCGGGTTTTCTGTAAGAGGTCTGGCAAGGAGCAGGAACAGCGAGGGCATCCAGGGCTCGGCGGCCCTGGAGCAACCCGGCACAGCGGGTCGGCCTTTCAAAGCGGTTCCGCGCCCAAACCCGGGCTGCGGCTGAGCGGGAAACCTCTTCACAGCAAAGCAGGGGGGATATTTATTACCGCTGTCAGGATTTAGGAGTTGGAGAGTGGCAGCAGAACACAGAATCAAAGCCTGGGGTACAAAACCCGAGCCCCTGGGAGTAGGGAGATTAAAGAAAAGGGCTGTGTCGCACAAGCGAGAGCCCACCTCTCCCTCCCGCTCTCGAAGGATGGGTTTCTGGCCTTGCTGCCCGCATGGAGAAGCACTGTAAAGGCAGTGTCTACAACTCGGCCCACGGATCCTCCTTCCAGCCCCACGGCACAGTCCCTGCCAGCCAGCATCCCTCCGAGCCCCGGCTCCCAGCTGTGCCAGCTTCGGCTGAACTGGGCAGTGGGTACTGCTGTGCCGACGGAGCCGCGGCAGGCAGGGATAATGCTATTAAAAAGCAGCAAGAACGGTTTCGTGTTGCCTTCGGCTTTCACACCCTGCTTTCATCCCACCCAAAATTATCGCACCTTCTGCAGGCAAGGAGCAATGCATGTGCAGCTGCATGGGGCTGTTTCCTTCAGGAGGAGCCAGAGAGACACAAGTAACTGTACCGCAGCCTCCCCGGCCCCGCTTGTGCCAGGTTTGGCTGATGTGGTGCTGCCAGAGCCCCTCGTTCCAGCAGAAAGCCAGGGACCCCCCCAGGGACAACATCCAGCATCCTCTCGAGGACTCGCAGGCAGAAGGGATCTTTCCGATGACGTGCTGTGACCTTGGGCACGGGCCGGGCAGAAAAGTTCTTGCCCGTTCTGTAAAGCAGCGTCATCGCGCTCAGTAAAAACGCGGCAACCTCTGGAAATGTTGGGATCAGCGATGAGACAGCAGGTCTTGGGTGCTGAGCGCCTATCTCAGCATAACTCCGCAGGGCGAGGGACCGGAGACCTCGTGGGAGCTGCAGGGGACGCAGAGCTTTGGGAGGAAAGGGAAGAGTATGTTAATCAGCTGAAACTCAGGTAGTTTCACAGAGGCAATTAATAGATATCATTTAGCCAGCTGATTGCAACAGATGCAGCTGCATCGCCACACATAAAAAAAAACCAAAACAGGATTTTTATAAGTTTAAAAGACAAAGCTTTAAGGTCCTTGTCCTCCAAACTCTACGTCCAAAAATGCCTTGAGGGCCCAGCAGCAGCGACACTGATATCCACCAAGAGAGCTGAAAAACAATTCCCTCGCACCCCCGGTACGCGTCCAAGTAGCCTCTACACGGAGCAAATGATGCAAATCCGTGCCCCTCTCTTTTGCATCTCATCTGCATGCCGTGCCTTGCACCGTGCCAGACTGCCCACGCTGCAACCCTCAGCCTGGGGCTCTGGGGGTAAACAGGGAGGCACCGCCTAACCGGGATGGGGACGGGGACGGGGATGGGGACGGGGACAGGGATGTGGAAGGGGATGAGGCATCAGTGCCTTCTCATTCAGGGCAGGACCCAGCCTCAGAGCCAGCAATGTCAGCCGGCATTTCCCTTCCTTGTCTCCTCTGTAGGAAGTGAGATGATTCAGCTTTGATCATCTCTAAAAAGCGAAGGGATGTTGCAGGGCAGACTGGTTTCAGGCAAAAATCCTGGGTCCGATTGGAGCGCGCTTCACCATTGGCAGAGAGCGTTGTGGCTGTGTGTTGGCTCTAGCATCCGTGCTCAGAGGGAAAAAAAAGCAGATACTTGCAGAAAAAAAAAGCCCCTTTGCTCTTGGAGTGGTCAAGCAGCTAGGAATAACTCCAAGGGGGGGGCCTTCAAAAACAGCTGCTCCCCTGTTTGTTATCCTGGTTATGGACCTGGGCGGCTCCTGAGAGCCGGAGCGGCCGTGGCGAGCTGCGGCGCTCTCAGCCAGCGAAACCAAGAGTGAGGGGCTGCAGAAAACACCAAGAGGGAGCAAAAGCACAGGCCCCCCCATGCCAAGAGCCCCCAACCCACCCACGGCCACCCACAGCCCCCGTCGGGCATGAAGGCGTTCGCAAACCGTGCAGTCGGGAGGATCACGTGGAGCAACGGTATGAGTACGAGTAATAAAACCCTGCTCTAACTGCGACAGCGAAGCCGGAGCGTGGAAGAAAGAAAAAATTATGCAAATGGAGCTTATCGGCTGATCAGAATAACAAGTGAACTTGATCTGGAAGGGGACAGCCTTCCTGGGTAATGAGGATTATTTACCCGTGATTTCCCTTGCAAATCAACAGCAGGTTCCCAGAGCCGGGCGGGCACGGGGCGATGCGGAGCGCCCAGCTACGCCTCTCCGGGGCCGCGGTGCGAAGCCTGCGGAGAACACGGGGTGCCTGGCCAAGCCCTCGGCTCTTTGCAATAAAACGCTGGCGCTTGGGTAGGCGCTTTCCGCCGCGTTGCTTCGGGGGCTTGGGGCAGGTGCCTTACGGACACATCGCTTCGCTTTTTGTGGCCAGGCTGCGTGTGGAAAGCAAAGGAGAGTTCGTGTCATCCGCAGCCTCTGCTGAAGAGGGAGTTGCAAACCACAGAAGCGAGTTTACATTTTGGCAATTAACAGTGTTCATAGCTATTTTTCTCGTTATTAGCGGGCAGAGCATCTGTCCTGTATCATGGAACAGCACTCGCCAACGGCCTTGAAATCCTCCGCCGCAAGGCCGGGCTCTCAGCAGGCTGGTTGTCCTGTTTCCTCGGCTCCAAGGGATCGCCCTTTATTGAATCCAGCTTCCAAGCAGCGTTCAGAGAGCTGTCTCTTCGAGCTATTTGGGTCTTACCCATGCTTTCCGGGCCAGGACTATTCCCATATGCATGATCCATGTGTTCCAAAATATTAGTGTACTGGAAAGGTCCTAACTCAATTTCACTCTGCGTTTTCCAGACATTTATTAAAACAGTGAGCTGTGAAATTCTGCTGTGGATTCCCCCCGGCTCAATTTGTGTCTGGGATGGAAGAACCTGGAGAAGACCCATCCAGCGCGTACCGGCACAGGGGACGCCCCCGCTGGGTGCTGACGGGAGTCTCCCGCGGGGATCCCAGTGCGAATGGTGAAGTCAAAGATTTTTCCTTCTACAGGGCGTGAGGAAACACCGCAGATAACCGAGGCCTCATCGTCTCTGCAAGAGCGATGTTTGTAGGAGTCTTCTCAAGCGCTCCGGTTGCCAGCCCCAGCCCGCTCTGCAGTCTTCTGCTGCTCCGCGGGAGGAGTGGGTACCTGGAAGAGGGAGCGGATGTACCACAGACATTGCGCTCGTGCTGCTGGAGACGGGCAGGATGTCAGGATCGCGCCCGTCCCAAAGCTGTGCGTTATCTTCCCTGTGCGTGCTCTTCCAGGATTCTGGGAGCAGGATTTCAAGGTGTCACCCATCGTGTGATCTACCGTCAGGGCTCAGGACCAAGCACAAAGGCGAAAAGATCTCTGAGCAGAGGTTCTTGGCGGGTGTACGGGGTTTGCGGGGCAGGGGGTTCAGCAGTGGACATCTTGCCCTCCCAAATCTTGTTCCTGGTGAAGGATCTGCAGTAGGACTGTGCAGGACCTCCCTTCCTTCCCACCCCAGCTCTGCTGGGGGATCTTCTACGGAACGGTGGGACACGGCTCCTTGCGAACAAGCGTTCAGCTCCGGAAACACCTGGCCAGAGCGGGCACGTGGAGCTCCGCCGTGGGCAACCTTGCGCTGCCAGCAGCACAGGGGAGCCCCACAGCCCCAGTGAGGGCATGGAGAAGCACAAGAAAAGGGGAACAAAATTATTAAGGCCATGTGAATATTTGGGGCAGAAGTCCAAGTTTGGCAGGCTCAGTGTGCTGAAACCCACCACACCCATGCCCAACAATGCATATTCATTTTGGCGTACCGGGGGGGCGGAGGGCAGCTGCTCACATGCCTGCGCTAGGACTTTGTTTCAGAGCATCACGCTGTGGGATAGGGACATCCCAGCACAAACATTGTCCCATTGTCCCTCTGCCTCAGTGCTCCCACAGTCCAGAGCCAGCCTCCAAAGAACAGATAGAGGAGGTAGTTCGGGGTCATGTTTCCAACCTTGAGGCCATCTGCGCTGCGCAAACTTGCCAAGGGCAGCATTGCTCACCCCGGTCATCTACAGAAGGATTCGCACCCTTGTTAAAAACGTAGAGGCCGGCTTGTTGCGGGAGGTTATAGATGAATTTCGGTGATGGTTTTGCCAGGAGTCGCTGTAATAAAGAGCTCTGTGCTTCATAAGTTTTGAGTACTCTCGGGCCAGGCTCAGCTTTCATCACCCTTGCGCAAACCTGGAGTAACGCTCCTGGTGTCAGGAAAGATGCCGCGTGTTTGGAGGCTTATAAATGAAAATAGGATTCGGCCTAAGAGTTCTCCCAACAAAGCTTTCTCATGCAAATACGGCCATTTTGCACACGCCTTGAATACCAAATTAGCACGTGTTTTACCGCTCGGTCCCCCGCATTTCCCCCACGTAACCCACGCCACCACGTCTGTCCGCGCCGGGTGCTGGCACACAGCTTTCCCCGTGCGTGAAACCTGAGCGTGTGTTCTGCCGGCGGTGACTCCGCTCGCTGCAAAACCAAATTGCTGTTGTTACATCAATAGCATCGGATGGGACAGCCAAGGGCTGCTCGTCGGGAATATTTGGCCATGGAAATTAGGAGGAGAAGACATCGGGACACCACAGGGAACCCGGGAAGGCCACAGGGAGCTTTGCTCCGGCTCTTGGTTGTAGATGACGGTGCCTGAGCATCGCGGCACTGGGGAGGGGGCGGGTGTAAACCCCCCAAGTTAGGTAAATGACCATTAGGCAGAAGTGCTGGAAGAGAACGACGTATTTCTGTCACGCCGACCGTAACCAAGGAGCGGACCCCTCGCTCCCCAGCCCCTTCAGGTGCTGCGAGGGACCGGAGCTGGGGGAATTTACTTTTGTCTGGCTCCGAGTCGTGCCGATCCCGCTGCAGCTGGGAGGGGATTTCCCCTCAGCTCCAACCCAGCTGCTTAAAAAACTCTTCCACTAAGTGAGCTAATATTTCATGAATAAATTGAAGCGGTCAAGTCCCATTTTGTGCAGAAAGCACGGTTCTCTGCCGCTTAGCCTCCTTGGTACTTTCGGGGATATAAATAACTTCACAGGCTCATTCTCTGCACCTTTCAAAATAAAAGCAACATTCGGTTATTTGATTTTTTTTTTCTAATTTTATGCAAATGATCTTCTGTTCTGTGTTATTATGTAAACGAGCCAACTGAAATGGTAATGAGGGAACTCAGAAGTATGCATATATTAACTGCCGCTATAGAGCTTTACACCTACAGAAATGGCACTGAATCACATTTCTAAGGGAGGGACAGGTGTCCCGAGGGTGAAGATTTCACTCCAGGGCTTGGTTACTTCTGAACGCTTCTTCCTGCGGAGAATAGTCAAGCATGCAATTCAAAGAGCAAGCCAGCACTTCAGTCAGAAATTCCTTATTTTCAGTGTGGGAAAATGTGTTGAGTTCATCCTGCTGCTCCGGTACTCCGGCAAGTCTAGCTCGAATCAGGGTTCACCTGAGCATAGACACCATCAGATAACCCACGATGAAGCCAGAGCTGTAGGAATTTTTCCCGTTGCGACACGGGAACCCATGGGGAAGTCATGCCTACGTGCACTGCTCTGGGGCTGCGGAGAAAAGAGCATTTCTGGGCTCGGGTGAGGCCACGGCGTGGTGTAAGTATAGGATGATACATGCCAAGAGGAACTTTTTGAGTGTTTAAGGTAGCGGCAAAGCCCATTTCTAAAGGTCTTGCAGTCTCCAATGAAGTCCATGGCAAAACTCAATGATGCTAAAGGAATGAAAGCGTTTCTGCTTCCTAAACCACATCCCTGCACACCCAGCGGTGTCCTCTGCCTGCTCTCCTCCAAGATGTTACACGGGACACATCTCAAGCTAGAAAAACTGCCGTGAGAATAGTAAGACAAATTTTCTACACTCTTCAAGAATACCGAAGGGTTTAACCAAGGTGAATGCATCGGAGTTTCTCACCTTTATAAAACACCCTGAGAGAGCTGAAGCTCCGATCACAGGGGAGCAGATGCCTTAAATCCCTCCTAATCCCCGTGTTTAGCAACGATGCTCGAAGCGATCAGAGGCGCGGCGAGCACCGTTCCTGAGAAGGTAGAGCAGATGTCAGACGCAGAGGTGCACTAAGCTCTCAGTGGTGGCTGGGCTGCAGAAACGTTGGCCAAAGTCCATCTAAGTCTGCCCAATTGTTACGGCTATTTGGCTCCAAACACAGCGGATTGGACCTGTAACATAACAACACGGATCCGTTTTTCACAGTTTGTGGATTCACTGCTGTGTCAGCAGCCAGGGTGAAATCCAGGGATCTCCTGAAGGCAACGGGAATCCTGTCCTTGCTTTCAAGGCACCTGGAAGTTTAATATCTGCAGCTTCTGTTTAGTAATTGGATGAGAACCAGCAAATAATGGATAATTTATTATAGGAAAAACTGCACCAAGTGCCTAGATCTGATCCAAACGCCCGTGAAAGCCTTCTGCTGAGCCGACTGGGTTTTGGAACAAGCCCTTAGTGGTAATAAAAAATAAATCCATGTAATTAGGCAAAAGGGAAAATCCAAAAAAATGCCATTTGAGCCATTTAGGGCTCCAAATCTGTATTGTGGGGTTTGGGCTGTGTGGCCCTGAAACATCAGGAAACCCCAGGAAACCCCACGAGCCCGCAGGAGATGGGTCGTGGCGGAGCTCATCTGTCCCAGCAGGAGGGGATGGGGGAGCATCTTCTGCACCCCACGTCTCAGCCTCCTGAAACGGCAATTCCCAGGTGAGCCGGAGCGCCCCGAGCCTGGGCAGGATGAGACATTGCCCAGTCTGCGATTTGGCTGTCCCGTTCCCGGTCGCTGGTGGCAGTCCAGCCGCGGCTCTGCTTGCCTTTCCCTAAGGAAGCTCCATCTGCGCCACTGGGTCTGTCCTTCCTTGCTGCAGGCATGTGTACGACAGCCCTGTCCGCGCTGCTTCGCCATCCAAGGTATAAATGCCATTTCAGGCAATGCTACAGCCTTTTCCGCTTTGTCTCCTTTCCCCGGAGCGTATTTTCCCAGAGATCTAGAAATTTATCACTTGGAAGGCATGGCCCAAAAAGCAGGATTTATTGCTCCAAAACTGGGAAACCTTGACTTTTAAAGCATGTTTAAAGTCCATTTTTCACACTGGGATGAGACAAATGTCACCAGCGTCAGCGCCAGGAGCGTATTGGGCCCCAACATAGCGTTAGAGACGGGGACAAAACTCGGCCCAAAGCGGGTATTTTAGGTTTGGAGGTAAAATATGCTACTCGCTCCTGGCAGACTCTTTCCAGCCCAAACCAAGGTCTTTTGGTGCGAGCAGTGAAGCACCAAATGGGGAAGGGAGAAGGGGAAAGGCGGCTAATTATCCTTGCCGTCATCTTTTGTGTCTCATGACATGATGGGTGAGTGCCCAACAAGGTAATTGAACAGAAAGCTGAAATTAGATTAAAAAGAAGACTTTTTTTTTTTTTTTTTCAGAGCCAGCAGCTCAGCCGCAGAGCTCTGCCACAGGCAGAGGCCAAGAGCAGAGCTGGGTTCAAAGGAGGGTTAGGCAAATTCGTGGAAAATATGCAACTTGTAGGCATAGCATGGAGGCAATGCAAGTGTCTCACGGCAATTGCTGCTTGCCAGAGGCTGGCAGAGGCCAGAGGAAGGGCTATTTTATACAAGCCCTGTTTGTTTCCCTGGTTTGAGGGATTTTTTGTTTGCTCCTGCATGGCAAACCTACATGCGCCTTTGCAGGGTACTCCGGAGACAGACCTTTGCTCTCTTCCACTGCAGATATTTCCATCGTCCCTCTTTCTTCCAAGCAGAGCTGAATATCTACGTTGTTTGGGGCTGAATGTTTTAGCATTTCTTTTTTTCTGGGAGGGGGTTCAGAGGATCTTTCCTGCATTCCCAGAAATAGAACACAAACATCTCCTACTCGGATGTTTTGTTAAGTTATTTTCATTAAAAAAAAATAAACTTGCTTCCATCTGGGAATTTTGTTAAGTGTTTTAGATATGTTTTTAACTTCTCTGTATCCCATCACCAGGCGTGGATTTTGGCCAACTATTCCAGGGCTTGAACGCACAGCTCTTCAGGGATGGTCGGAATCTGGCTCTGAAGCTCTCACCTGACTTCGTTCTGATAGACGTCGCTCCAAGGCCCTCCTCTGCAGATCTGATTTCTCCCAAATGTTGACAATATCTGAATTCCTGCCTGACTTTTGTCCATTTGGGTCCAGCTTAATCCTCATCTCCATCTGGTGACCGGGAGAGGCTCTCAAAGCCAACAGACCTTCTGGGGCTCAGGTGGCCCTGGGGCAGCGAGAACTTCAGAGGGACAGGAGCTGGGGACCCCGACAGCCTGGGAAGCTGCCGCCCACCTGCGGAGGGTCTCGTCTGGGGTTGCATTAAATCCTCCTTGTCAGGAAAACAGGGTGTTTGCAGGAAGAGGCGACTCGCCGGTCTCGCATAGCACACGGGTGACGCACGGCTCAGCTCCAGGGACCCAAGATGCCAAGGAGATCGCAGCGGGAGTCACCTTTGGTGGCAGAGCTGCGGCTCGGCAGGCACCGGCGCTCCCCGGCCATGTACCCCTCGTTGCTAATAACAGCTCTTCCCTTTGCCCCCTTCCCAGCCGCAGTGCGAATGGAGGAGCACAAACGGCAGGATATGTTTTTTTTTCTCCTTTCACAGTGTTAAGAAGCTGAAGTCTCAGGAGGAACATTACAATTTCCAGTGGAACCAGCTACCTTCCCACCTCTTTTTTCATTATTTTATTTTATTTTTGTTTGACATGCGTGCCTGTACTTTCCAGAACGAAGAGTGCCACTAACTACCTCTTAAAATATTATTACAGAAGGGCTGTATTCTACTGAGAATGGCATTTTTTGTAATAACCCCATTTTCCTTTTCACTTATTCTTACCTAAAAAGTTTCAGATTGCAGCTCATCCATCTCCCTGACACCCAAATCCCCTCTCACGTTTTCAAATTTATATATACATATATATATAGTTAACCCGTTATTAGCACACAGCACCCAGGGAAAAGCCAAAAACCAAAAAAAAAAAAAAAAAAGAGTATTTATAATGAACATAATTTGTGAAGACTTTTTCTGCATCATAGATTGATGTACATGACCATGAAAATGTACAAGCACAGCCTTAAACCTACAAGCTCCTAAGTTCCTCGAATTTGTAAGCACACAGTCTTTTTTCACTCTNAAAAAAAAAAAAAAAAGAGGAGCGTGAGAAAGGGTCAGGCCCTGAGCGGAGGCACGGGGTGGGCATGGGGGGGCCATTAATTCAGGCTGCTGTTTTGGGGAGATTTGTCCACAAACGGGTGGCTGCACAGCCTGATTTCTCTCTGCGGGCTCCATCTGCGAAGGGCTTTGTGGGGCCAACCCGGTGTCACCGGTGAAGGGTGACAGCCCTCGTTCTCTCCCCCCGTCTTGCTCCAGTGCCTGGTGGGCAGCTCCAGCCTGCTCTGCCCCACATCACGGGGGGGGTGAGACTCGCTCTGCCCCCAGCCTGCCCGAACAGGAGAACTGGGCACCGAAGACTGAGGAGGAGAAAACCAAACTATCCCCGCTGTTTTCTCCAGCCAGGACTGGAGGGGTCGGTTTTCTGGAGGATGCGCGTGTGTGAGCTCATCCCAGCGGGGCAGCGGCGATGCATGGGGTGCTAAAATCTCCCCGACCTGGGTTCCTGGGGTGGAAGGAGAAGGACAGGGGTGGGGTATGGCTCGGGACGCAGAGGCAGACCTGGCAACCATGTGCTGCCTGCTAAGTCAGGACCAGCCCATCCGAGTCCGTCCCAGCTCCCCCAGAAGAAGTCAGTGGGAGACTTCAGGACGGCTGCAGGGGCAGCAGGACGAGGGGCATCTGCGCTCGGCGGCTTTTGCTCCTCTATTCCTTGGAAAGATGGGGTTCGTCCATGGCACCATGCAGCTCCTCGACCAGCGGTGAGCACGTACGAGTGCAGCTCCTCAGTACCCGGGCAGGCGGAGGAGCGTTCGCTGCTTGTGATTTGGGAGGGGGAGGTCGTCTTGCATTTGGTTATCAAACGGCAGCGAGGTCGGGCGGCATCCTGAGGAGAGGAAGGCGGCTGTCAGAAATGAAGTTATCCTCTGCCAGCTTTTGAGGAAAATTTAAAATGTAATCTTTATCACGTGAAAATCTCTAGGTTACGCGAAGGTGGCAGCTTTCTATTTTCATTGGGCCGTGATGAATCACTTGCAGGGAAAATAAAAGCAGTAACTTCATCAAAGTTTCCTTTATTTCCCTTGAAACTTTCAACCAGCTGTGTACAGACCTGACAGTAAACTGCTATTCCTGTTTGTTATCCTCTTAAAAAAAGAAAAAAGTGCATTCCTCATCAAAATCACACCTACCCAACGCGCTGGGATATTACTATTATCATCATCATCATCATCCTTTCTTTCCCTTCTGTGTGTGTGGTTTTTATTATCACTCGCAGGCAACTGCTTAACATCAACAACAACAAGAAAACTTTGGCAGAAGCTGCCTCAAAGGTTCCTTGAGCGAGATGTTCAATGAACTTCCTAGCTACCAATAATTCCAGTTGGCTGCTTTTCCTGGAGCTGCACCCTCCCGGCGTCGGGGTGTGGAAGTGGTCAGCACCCCATCGCTCGCAGCGGCTCCTCCAGCTGCGCGAGGCTTCCCCGAACGGCGGCTCTTTGGGAACGGGGGCAAGCGGGAGAAGTTTATTCCTTCTTTTCCTTTTCTTAAGCGAAGCTACTTCTCGCAAGTCTAAATATTTACCGCCGTTTCTGGACACACACACAAAAATTCATAAAACTTATCCGTGGAGCGAGATTCCGATTCCCAATTATTTTGCTTTCGCGAAGTTAAAAAAAAAAAAAAATCAAAAAATCCCAACTTTGTTTGTGCATTCTTATTGCAAACACAATGCCAACAATGGCTAAATAGACAGCATAATAAATAGCATCACAATGCCGACATAAAGGCCTTTCTGGTACTGCATACAAAATATAAACTGTGCCACGCCATTATTATTCCGGAGCCCTTGCTGAAACAGTGCAGTTGAAATTCCACCCCCAATGTGCACCTAATCAGCCATTCAGAGCCCCTTAATGACTTGTCAGTTCTTTGCCCTGCCATTTTCTGTCCAATTAATTCTTTTATTGTGCACCGGATAAAGGAAGACAAAGGCCTTCCATGCAATAATGAATCATTAAAATTCAGCAGCTCCTCTCTTGTGCTCTTGGCTCCTCACCAGCAATTCAGGCTGTTTCGCATTCGTTATGTGTGTGGTGGTTAAAATTCACTCTACCTCAAACAAGACCTTTCAAAATGCTTAACCCTTTCCTGGGTGAAGACCTCCATCGCTACACTGGGAATTTAGACACACGCACACACAAGAAAAAGAAAAAAAAAAAAAGGAGGAGGAGGGGGACGAGCGAGGGGAGGAGAAAGGCAGGCAGAGGTATTTTGGGTAAATGTTTTAATATCACGTCCCTGACAGTCACAATATTGCCTGCGCACACATCCACAAACAAATACGGGGAGCAGGAGGCGATGCCAGCGCGGCTGCGAGAGCGGCCGGGCTACGGAGCCGCGGCGGGACGGGTGCGTGGGTGCCATTGCCCCCGCCCGGGCGGTGCTTTCCGACCCGCGCCGGCAGCTTTGCATCGCTTTCCCTAAACCAACACAGCCCTGGGAGCGGGTGGCGGAGGCAAGGAGGACACCCTCTTATTTTGGATTAGGAGCGGCTTGTTTTTCATTCCTAATTGGTTTAAGATAAACTGAAAGAAGCCGGCTTTTAAACCTGAATAAGTGTGTCCAACTGGCTTTTTTTGCATGGGCTTCACTAAATCAGGTCAAAACCAACACTCCAGTTAAGCCAGTGACACACTGTGCATGGCTGATCTCCGTGGCCATATGGGAGCGGCTTAATAGGGGTCAGCAGGAACGCCGGCGGCTCTTTCAAGCGCAGGGAAGGCAGAGCCCCGCTTTCGGCAGCACCCACCGTGTTTATCCGAGCGCCAAACCATTTCTGAGCAAGAGCCGCTGGGCTGGTGGTGACGGCCGACCCACCGGTGGCTCCCATCCCACCGGGGTGTCTCCCGTCCCACCGCGGTGGCTCTCCAGTGAGCAGCGCCGCTGGCAGGCTGCAGCAGAAGCCGGAGGTCGGTTTGTTTCCTGAGCCCTGTTAAAACTCATTTTTTCAGCGCAGACTGCGTGGTTTTGTGGAAAGACGTTGCCCGCCGTTTCCCTCCTCGTGCGGCAAGGTTCTGCGAAAAAATAAACCCGCTTTCTGCCTAAGCCACAAAACCAGCCGCTCTCCCGCTACTGAAATCTGCTCTTCTCTGCAAAAAATTCTGCGACAGAATCCCTGTGGCCCAATATCCCCCAGGAGCAGCCTGGGCTGAGCGAAGGGCCATCGCTCCCGAAAACCCATGCTCACCATCAAGGAGCAGCCCCCGCTTCGCATCGCGTCACACCTTGCAGCCCCCGCGGCTCTGGCGCGGGGTGGGGTTGCAGGATGGCAGGAGAACGGAGCGATTTGTAATAAGCACCATTTTCCCTGGTTTGGGCTCCGGGGAACTATTTTTAGCTCCTGCTGACTCATTTGGGAAACGGCTTCCCCTCCCCAAGCCTCATCCTTTGCCACTTGGTGCCATCCTTAATTGCTGCGTGTAACACGCATAAAGTGAACTTCAAACGCCACCACCCCAGCTCAGCTGGAGGAGGTGGGACCAGGGCTGGACCAGGTCCCCCTGGCTCCCACAGTTCTGTGCAGCTCCCCTCACTTCATTAATTAGGGTGCCGCGCGATGAACCCCCCCAAAACCCTCGTGGAGCCTCTGCACGGTCTCCAAGGAAGAGCGGAGCAGCAGTGCGGTACGGGCTGTTGTCTCTCTTAGCAGCTGGGGTTCCTCCGCATATCGCTTACAGAGCGGTCAGGAGCTGATGTGAAACTCCCTGCTTTCACTCCCGCCCTTCTGCTGGTGAATTCATGCTTAAGAATTTGCCTTCGGACTTAAAAGAGCCCTAAATTAATCAGACCCAACCTCATGCTCTTAAAAACAGGGCAATATTGGAGTTTCCTAAAAGCCTTCCCTGAGGGCTGCGCTCATCCAGCCTTCCTGGGGACTGGGGCTGTGCCACGCTGTGCTCACCACGGCACCTCCTCAGCTCGCTCGGCCCTGTCCCAGCAGCTCCCGCGGCCACCGAACCATCCCACGGGCTCGCACGCTGCTGCTCCTGCTCCTAAAATCTCTCTGGCTTTGCACGGCAGCGTAGCTCTGCCCTGCCAGGGTCACTGGCCACAGCACCTGCCCGCTCACCTGAAAACGGCTTTTGCTGCCCTCCTGGCGCTGAAACAACATTTATTCCAAATGGTACTCACGTCTAGTTATTTTTATTTTATATCTGCTTTTGTTTTGGCCTCCAGATTACAGGCAACGTGTAGCCAGGGGCTGTGAGCACCCGGCCTTGGCAATGGGAGGATAAACGCGGTGGAGAGAGGGGGCAGCCGCACACCTCTCCTCGGCTCATCGAGCATCAGGCTGGAGGTGCTGGGCGAGGACACGCAGCCCCACGGCCGCTGCTTCCAGGAGCGGCACGTGAGGATGGCCAAATCCCTGCGTTCAGACGGCCGGGGATCCCACGGGAGCAGCCCTGCGTGGGAAGGGACGGGGAGCTCCCCGGGGAGGGCTGTGCTGTACCCCCGCTCTCTCGCAGCCCCACATCTTGCAGGAGAGCAGAGCTGCGGGTTGGCACCGGCGAGCCCAGCCGGAACAGCCAGACATCCCGAGAAGGTCAGTGCGTAGACAGGGAGCGGGGATATACCCATGCGGAAGTTTATTAAAGCTGAACGCTGTCATAGAAATTCCATCTAAGAATTTCTTTGCCATAAACCTAACACCCAGCTGTAAACAAATGTGTAACAAAAGTTGATATCACTGCAGGAAAAATTATAATAAGGAGGACGGGAAGGGACTTTTTCCACCATGCAGAAGGAATGTGGATACGGTCTATAAAATTAATTTCCTCTTTCTTACTAACCAGTACCTTCCGAGCAATTCAGATAAATAGCAACATTCATTATTCTCCGCCCCAAAAATAAAAAAGAAGAACTTTTATCGCTTGTGTATTCCTGCAATTACCTCGAGAACCCTTTTTTGTTGACA
>VZSC01009899.1:564386-576251 GCA_013398225.1 Steatornis caripensis | reverse complement strand
TTAATAGCCAGCCCAGCTTTAAACCTTGACACAGCTATTCTGGATGAGGCGGCTCTTCTGCAGATGCCTGCAGTATCAGGAGGACTGGAAGATCTAGGCTGTCCCTTGGACTCTGTACAAAGGGAAGAGAGGATATCATCACACCTCTGTAGTGGATATCCCCAAAACACAGAAGTTGAGAAGAGAGAAAAGACATGTCAGAGAAGATAGGAAAGAAATCTGGCCACAGACCTTTTCTTTCACCCCTGAGAATGGCAGGGCCACATGCACATGACTGGTAAAACTATGAACAGCTTTAGATGACCCAGGACAGCACAAACCAGAGTGGAATTAAAGGATGTCCACCTCAATTTAATCCAGTGAGAGGCTGAAATCAAGTGCCATGCCAAAACATCTGTGAAGATGCTTAGCGAGGATACAGCTACTGGTGAAGTGAATAGGGTACTTGGGTGCTTTAAAAACAGCAGTAGAAAACCTAGAACCCATTGCAACGACAGTGTAGTCGCATCCAAGGGACTGTTGTCTTCTCTTTCAACAAATTTGAATAAGCATAGAGTTAATATAAACTATTATAGCCTTCACTAACACTGTCAGCCAGCAGGGGTGCTGCAAGGAGACACACAACTCTAAATGGAATTGTTATTGCCTCCTTTTTGTACTATCTTTCCTGCCTACCTTTTAGAAATCTCGTTCCTATGCACACCAAGTATTTCCCATTCAAATGCTTCCTTATACCAATACTAACTGCTGATCATGGACAGATCCACATCTTTGGAATTGGAGTAACTCCTGCTGCAGTGTATCCCACTATCTAATAATTCATTATTTAAGTTATGTATAACATTCCCAAATATTTACCTATGGGTCTCTGCCTGGTCATGTGAGAGTAGGGCATTCCATATGTTTCCACTTAGGCAGATATACTGTTACCTTTTCAGACCTATATTTTTTAGCTAGTTCCCCTTGGTGCAAATCCTGGTTAAAAAGGCATCCCCCTAATTCTCAGTTTTGACTGCCATAGCTCAAAATAGTTCCAGTAGATATCAAAATCCTTCAGAAGTTCTGGCACAACAGTGGGTTGCCAGTGTGAGCCAGGAAGTGGGAGAGCGAGCTTCATAGCTTGCAAAGAATAAAGGATGGAGATGATCCCCTAGACTAAAGCAGCAATTTCTTAGCTTCTCAGTTTCACAACACGGGAACAAGAAGTCACACAACTAGCAGGATGGCCAGTGAACTCTACAAATGGAAAGATATACATAGTGAGCCTATCTGGTGTTGGTGCTGGCGCCTTGCATCACCAGTGCTAAAGGCAGCTGAAATTAAAGCAAAGACATTTCATGATTTGTGCAAATCTTCCCTGGAGATCAGGAGGGACTTTTCCAAACCCAGGCCAGCCCATTTCATGCTGAACAGATGTGGAATCTCCCACCCTCTGAGCCATCAGGACTCAGAATTTCCACACACAAGCCCAGATAGACATTGACCTTCCACCTACGCTACACATGCTCCCATGCTCTTCCCATGAATATCCTAATTCACATGGTTCTAACAATGTGTACAGGTGGCTAAGGGGTGGCCTAGCAACAAACCCCTAGTTTGAGATGCCACTTGATTCAGGAAAAAATTTATGCTGGGCTGAGTTCTATCATCTCTTGAGCCTGTCACTTCCAAAGCTGGTCTGAGAGGAAGAAACAGTACTGCTTGACTGCAGCGCAGAGCACCAGCATTCACCTTGCTGAACCCTGCCCTTGCTGGCTGGTGCATGCACAACCAGCACCAATCGCCTGCTTGTGTTCCATCTTCATTTTGCTCCAAGCTCAGTCATTTGTGCTCTGATTATCTCTCATTACTGACGACCTTGCTGTAATGAGTTTTAATCTGCCTCGTATTAATTAGAAACATTTTCATTAGCTAGCTCAATTTTAGGTAAATAGCTAATAGAAGCAACTGAGCTGCAATTAGTTATCTGTGGGGCAGTTCAGGAGAAAAATCAGAAGGGAGCAGCTGTTTCCCCTCTAGACACCTCTGTGATATAATGCACTATTCTGTCTAAGTCTCTTGAGCAGGGAGAACAAGGAACACAGGGAAGGGATGGTCAGAGACAAGGGGAAAATAACATGCTAAAATAACTGGGACATAGCGCTTCTATGGCTATAGCATTACCTGTCTGGTCTCTCCCACTAACAATTCCAGATCAAACTGCTGAATACAGGAATCCAAGAGTCAAGCAGAGTCCTTTACACCTACAGACACCACCTCCAGTGACCAAGGTTCTGCTTGCAAAGCTATTTTACCTTGTGACTGTCCAACAGGTCCTTCACACAGGCTCTCTTTTGGGGCATGTACGCTCGCATGAATGGTACTTACACATGAGGATAAGATCAGATTTGCATGAGAAGGGAGGACCAGACCTATGTATACACAGATGTATAATACTTGCAAAGTCAGTAGGTTCCCAGAAGTGCCCTCGGTGCCTTGTTGTCCTGATAGGGTTGGTAGACAAAGAGATCTGCCCTATGTTTCATTGCAGAGCACTTACAGAGGATAGGAAGTAATTCAACAGCATGGCTGCAGAAGGTACAGAGACATTTACAGAAGCCGCAGTGAAATTAGGCACGCGTCTTGATCCATTGATCACAGCGCCTGCAGCTCCTGTTACGGAGGCAGGTGAAACGATAATAAATTTGACACAGCACCTCTCAAAATCTTGCTAATAAAATTAATTCAGCTCAGCTTGGATCATACCATATGGGATGGCAGTGAAAACAAGCTGAGGGCTGTAAAGACACCATCTTATATGGCCTTGCGTTTAGCTGTAGCATGGGGTTCCCAGCTATCAGTCCTATTAAGACCTGTTTTATTTGCTATTTTCAGTTGCTATAAGGAACAAGATCAACCAAGGTGTGCGTTACATTCAGGAGTGTTCCCTAAACAGGAGCTGCTGACATACCCTACAGAAACTGTAGACTATTGACTGAACTGCAAGGGACGATGTTGTGCAGCAAAAATGACCTGAAGGGAGAACACTCCCCAGACAGCTGTGTCCATGTAAGGAGACCCTGGGAAGGCAGTAGCACGGGAAGCGAGGGCTGGTCCTGGGCCATGGGGAGTGTGGGGGAAGAGCTCAAACAAAACCACAGTAGGAATTAGCTCTCACTGAAGCTCATACAGTTATGGCTATGCAAAGGGAGGCTTTGCATCGGGGAGAGGCGTGTAAAGATGGTCTCTTCACGTAAATAAAGGTCTGAAGTCCCAGATAGAGTAGAGAGAGCAAAACAAACAAGGAAGAGTACATGAGGAGCTACTGCAAGACAGACGAACTGATATGGTATAAAAGAGAGTTTCATGATTTGTCCTCAATAATAAAACCAGATGGTGCCAAGAAGGCTTATCTGGTAACATTTTCAAACTATTCAAGAGGTCAGACACTGTAAACGGGAAAGGAAACATACAGGGTGTTACTAGGGTTAGTGAAGAGATGGAAGATGAGACGAAATTAGTATCAAGGGAATCTGTCCAATGGCTTTCAAAGCAAAGTGAAAGATCCTAGCAGCAGGGATGAGGATGGACATCTGACAGCATCTTCCTTTAGTCCCCACAACCCATCCTGCAATAAAATGGAGCTGGAAAAGCCACAGACTCTACAGGAAGCACCAACAGACAGAAGATACACTGAAATGTGAGGTTTATCAGAATGGATGGCCCAAGCACAGAAGGAAGGATGGAGAAAGCTCAGCTAAGTCTCATCTAGTTCAGCAGCTGAGGGTCAAGACAGGGTAGCTTCACACAGTCTGCTCTCATGGTGTGGGTGTGCAGGGAAGAAGGAAGGGCAGAGGCAGCCATTGCAGCTGGAGGGGAGAAATCCTCACATTCCCTTTGTCAACACCGAAGAATTTAGGCTGACATTTTTCCCTTCCCAACAGTTGAATCCCACCCTACCAGCTGCACGTCACGGCTGACCTCCAGTCAGGACCTATCTGAGTCAACATCAGGTGACTAAATCGTGCAATAGCAGCTTCTCCCCCTTGTACATATGCAATTTCTCTCCTGGCAGGGCACTCCAATGGCCAGGGGAGCAAAGCAAGTGGGCTCCCTCTCTTACAGCCACACAGATGGGCACCAGTCACAGAACCCAGAAAGGTTTCCATTGCAGTCTCTCTAGAGATCTCAATACAGCCCCTTACCAAACTGACAGAGGGAGATTCCTTTCCCCTTCTTTAATCTGAGAAGCTCTGACCTTTAAAGTACAGACTTCTTCCCATAGGAACAGGATGCCTGAAGAGAAGAGAGATAGTAACACACGAAATACCTAGAAGTGATTAAATTGGATTGACGAGGGAGTCAGGAAAGATAACAACCATGGGATTATGCTGTCAATTCCAAAAAACTGCCGTGACTGTCATAGCACCACATCGGACAGATAGAGAGTGGCTGCGGTGTCAGTAAGTCATCATCAATGGCAAAGTGCAGTTCTACTTTCAAAAGTGCCTATGTTGAAAAAAACCACAAAAACCAAGAAATATCCCCTTGCTACTCAGCTGGTCTGTTCCCTTCTGGATATCAGAGTTGCTGACTTCAGTGAAAAATATATATAAAAATTACTCCAGCTTTTTCATCCAGTTAACACCACACAGCTCCACACCAAGAAAGGCAGACAGCGTCTATCAGCATCCCAGCGATGTCACCACTATGGAAGACAAAGCTGGTGTCTCTTCTGATTCGTGCACAATCAATAGACTTGTTAAACTGTAATTAGAAGGTCAGATCCCTCCTTGCAGCCACTCCTGTGCTTTCTCACTGAAAACAACAGGTTTGTGCAGGTGTCAATGGAAGCAGAATTTGGGGAAAATGGGCTTCTGTGGGTGCCAGTGAAGGTAGCATTTGGTCTACTGAATCCTTATGGCTGCTAGGAACACAAGCAACAAAGAATCTATACTGGCTTTAAGAGTGCCACTTTAAAAAAGCATGAGGTAGCAGGTTAATAAAGTAAAATATATGAATATTTGACATGGCACCCAACTGAGATGAACAAAAGGAGAGTCTGGGTGAGGCACATGTTGGTTATTCATTATCCAGAGTAGATTACTTTTGCTCCCACAATAAGCAGAAGAAATTACCCCCAGCAGTACCAGAGACATTTGCCTTTATTGCAGCTGGTATCACAATGAACAATACTGTACAGCTCTCCCTTGCACAAGGTTGTGAAGGGAACAAAACTGAGATCATCTTTATATACAACTACATATTCAACATTTTGCTCTTTCTACTGCCAGTTGTTGAGTTTCCCCTTTCATCTAAGAGATGAATGAGCATCCACGAGGCAGGGATGCTGCATTTGTAAATGTCAAACATATTATAAGAACCTAGAGTAGTCAGTAAAGCAGTTGGATGTCTTGTTTCATTCTAATTTTAAGAAAACGGAGTGTCCATCTGCAGACTCACTCTCAGCCATTATTTTACTTACAAGGAATTGGGTGCAACAGGAAACATTACCAGTGTATGGTGAGCTGGGCACACAGCCAAGAAGAGAAAGAGCAGAAAGCCTCCACCTCCAGGTTACCTATCCCATCCAGAATCAAAATGACCGGTCAATATTTAAAAGTGGTTCAGCCTAGGACATTATAAAATAGAATTCTGCACAATTGCCTGTGAAGCAATATCCCCACCCTTATCCACCATCCTTCAAGAGAAGCAACTACAAATAGGAAGAAATGGGCTTTATCAAGTAGAAATCTAGGGTGGATTTCTTCTTGACTTAAAAGATGCTGATTACCACAGATGACCTGTGCAAGTACCCCAAGGGGCAGAGTACAGGAAGTCTGGCCCATGATGATCCAGTTACAACTTCTCTGTGGAGAAAACTGCAAATCAGGCAGCACTTGCCACAATCTAAAAAAGAAAGCACCATCTAGGAATCCAGAGGTTTCAGTCTGAATCTCACATAAGCAAAAGTCAAGTTTCCTTTGGGGAGAATCTAGTATAAGAGGCTAACACTGGACAAGAAAAAACAATGATGACACTGCACTGGAGATAACAGGCAAGAGGCGATCTCCACCAACAGACTAGTCAAAGATGACAGCTAATTTCTAACCTCAAGATGAAAGGCCTACCACAAAGGCAATCAGTGCAAAACCAGACAGAAAAATAACACTGATGAAGATCCTCCAAAGAAATAGATCTTGCGGGCAATAAAGAATCACTGTGGATAGTCCCAAAGACAAAATTTGCATGCCAAAAGAACCAAAGAGAATTAGCGCTACACAAGATGGACATGAGGCAAAGCAATGAAATCAGATGCTAGTAATCCAAAAGTAATGCTATCTATGACTTCTAGCCTCAAATTTTTAATATTAAAGTATTTACATACTCCACAGAGATACAGAGAGATCCCATGAAGAGGTATGAACTCACAGTGAAACTGGGAGCTGACATCAGCAGGCAGGAGAAGATGAAAAACAGGATGAACATGGACTTGATTCAGTCTTTGGAAAAGAGTGGAGCTTCACTGTTCTCTCATTAAGGAGATTATGGCACAAAGAGGGGCTGCGCATTGACTACCACTAAAGATTTGTTCCTTTCCTGGGCAGAGACAGAGTGCTGCAAGTACAAACACTTGGCTGGAGGTGGTAAGAGTGGACTTCAGTCCCAACTAGAGAGATCCTTTGACTTGAGTGAGACATCAATGAAGTCAAAGCTGAAAACGTGAACAGGCCTCCTCCAGGAGCTTCTTTAAATCTACATTATGCCTATTCTGACGCCTAAAATAGGTTCCTTTTCAACCATGTGCCAATCAGCATCTGAGATTCACTAGCATCCCATAGTAGCCAGTCAGCTATGAGATACATATCTAACTGCCTCTTTGAAAGCACAATTACCATGAATAGCTGTCCTGACTACACATAAATTGGGTGAGCTTCTAAACACAGCCATGAGCAGTCCAGATACTTCAAACTCCTCCTCCCCTGGGCTTTGACAGAACACTTCAGCCACAAGGAGGCAGGGTGTCTCAATCACCTCCACTCCAGGAAGGCAGTCGTCTGTGGGCCACATCACAACAGTTCCCAGAGAGCACCCCACAATTTCAGGAAGGTAGTCTGCAACTTCCAGGGGGACATAGGCAGACAGAACATCATTTGCCACTTGGAACTAAACCAGCACACCAGATCTGACCTCCCTGACACAGGGAACCCTTAGTGGCAATAAAGCAGTCCAGATAATGACACCATGCCTTGTTCTAAAATCCATCAAATACACAAGCCCAGCACTCCTCACTTCCAAGCCTTCATGAGGCTGCTCAACCATGACCCAGACAGAAGACATTGGTCCAATACCAACCATGAAGACCTCCCCTCCATATGGCAATGCCCAGACACAAGCTCATTTTGGCACATGATACTGGGAAAACCTACATTCAATAAAAGCAAGCTTGGAAACTCAGTCTATGCTCTAGTCCTAGTTTTGCAAATCTCCCATCTCCAACAAAATACATGTTGGCTTACAGAAGCACATGTTTCTAGCAGTTATACAGGAGCTGTTAGATTTTACTATTCAGTTACCCGAAAGAAGAAAAAGAAATCTCCTCTGTTGGCCTTTTAATCTGTCATAACGAGATTCTTCATAATTAATTTGTCCCTAACAGTTGCTTTGTAATGGTAGCGAGAGAATATTTCAGGAATGGCAATTACTTCTGGTGTCAAAATGATGAGGAAAACAAATGCTCAACCATCAACAAAATGCAGTGCCTTTTCCACTCCCACCCGATAGTGGGTGACAGCACTGCACATCAGAATTACAGTGCGGTTAATTACTAGGCATGTTGCAATTGAGAATTCATTTACCCTCTTGAGATGAAATTTGTTGAGCAATGCAGATAGAATGAGGGGCATCTGCCACCGGGATGGGGGTTGTGTGGGGAACTGGTCTTATCTATACATTGCTTCTTTAATTTATTACACATATGTCCAACAGTTATAACGGTGAACACTTCGTAAAAATATTTAAAGGAACCTTCCTTCATTAGATACACATACATCCCACCATTTCAAAGATTTTGCAAAAAGACAGAGCTTGACTTCTTTGTTGTTGCTTTATTTAAATTTAGTAACCTTCAGATAAAAACCATGTGCCTGCGTTAGTCTTTCAATATTACAAAATAGGCTGTTTGTAAATGGGAGAATTCCTTGGGCTGTGAGCTCATCAGATTTCAGCACGTTATAGAAACTCATATCTGACTGTTTCTGGAGTGAGATTTCCAGAAACGAAGCTAAGGCATGCACAGTGTGGAACTCGTTTCTCCAGGTGAGAACCAAGCTCTGCCAGTGCTGGAAATTCTACTCCAGAAAGGGACTGGGAAGCGGAAACCTGCTGGCTCAGCTGCCATTGACACTCGTGTGCAAAGCCACAGCCTGGGAGAGTTGTCCTGCCTGGGGCTGGCAATGAATCCACCCAGCGCCTGGGTATCAATTTTGTCAGAAAACTAGGATTGTGACACATCTTTGCCACATGAGTTGCTAATTAATGTAAGATGTGGTAGGATAAGTCTGTACCCAATCTGACAGCAGCACAGAGGGGGCCAGAGAGGTAGCAGCCAGGGCTGAGGCATTAGTGGGGAGATGTAAGGGCACAGCTGGGACAGGCTGCAGGAGAATCAGGAGAGCAGGAAGCTGATTCAGGCCTGGTACAGGATGGCACCACAAGTGAACAGACAGGTTAGGTGTGCAGGGTTAGTGAGGGAAGCTGCATGCATTCAGACAGGGATATACCAGGAGAGGTGCATGCATGAAGCTGCTTCTGCCTGCGTTTTGTTATGTTGTGAGCCCCATTACCAAGCACTCGCTACCCTAAAATCAAAACAGAGGGTTAAAAGAATCAAAAATCACCCTCACTCTTGGTACAGACTCAGTCCCTAGCCTGTGGCCAGTGGAGGTCGAGGAAAGTTGCAGTTGATCTAACCCTGCCGGTCAGGGAAGCAGGAGCTGGTGTAGCTCTTGGGAGCCCTTCACGTGCATCAGGTTGCAGACAGCTCTCATCTTCAAGCACACAGCCCCAGTACAAGCACTAGCTCAGAGTGAGAAAAGAACAGTTCCAGCTAGCAGCCTTGCTGTTTCTTACTGCCCATCGCTCAGGAGCTATCATTTCATTATATGTTCCCCAGTCAAGGATCACCACTCTGTATATTGGCAGTGAATAACTCCCAATTCAGACTGCCACAGCAAAATCTCAACTTCCTGCAAGAAACAGAAGCAGGGCAGGAGAGGAAGAGTAGAGACAGAACAGGTGATATCAGAGCACTCCAGATAACAGCTCCTGCTGGGCTCTGGAAATGCCCAGCCATGCTGTCTGACTGTAAATGTAAAGGAAAGGGCCCAAGGGAGGAAAGCATATCTTCCCTACTTCTCTTCACACAACAGTCCTACAATAAACAAATGGGGGTGCAAAGACTGCTGCCCTTCAGCAATCCTGCAAAAACCAACTTGTGTTTTGAGCAACCCTACAATAACAAACAGGCTGCGCATTTACAGAGTTCACAGGCAACTCAAAACAAGTACATTTTCAAACAGTGACCTTTTCCGTGACTTTACCTCTAAACTCAGCAAAGCTGACAAGACAGTAAACAGATGCAGGCTTCGCAGGAGGCATTTCATAAAGCATTGTGCATGTGTGTATATGCACAGGCTCACACGCCAATTCATTGTTAAAGTGGAGCTAGGAACAGAGTGGAGGCTGTATAAAGATGACCCTTGTCACTATGTTTATCTGCTCCCTGTGGGCCCCTTCCAAGTCACATCAGCTCAGTACACTGACAAAAACAAGTTGTTACTGGTGTCAGACCTGCCAAGATGCTGCTGCTGCAGAGGACAGAGCAGCAAGCTGCTCTGAATGGTGCACCATCAGCAGAATTTGCAGCCACTGAGACAGGATTCTGAAGTTAGAAAGAAGAAAACAAACAAACAAAGAAACAAACCCCAAACCAATTCTATGGGACCAAAAGTAGGTTTAACTAGGCTAGCAGTGAATGTGATTACTATCTTGGATTCACTCCCCCAAAGCCATCTTTTAACCTCTGACTGTCTTGGAAGTTTCTATTTCAACAGAAGCAGTCGCATCCTGAACACACAGGCACACACCCTCCAGGTGCACAGATGCACCTGTCCAGAAGTACAAAGATGCAAANAAACAAATGGGGGTGCAAAGACTGCTGCCCTTCAGCAATCCTGCAAAAACCAACTTGTGTTTTGAGCAACCCTACAATAACAAACAGGCTGCGCATTTACAGAGTTCACAGGCAACTCAAAACAAGTACATTTTCAAACAGTGACCTTTTCCGTGACTTTACCTCTAAACTCAGCAAAGCTGACAAGACAGTAAACAGATGCAGGCTTCGCAGGAGGCATTTCATAAAGCATTGTGCATGTGTGTATATGCACAGGCTCACACGCCAATTCATTGTTAAAGTGGAGCTAGGAACAGAGTGGAGGCTGTATAAAGATGACCCTTGTCACTATGTTTATCTGCTCCCTGTGGGCCCCTTCCAAGTCACATCAGCTCAGTACACTGACAAAAACAAGTTGTTACTGGTGTCAGACCTGCCAAGATGCTGCTGCTGCAGAGGACAGAGCAGCAAGCTGCTCTGAATGGTGCACCATCAGCAGAATTTGCAGCCACTGAGACAGGATTCTGAAGTTAGAAAGAAGAAAACAAACAAACAAATAAACAAACCCCAAACCAATTCTATGGGACCAAAAGTAGGTTTAACTAGGCTAGCAGTGAATGTGATTACTATCTTGGATTCACTCCCCCAAAGCCATCTTTTAACCTCTGACTGTCTTGGAAGTTTCTATTTCAACAGAAGCAGTCGCATCCTGAACACACAGGCACACACCCTCCAGGTGCACAGATGCACCTGTCCAGAAGTACAAAGATGCAAATACATGCTCACATCAGCAGATTTCTAGGCAGGGCACCCAAACACTCTAGTCAATAAAGTAAGGAGCAGCTTCCAAAGCTGGCACTGAATTTGTTTTGGTTTGGGTTGGGTTTTTTTGTTCCTAGACTAAATCAGCGACTGCTCCAATTAAAGAGAAACACGGCTTCATTTTTTCCTAGTCCCCAGGGCTTCCTCAGCCTGGCAGAGTCCTGCCTGGTCCTGGGGTACCACATGGAGGAAGACAGCAGAGTTCCCTTCAGAGACACCTTCACCTTGAGTATGCAAACAGGACTGTCCCCACATAGGTAAAAGCGTTTGCCCGGAACCCACTAAGAAGCCTTCAGTGTTGCCAAGAAGTCTGGAGAAGTCTTTTCAAGACACCACCCACCACAGCAATACCCTCAACACTAACTTAACAGACTAAAAATGAAGACACTGGCTTGACAGGTAAGATAATCGTATGCAACACTCAAGCAAATTCTTTTATCAGATACACTTTAGGGAGAATGTGATAAGGTCACTGGTTTAGCAGAGCAAATCTACAGTATTCAGTCCGGCTCTGAAATTCCAGCCTGGCCTGATACATGAAATATCCTCTGCACATCACAGTCTTTTCACCCCTGTTTTTACACCTCTGTACTCCTGACTTGGGGTCCTTCGAGCTGGTGTTTCATTGCAAGCTGACTACCTTGCAATGACTGACCTTAGAAAGGGGAACAGAATCCACAATAGAGGCCTTGTTAAGGACTCAAAGGACAAACAGAACAACAGGTGAGAAGCCCAGTTTCATAGAATCATAGAATCATACAATGGTAGGGGTTGGAAGGAACCTCTAGAGATCATCTAGTCCAACCCCCCTGCTAAAGCAGGTTAGCCTAGAGCAGGTTGCACAGGAATGCATCCAGGCGGGTTTTAAATATCTCCAGAGAAGGAGACTC
>VZSC01009899.1:482701-553535 GCA_013398225.1 Steatornis caripensis | reverse complement strand
CGTCCGACCCGCTCCTCCCCACTGCAGGGTCGCAGGTGTGACCCCTTCTCTGCTCTTTCAGTTCCAGCACACAAGAAAGTTAGCAGAAGCAAGCATCAACCTTGGTGTCCATAGGGATAACTATAAGCAAGGGCCTTACTGCATACCATTGCTACTGATGTTCCAGCACTAACTATAAACACCGAGCCTTATCACTGCTAGAAGCAGCTACTGTCTGGAAAAACATGCAGTTAATTTCAGAGAGTGCAGCTTCTCAAAAGAGACTTAACTAAAAAGCAAAGTTACTAAAAGAAAATTGGTTCTGTCCTGGCCCAAACCAGGACACCTAGCTGTGGTCCAATGATTGAATCATGCATCCAGATAAGACGCCCAGGCAGGGCCAGACTGAAGGACAGACGCTTCAGGTCCATGTACATGCCACCCAAATTCACTTGTTTGCTACAGAGTCTCAGCTTTCATTTACATAAAAACCAAGCTCAAGAAGCTGAGCTTCTTAGAAATTAACATGTCTAATGACTCTGTTGACTTCACCCAGTCTATGCCTAAGGAATGAGAGCAGTGTGGGCTGCCAGTGCTCAGATGAGAACTGACCTCTGCCTTTCCAACAAGGAGCAGACCTCAGGCTGGGAAGGCAGAGGTCACTGGTGCAGCAGAACTAAAGGAGCAACCTAACCACATACAGTCCTGTACAGTAGAGGGAACAAAGAATTCAAAGAGACTGAAAATTAGTGTTTGAAAAGTATACAGACGCACATATAAACACACGCTGCCATCACCTACAGAACACAGAACATTGGCAGCATGTTTTGGGGGGTCACTGCTTGCAGCTATGGGTGCAGAACCCTGCTCTTCTAAGAGCAGGGCCAGTGAAGTGCTTTACAGGCCATGATTTGTGACTTCCCTGAAGGCAGAGGATATGAAAGTCAAGCATATCTTTAGATTCGTCAGCATCTAAAGCAAAGAAAAACTCCTTTCCCCTACTTCCTATTAATCGGGAAAGTAATCTCTCATTGTCGCTCAAAACACAGACCAACTGCACAGCTTCATCACTCCACAGTTCTCACTTATTTTTGTCTTAAACAGAAGACAGCCGCAAAAACCACTGGCTTCAAGTAAGATTGAGAAACACCGGTCAGGCAGGCAGAACTCAAGCACAGATTGGAGAGCCCAAACAGCCTGGATAGCAGACTCCTCCCCAGCCACAATAAGCTGTGTTCCCTCTCCATGCCTCAGTTTCCTGTGCAACAGAAGCGAGAGAGCAGCTCCCTGCCACCAGGCAGCACTGCCTTATGGTCAAGGACAGAGTACAAAGCTTAGCACTTATTAGCTAAGAAGGAAAGATTACAGTTTGTATTTCTGCCCTCACCCTTCCAAAAGAAACACTCATTTTTCACAATAGTTCATGGTGCAGCTTGCATATATAAATGGCACAGCACCTGAGCCAACCCACAGAGCTTGTTTCTCATTGCACCTGCCCTCAGGAGCTGACTTCCTGTAAAACTCATTAATGAAGTGCTTAAAAGTCATAGAATATGCAGACAGACAGCTGCTTACCACTGGGGGTCTGTAAATGATGGAGATTGTGGCCTGAAGTGACAGATGTATAACACAAGTGAGGGAGACTGATACACCCTCCAGAGTCTCTGCTCTCCTTGTTCCTGGCTGCTCATGGATTCATCAGTGAATATCTTGAAGGAGAAGGCAGCAACCTGTTTGGCTCCATTCTCAGGTTTTCTGGAGCGGTGATCAGCACAAAGGTGAAACAGCAGTGATGCTAGGCAGATGTAGCATTTATTTTACAAATGTGGAAACCAATCCAAACTCAGAAGTACATCATCTCACATCCTCACTTCACCCTTGCTTTGAGAATGATCCTCAAAACACCTGCCCTCCTCTCCCAAAATCTCTCATACTAACGGTCACAGGGCAATGGCTACCACAGCATATCAGTACAACCACCACAATCCCTAGAACAAAAAGTTCCATTGTAAAAAATGGCATATGCAGACAAGATGGTTTGAACTAGGTCACTGTTAAAGGCAGCAGGACACTGTACCTGGGTGACTGACCTTGAAGGGTGGCTGATGAAGATATGGGCCCAAAGAGAGCCCTTGGTCTGAAGATTCCACGCTATCCAGGGAAGCAGAGACACTTCTCTGCAGTCTATTATCTGTTTCCTCAAAAGTGTACAAATGACAGCTCTATTCCTTCTATGCTTTCATCTCTTTTCTTCCCACTGTGTCAACAACTGGAAGAGCTCCCTATTGACCTTCTGACTCCCAGAGCCAGCTGCCAACTGGAAATGCAGAGAGCGAACACAAGAAATCCCAAGTTCTTGTGAACTCCAATTCCCTTACCCACTTAGGAATCTTCCTGCACATTACTAGGATGAAACTTACTGTGGCAATGGCTCGGCCCACACGAACAACTCCAAAATCATTGGGATCCAGGAACTTGTTGCCATACAGATAGATGCCAGAGGTGGCTGCCGCCAAGGAGGCAAGTTTCAAGACCCTTCGTGCCATGACTGATGAACCCTGCCAAGACACAAAACAGTAACTGTAACACCTGAAAAGGATGTAGTGATCCGATGCCTACAGCCTCAAGGGACCTGACAATCCAAGTTTTAATTGCTCCTTCACTAATGATGCATTGCTAGTACTGCCCCTAGACCCCAGCCAAGAGCTCAAGCAATCACGCAGCAACTGAACACAAGCTCTGACTCCATTGCTATTCCTAACTCATCAGTGTCTACTGGCCACAAACCCAGAAGTAACTCGCTGTGCTAGACCCTGGGCACCCACAACAAAAACATTTGTTCATGGTCACAAAGGCTTTACAAGGAGAAGTAACAGGTGGACAGAGACAAGGGGGCATGGGCTCACCAGAAGTCAATTCTGATTCAACAGGCTGCCTCTTCGCTGACAATGTTGTGAAGGTATCACAGCACGGGCAGATTGCAAGGGGATAATAGAAGATTTAAACAAGCAGGGTTTCAAAAGAACTCTTGTAACACCAAGAGCACCCAAAACTTGTTGGAAACTCTGCCAGCCTAGTTGTGAAAGTGCCTCACTGCTGATGAGCGGTGGGAGAAGAGGAGATGCATCTCTGGAGGCTGCGCGCAAATCCAGCAGCTGGTGGCAGCCAGCCACGTACAACGCAGGCGATGGGGGTCTGATCAGAGTGACCAAGCGAGACTTATTTTCTCATCATCACCGTCCTGTTCAAGTGCCAGGCAGGGACTGCAGTGGCAGAACATGACATCTGCAAGAATCAACAGTCTAATCCTGGCTCTGGCACTGGCCCAGCACAGGCCTGGGGTGAGACACTTCTCACTCACTTCTTCTCTGGAATACAATGGGAACGAATGCATTTCCCACACTGAGCGCTTTGCAGCACTGCATTCATTGCTTACAGTATATAAAGTTGTGTAAATATGTAACTCATTACATGTGATACACATATTACGATTCTTTATGTCACTTTAGAGGATCCAAACCTGAGAAAAAAATTACAAATCAGGTCTATTTTTCTTTCCCTTTGGCTGCTATTGGATAGAAAATATGATTGACCATTCCTTCTGCTTACACCACAAATCAAACGCATGGTTCACCTACTCTGCAAGTACTAAAGAGCACCCTTGATAGAGCACGGGCTTTTACCTCACCAAGATGGAGTTCACTAATCCTCCTACTCCTAGACTTGCTTGGGAAATGTTTCTACTTCTCTCTGTGAACCTTTAGCAGAGTCAGTCTGGTTCATGCCTTTTCTCTTGGAAGCCTTGTAACCGAAAAAATACATGCAGTGGCACAGGTTAAGCCTTTCAAAAACAGTTCACAAGATCACAATCAGCGACATAGGCTAATATAACATAAGAGACCTCCGTGCATGAACCTTAGCTAAACTTCATTATTTCCTTTTATTTTCTTACAAGCCTCAGGTAACTACAAGGCAGAAAAGCCGAGATATATTCTGCCAGCGCCAGTCAGAGCTGCCTTCAGCACCCCAGTCTTCTGTCAGAAGGGGTAGCTGGCTGATCAGGACTCCTCTGAACTTATGATCAAACTCAAGAAAATAAACCTGGACCCTTGACTGCAGCCAAATGAACATGCGCTTGCCAAAAAAAAAGCTGCCCTCCTCCCCCTGCCTCACTGACATTCTAGAAATGTTGGGGCTGATTCCGGGAAGACTCATCTCTTTTGTACAGGAATTTGTTGTATCCTCTGTCACCCTCAAAAGACATTTCCTGCAAAGTGTTTTAATTAAACCATTTCTGCTCCTTGTACAGTTTTGAAGTTTTTCATTAATTGGAAGGTGGAAGGTGCAGTGACATTTTTTTAACACAGAAAAAAATGCCTCTTTTTCATTATTTTTTCCTTCACCTTATTACTAAAAGAACATTTGCTTGAAAGCAGGATGCAAGTCCATCTGTTCTTGCATCTTATTCCTACCTGAAGCTATAATCTGCAGTTCGTGACATCACATCTACTGCCATACCCGCCAGCTGTACGTCATGAACAGAAGATGGGAACTTTAGCAAATAAACTGGCAGAGCAGCTGAACGACAAAGTTCCTGCTTTTATGCTTAATGCATTGTACCAATAAAAAAGGAAGAATTAAAACTCCTCCAATATAAGGTACAGAAACAGAATTGTCAGAAATCGGTCGTATTTCAAAGTTTTGCGTAAAGGTGTCGAGGAGCCTTTTGCATGTAAACGAGCCATGACGACACCCCCAGGGGTATCTTAAAGACCCTGCCGGCTGCGAAACACGCCCCGCGACGTCGCTGCCTGTCGTTACCAAGGCCTGCGTTAATGAATCACCTCCCGCTCTTCTCCCGCCAAGGTGAGCTGCTGCTTTGGCTTTACACGACTTCGCGCGCGTAACGCGCCCCCACGGCGGCCGCCGCGCCTCTCCCGCACCCCTCGGGGGAGCCGGGCGGGACCGCGGCTCACGGGTTTTCTCCCTCGAGGCCCNAGGAGGTGCACGGCAGCACCCTCCAGTGCGGCGTGCAACAGGGTAACACAATCTGCGCTTTATCCGTGGGGCTCCCCACCGGGCCCAGGTGCCCAGAAAAGCCGTCTTCAGTGCTCTTGGAAAAAATCTCAGACTTCATAATATTTCAATTGGTTTACAATGTTTGCTCACTAAAAGCCCTGCAGCAGGAAGAAGGTACGTGTATATGTATGCGTATATACACAGATGTATCAGAAATCATAAGAGACTGTAGAAATACCAAACCCTGATACCAGGGCATTCCCTTTCCACACCTGTGAGAGGTGCTGGAGGGGCAGCGATGCTTTTATTGACTAGNCACCCCCGCCCCCCGCCCAGGCCTCACGGCGCTCTGCCGGCGCCCTGCGAGCGGCAGGGAGCGCTGAGCACCCTCGAGGGCGGCGGGGACAACGCACCCAGGGTCGCCGCAAAGCTCCAACGAGGCCGAGCCCACGCCCGGCGTCTCCCGCCCGGCTTTCTGTTCTCTCTCGGNGATGTATCAGAAATCATAAGAGACTGTAGAAATACCAAACCCTGATACCAGGGCATTCCCTTTCCACACCTGTGAGAGGTGCTGGAGGGGCAGCGATGCTTTTATTGACTAGGAGTCAGGACTGCTCTCCAGTGAAGGGTCTGAGTTTGGCCAGGGCACTATGAACATTTTATTTTGTGAGTCTGGCTATTGCAAGACATCCGGATTAGGCATGAGTGCAGTTGTCTACGCAGCCGCAGCATGTGGGCCGGCCACAGCGAGCCCGCTCCCGTGCTGAGGGAATGCTCTCACCAGAGGGCTTCTGGCAATAGAGTTGAACGCTTTTGTCCTGCTCGTGTTGAACGTGAAACAGTGTTGTCCATCGTGTCATCAGATCCTCAAGCAGCGTAAATTGATAGCCTAAACTAGGCAGCTATACTTAGCTTTTATCATTTGGTGAAACGCGCAAATGGCTGCCTAATATCAGCTTATATTTAAGGGTATAACTCCAAAGGCCAAAGAGATGTGTATCGTAAATATTTCAGAAACTGCTGGTCTCTGTCCAAGATAATGATCCAGTACAACAACTGTGTTCATCAAGAATGAAAAAGCTGTTGGCAACAAGGAAAATAATTGCAGAATGAAAAAAAAGCTTTTTCTGTAGCTAACCTTTAGCTCCTTACTGTAAGAGATTAAAATGATAATAAATGTTACCATATTCAAGGTTCAATGCAAAACCAATCTCTTCACCACAGTCTTCTTGAAAAAAAGATTACAATAAAAGGGAGAAAGAACAAAGCAGAGAATGAAAAAATGTTGCTGAATTATCATAAATATTGTAAGAAAGAGATTCCTATTCCCTGGAGCAAATATGTAGCTTGATAGTCACCCGCTTGAAACTTAGCATTTCTGATTGAACTTTTCTCCCATTGTGAAAAGAAGAAAACTCAATGTTGTTTTCCAGTCAGTATCTTTCTGATAAAGAGAACCTGCAATTCAGTAACACCTGGGAACCCATAGTGGAAAATTGGAATTATTTGGGACAGAGTTAAGGACACAGCTACCACAATTAATCCTTGAAACTTTAAAAGGATGCCAGAGACCAAAACCAGAACTAGACCAAAAGGATCTTAATAATTCTTTGAGAGTTACGGCAGGATTCTGCAAACACTGGAACAAATCCATCACCACACTGTGTTTCCATTTGTATTTGCAGGGATACAATTGCACCCAAAAAGGTAGACAGGGCAAAAAGGGATATAGAAACACTTGAAGCAAAAGATCTCGGCTTCTACAAATAATAAACCAGGACATTGTGTAAGGGTAAGGTTCAGCCTCTCTTCCAGCATGACCAGGTTTTTCATCCAAGCGCCTGTGGAAAGTGCTGTAAAGGTAACCTGTCCACCTTCTCGTTGTTATAGTCAAATGAGACCAAAAGTGGTTTTTCAATTTTATATTATTTTATTTAAGGCAAACGAGTAAAGCAGCGCTGGGCGGCCGGGGAGTCTCCTGCTCCACCAAAGGTCCGCAAATTTTTCAGTCCAGAGTCCATACTTTATACCCTCATTACTTCCTCTTTTTCTGTTGGCTCCTCCTCTGTTCAGTTTCTCAGTTCTACGCGGCCGTTCTTTCTGCGCAGGCTCCGCCCTGTTACTAGGGGGGTCGGTTTCTTCTCTTGGTGTTCTCGGGACGAAGGCGGCAGAGCTTCCTCCCTCTGTTCTCATCCGACCTCCGGTTTGTGCTTGCGCATCTCATGTATCTTGCACAACATTTAGCTATTCTTCTCTATATGTACATTTAGGCTTTGCAGCTTAGCAAAAGAGGATATATCACCAAAGTAGTATAACAATTCGGTTTAACATTTAACTGACTTAACTATTACAACATACACACATATTTGATTAGCAAATTATTAACATTTGTTTCAGTTAACTATTACATCCCTGTCTGTGGGACAATGGTACATTAAATTTTTTCCTGAAACATCAAAATAATATTGGGAATATTTGCTGGATACCCCTTTTGTTTTCGTTTGTCTTCATTTCACTTTTGTTTTCTCTACTTGTGCCCTGCAGCAGACATTAGCATAAATGCCTGCCTGCACAATGTGGGCTTTCTGCTAAATACTACGTTTAAGAAACAAAGCAGCTACAAATTACAAAGGACAGAGTTAAGGGTGATTACCCTGCCAGCATGTTGAGGATACAGAGCCCACGTGGCCAGTTGCTGCATCAGCCATGTGATGGCAAAACTGACGACAATCCTGTAAGTTTCTTTCCCTTCTTGGACAGATGGGAGCTTTTGAACTGATGAGGTGCAGTGAAGCATCCCAGCTTAGTCTTGGAGCACTACGAATTGTGCATGAAAGACTATTTGTTGGAAGGAAGCTTTACAGTTTAGAGGGTAATGTTAAAAGAGGAAGAAAACAAAATGTGAGGGAGACATGCACGTGATGTACTACTGAGAAGACGAGATAGAAATGAGTGCAGGCTGAACATAAAGTAACCACTCTGAATCACAGAACAAAAAAATAAGCTTAGAAATAGGGGGAAGGGTCTACTGCTGTATGTACTACAGCCTGTGGAATTTTTTCTATAGATTTTTGTGTTTGCAAATTCACAGACTCACATGGCTCAGGCTGACACTGGGCGTAATAGCGGGGTATCCGTGTAAAGCTACTGTGCTACTGCATATAAAAATCCAAAACAGAGACTGTAACCTCAGCACAACTACTGATTTCTGATTACAGCTCACTGCTTCTTCCCAAGATGCTTAAGACTGCTGCCCAGGCTATCAATCCCCTGCTTTAACTGCTAGATCACACGTGTTGGCAAAGCTCCCAGCAAAGGGAGCAGGCCAGTATCTGATTTTTGCTGGCTTCTCCTGGAAAAGCTATGGGAGGTTGCTTCAGATTAATTCTGTTCCTTGCAGCTCTCAGTTAAACAAGCTGATGCTGGGTCTGCTGGCGGGCAGGGAGGGGGGGAAGAGGCTTTTGTAGTATAACAATGCCCTGTGCCGATGTGCTGTGGGCAATTATGTAAGCAACGCTAAATCTTTCTATAATTAGAACAAGCACCTAGTTAGAGTGATCAAAGCTCTTTTGTGTGAGCCTGCACGGGGTACTCAAGAAACAGCTTGGCTCAAAAGAAAGATGCTGGCTTGATTTCCCTTTCCTTTTCAACTGGTGAATAAATTAAATCTCAGATTACCCCAAATTGCTGTGAAAGACAGAAAGTGAAAAGCATTTCCTTTCCATTCTTGTTGAAGACATTTGCATTCCAGGTGTGAAGCTCATGAAATGCAGAAACTAACCCAAAGACTCAGGCCTCTCTGTCCCAAGCACCGGAGTGGGAAGAGTAGTCAGACCATCTGAACAGAGGACAGAAGGTCAGTACCAGCTCTTCCTACTGGGAATCAATTCCTTTTTTAGATTCCCTTTGATGAAAACCATGGAAAGATATCTGGAAAGTCTCGCTGATAGCAGAAATTCCTCATGTACAGGAGGAGACATGGGAAAAGAGATCAAAACAGTCTCAGAAAGCAGGAGATCCTATGATGTTGTGGACCCAGAGAACTAGCTTAACAACAAGACATGAAAAGGAAAGGGGAGAAATCGCTACCAGTGCAGCAGGAATAACAGCTTGACTCAGTAAGTCCTTCTTCACTCTTCTGATCTGTCCTGCCATTCTGTGGATGGGTCAGCAAGAGAAATAATGAGGTAGATCCATCTTCTGCAGCTTTAAACAAGTTCAGCTCTAAAAGTCAGTGTAGCAATGCCAATTTATAGAAGTTGAAGATCTGGCTATTGGGATCTCTGCTGCTAGAGATCAGTATTTATGAAATATTTTCTGATTCTTGTCTGGTTAGTTCAGGCCACCAGAAGAAACATTACAAATACCTCCATATAGGGGTTGACAGATATGCAAATCTACATGGAAGACAGGAAGCAAAACAACCTACCTGGAGCTAATTCAGAAGACAGCTTAACATACCCCACAGGTCTCCTGCTAGGCCAAACCAACCTACGCTGCTGGTCCCGCTTCATATGTAGATTGGCAGATTTTGTCTTTCTATCAACAATGGAAAGCTCAGAGCTGACTCTGGGAGCCATCCAACTTTAGAATAGGATCTTCTTACCGATCATATTTTACAGAGACAGTATTTGGATAAGATAGCTCTCAGGTCAGTTGCCCATTGCCTCAGGTCAGTCAGTGCCTTTGAGTTATTGGTGACCAATGTCTGAATGTGACAACAGAAAGTGATGTGCTGATTGGAGAACTGTGCTTTAGGTGAGCTGCAAAATCCACTTCTACTAGTATTTTGTTCCTTCAGCCTTGTTGCCTTTGCTCAACCTTGTTGCCCAATATCAGTTCAGACAATTGCATACCACCTCCATACCTATCTCTTCTAGCCTCTGTTGGCGAAAAAATTCCCCTTCGCTTTGTTTGCTAAAGCTGTTGGTGGCTGCAGGGTACTCCACTTCTTCTTGCAGGTCATTGGGAAGTGTCAGTGGGCCACCCAGTCCTGTGTTAAAAGAAGATGTTTATCAGTCGGGAGTGGAATGCTTCCAGGACAATGTTTGCAAAACACCCTGGTGTCTGGAAGGTGTTACAGACCTACATGGGATTATTTTTTTCTATCTGACAAAGTTTACATTTCTACAAAGTATAACAAATAATAGAAACTAAACCAGCCTCCCTTTCAGTCATTCCAGGTAATACAGAAATGGCTTGAAGAATGTAAAGATTTTTACAAAAGTACTAATAGACCTTCTGATCTTTTCCCCCCAGCTATAATTATTCCTTCTGAATGCTGCCTGTAACCTCTAAGGGAATGCAAAATGCAGGGGCTGCTGGTGTGGTTGAACCTTTCAATCTAGGTAAATCTCATCTTTTTCACTGTTTAGCTTCTTACCTGTGGCATAATTTATCCCTTGAGTTATGAAGTGTCATTTATTTTGATCATTTTTATCCCACAATGTGCAGTGACTGTTAGGCATACAGATATCTGATATTAACAATAGCTTATTCCATTACTTTGCATTGTCATCTTCATTTGTTACAAGATATTTCATGAACCATTTAATTCTGCATTTGCAAATGTGAAAACTGCTGAAGTAGATAAAAAGGTGCAGAGGATTTAACAGCCTAAATCTACCCCAAAAGACTCCTTGGAATGCATCAGAAATATGTTCTCAAAACCAGTTGTGGTATTTGCAGCAAACTAACAATGTTCTTGCTGGCAGCCGTGCCAAGGATTAACTCCTCTGCAGAGCCTGAGCTCCTCACTCACCAAACAGATCATTTTGGTGTACTTGTGAAAAGTGATGTATGTGGAGACCTGATAGCATTACTCTCCAGAATTGTTAAGCAAAAAAGATCATGGTAAGAATAAAAAGGAACTCATCCTTCTTTCTCAGAGAGAGATTTATATTTGGGGAAATGTGTTTAAGGATCTCAGAACCATTCCTTGCCTAATGTTTGCTCTTTTCAAAGCTCTGCTGCAGCTGGCATCTTTGAACCACTACCACATCTAGTTCAGAAAAAGTCCAGATCTAGGAGATACACGAAGATTTCACAGAGCCAGAAGAGAAGATAAACTTTTCTTGTCTGATGCTGCATATATTGTGGGACATTAAGGTTCATCTGGCGATTCCTGGCTGGGCCATGGTTGCTCAGGCTTGTAATTATGAAAGTGTCTCTTCCCAAGAGACTTCAGCTTTGATTAGAAGATAACAAGGGATGGAAAAGTGAGGACTCCCCACAGCTTCCCAGAGGTTAACCCCTCTCATTGTTAAATATTTCTGCCTAATTTCTCATTTTAATTTCTGTAATTTCCACTTCCAGTCAACGGCTCTTGTTTTGCCGCCTTCTGTGAGATTAAAGAGTACTTTCAGATCTTGCATTTCTAACTTGTACTGGTACACATACGTGATGATCAAATCTCTTCTCCATCTTTTTATAATGAGCAAAACATGCTAAATGTTTTGTCACTCAGATCATTTGTCCTTGTAATATAATTGACAATAAATAAAGATTATAAATACAGTTTACCTCATTCTAATCTGGCAATATAACATTTACCTCTTAAAAGTTTACCACAAAACAAGTTTACTTATTTTATTTCCCCTACAATTCCAATTAACACTAGCTTTATATTACCTTTGTAGTCTTCTAACCCTCTTCCATCTTCCAGCATTGTTTTAAAAACTTGAACACCAGGACAACACAGAGTCCCTCTACAGTTCGCCATGTCCCTACTTCTACCTCCACGGGCTGCACAAGGTTTTTTGTTACTTCATAGCACAAGACATTGATGCTAAGCTGCTTCTCTCTCATAACCCTCCTGGATCTCCACCCACATAGCATACATCTTCAGGTGTTGCACAGTGATAATTCTTTAATTAAAACTTCACGAGAAGCAGAAGACAGAAGTAATGGGAGGTGTACCAGGACAGGTTCAAGGACAACTATGTGAAAATTTATTTCTTTGGTCTGGTGGCTAACGTAACACAAAACCTAAATTGTTTTCTCACTTCAATAACAAAATTTGGGGGGAAAAAAACCGCAAACAAACCAAAACACCATTTCACATGGGAAAAAAAAAAAACCCAATGTATTAGATCAGAAACTAAACACATTCCAGTTTAAAGACTTTTCCCACTTTCAAAAGAGCAAGCACATTCAGCCTATACTTGGCCAACAAACCTTGCTTTACACCAAAGTTTCAATAGTCAAATGGCCCATTTTGAAAATGCTGAAAAAGATTCAAACATTTCAAACTTCCCACATTTTTTTAGTTCAGAACTCTAATTTTTTTTTATTGCAGTAACCATTTTTGACCAGTTAAAGCATGTATGTAAGCATTTTTTAGGTTTGATACGTGATAGGTAATGCAGGGCAGGGACAAGAAGTTAGTCACAGTTGGATTAGCAGCACGTGCATAAAAGACTGTGATATATTTACAGAGCCATATGGTTTTGAATAAGCTTGTACAGCCCCTTCATACCATATGGTCCCCTCTATCTAGTGCTAAGAGCCTTACAAATCCACAAACTCAAAATTAGCCAACTCAGGCATCGAAATTACACCAAAAAGGAATTCAAAGGAAAGAAGTTCAAGGAGATGAAAATTAAGTATTAAAGCAAGCACAAACAGCTCACTGTCTGCAAAGAGAAAGTGACCGCACAGTTCTCAGAACAAGCCTGAGACTGAGGAAACGAAAGGAGCATCTCCCTAGTGCAGGAGCTGAAGCAATTTCACTTTCTAAACAACAATTTTATATTGTGGCTGTCATGTAAACTGTGAAATAGCTCACAAAGTGGTGTGTTTACCATACAGCATTAAATAATGCACCACAGGAAAGGAAGAAGAAGAAACATAAAAGTAAGAGAGAAAAGATAATTTTTCAGCTGAGGCTAGTGTAACAGCTAGAGACAGAGACCATAGCAACTTCTGATGGTGAGAGGAGGCTCCTGAATCAGGAGACAATATTGCCAGATGTGACAACAGCAATTTTATTGCTAGATGACTGACAGAAATGGGTAGGAGAGGTGACAGATGACTTTTGCTCAGGAAAATTATTGATAANTTTTTCAGCTGAGGCTAGTGTAACAGCTAGAGACAGAGACCATAGCAACTTCTGATGGTGAGAGGAGGCTCCTGAATCAGGAGACAATATTGCCAGATGTGACAACAGCAATTTTATTGCTAGATGACTGACAGAAATGGGTAGGAGAGGTGACAGATGACTTTTGCTCAGGAAAATCATTGATAAATGGTATGTGTCAAAGTCTTGTATCTTTAGCTTTGTCTAAAGTGCTCATAAGAGGCTAGCTGTCTCAGAGAGAAGGGGAATTAGCTGTCATTCACCAAGGTGATGACAGAGCTGCTGTCACCATAATGCAAAGCCAAAGTCTGATTCCCACTGGAGACGACCAGAGTTTTGGCATAGGGGGACTCCAACAGGCCTGTCCTTACCTTCCTCCAAATCTCCCCCACCCTAGAAATTACAGCAGAGGAATTTAGTCTGCAGGGCTAGGCTGTCCTGCAGATCAGATGGTAAGAGAGAGAAAATGAGTACAAGACTGCAAGACAGACATTTAGTCTGCCTTATCATCTTCCTGCCTCTTATCGTATGATTTCTTAATTTCTAATAAAGACTGTGTTTGTTTCTTAATCATTCTACCATTTTCTTCTCTGGCCAGCTTCTCCTTCTCTTCTAGACGAATCAAGCGTAGCACAATGGGACTCTTCTGATTCACTAAATGCTAACATAATGAGACCAGTTACTAATTAATAACTAAATTTATTTGTTTATACATGGAACCATATGCTGCCACTTCAACACAAATAGCAACTTACCCATGTAAAGCTCCACCTAGTTCCTACCTACTACAACTCCCTGAGGAGTACTTTCCCCTGTTCCACGTTTTAACTGTACTCTAAAGTGCATCTCTTGGCTTCGTTTTGAAAAAACTTCTATGTAACATATGGATGCCCATTAAACATAGATATTACAATTCCTGGCATTTAATATACTAGTTTTTATTTAAATCAATATATTTTTATACCACTTTCAATCTTCTTCCATTCTCTCTCATGTCCCAATTCAATGATATCTAAGTAGCAGATATCAGAATTTTTATTCCAATCCATTTGCTCTATGTTTTCTGCTTTTTACTTGGACACCTTCCACTGGATAAACCGTAAAGTTACTGGACTTGCCAGAAACTACCTGAACAGACAGGATGTCTGAAAAAAAAAAAGGGATATTGTACTCAGCTCCCCCCTTTTTCTTCCAGTTGTGCCCATAGGACCCGAACTGCTCTTGCGTTTCTGGTGCAGCCTCGTTGGGATTGTGCCATTTCCATTGGGTCCATCTCCTCTGCCCAAGTTTGCCGAGGCCAGCAATGCCCGGGCAGGTACCCAAACGGGACAGACGAGCAATATGGGAGACACCGCGCATCCTGCTTGAGGGGGTCCCTTAGCCTGCGGCCGTCAGGCGGCGGATCCGGGCCTGAGGTCGCGGGCACGACGCAGCCCGGCCGGCCGGCCGCCACGCCCGGGGCACGCCGCGGGGACGGAGCTGTCCTCCACAACCCTGTGCGCCTCGAGTCGGCCCTGAAGGCGGCAGATGCCCTAAGGGCAGCCCGTCCGTCGGGAAGGCCGTCCACGCCCCGGGCGCCGCCATTCCCCCCCCGCCGCACGCCCCCTCAGCGGCTCAGAGGTGCAAAAACGACTCTCCCAGCGCGCCTTGCGGCCCGCGCCCGTGCGCATCACCGCGCCGCGCGAGACATCACAGGGACTACAATTCCCAGCTGCGCGCATGCGCCACCGCAGCGGCCGCCGCCACCGCCCCTTCCCCCGCGGCCTGGCTCCCGAGAAGACGACGGAGGCAAGATGGCGCTTACCAGGTGGGTCCGGTGGGCCTCGTCCGGCCCGGTTCGGGTGGCTGCTCTGCCCGGCCCGCCTGCGGTTTCCCAGCCGCTGTGCGAGGCTGCGGCCGACGAGAGGGGCCGCGCTCGGGGACTGCGCGGCAGGGCTGCGGCCTCTCCTGAGCGCTGCGCCCGCCGGCTGGTGAGGAGGCCNTCTGTCATTAGCCAAATTGATTGTGTACTGTTTTCTTAAAGTTTAAGAAAGGAAATAATGTCAGACAAACATGAGCATTTTGACTGGGATCACTGTGTCATTTTCTCTGTAGTGGAATTAAAAGGTAAGGCAAAAATGGTCACAGTCTTTACACAAAACTAACTTCATGGCTTAGCAGCTTTCATTAGAGACCTTTCCAGTGAAGGGGCTGGGGGAGCTGCACTGCACTGCCCTGCCCTGCCCTGCCCTGCCCTGCTTTGTCCTCCTCTGGCGGGAGGGGGTGTCTGGCACTGCCGCTGGCTCAGGGCTCTGCCTCCTTCGCGTCTTTTCTGTGGGAAGAAGGAGCTCCTTGGCTCGGCCGGAGGTGATCGGGTCCGGGGCGAGGGGTGGGAGGGTGTTGGGGTTTCCTTGCTGTGAGTGAGGGCGAGAGGCCTTTGTTACGAGCTGCTGCGTCTCCCGCAAGGCTCAGAAGTGCAGCTTCAGTGGCTGCCCTGCGATGCCCACTTTTTCGGAGGCAGACCCTTCTTTCATAACCGTGTAAAAAGGCTTCATAGTCCGGGTGAGCTGGAAAATGGGAAGTCAGGAAATTGGGCTTCGACGTCGTGGCGGGAGGTACCCGGCGTTAAGGGGGCAGTTCGTTGACAGATCTCTACGTGGGCGTTTGTCGTGAGAGAAAGGAATGGGGAGGCGTTGGGACTAGGGGCATATTTTCTTTTTTTGGTTCGTAGTGGTGGAAAGAATACACAGTGGTATGTGATGTTCCTGTTGGAGAATGGGCATTGTCAGACTCCTCTTCAAACATGATGTGAATGTGGCCGAATTTAGCATCAGTTTTTGTAGAGATCTTCCAGAATGCTGAGAGAGCACACAGTGCTTTTGCCCATATAATCTCAGAAGTTTCTGCCTTCAAGTTTGAGTGCAGTACTCAAATTTCATAAATTATTTCTTAATCTGTATAGACTGATTGTAGAGAAAGTAATAATTTAGTAGTAGACTCAAGCATAGTTGAATGTCACTGAGTGAAATTGTCAGAATTAACTTTTTATGTTTTTCTTTGTTTGGTGGCTGTCTATGGATGTGCAGTTTTTTACCAGCTCCAACGCAGCTGTCTCAAGACCAGCTGGAACTAGAAGAGCGAGCAAGAGCTCAAAGATCTAGGCAGACTGCTCTAGTCTCATCACGACGGGAACCTCCCCCATACGGTTACCGGAAAGGATGGATACCACGGGTGCTAGAGGTAGATATTTAAATTCACACTGTAGTAGTGTGTTTGCTAGTAGGAGAAAAAAAGTGTATTTTCTGGAGTAGAAATAAACTCTGAGCATCTTGAGTGTAGCTCAGAATTGTGCAAAGCCTTACCACGTGCAGTGTTCCTATCAAGACTGCTTGATATATTCTTGGGTTGGGCGAAGTTCTAATTCACCAGATTACTTAAAACATTTGATGGTAAACAGGATGTTATAAGGATTCTTCCCTTCAGAGATTGTTGTGTTGTAATATGGAAATAGGTCTATGGTCCTGTCAATTTTCAATCTGTGAATGCAAGGATCCTCTGAGAAAGATGTCTGTGTTGTTCCTCTGTCCTTATTTGTTAATACACATTCCAGATTCTAACTAGAATAAGTGAACATGTGTTTATCAGAGAAGAGAACCCTCATGTGTATTCTGTTCTTAGCATCACAAAAGAGCTGCTGTTGGGGGAGAAAATCGTTAGAGTCAGAAGGAAACTTAAAATTTGTCAGATATTAATTGTTTAAGTATGTTACTGGCAAAGCGGTTTTGGACAGTGTTGTGTGTAGTTAGCTGTAATTCTTGCCAGTTTAACGTAATTTCAACTGGAAATGTTAAAAGGTAGAAGGGAAAATACAGATCAGTTTCTTGCTGTGCGCCACAAAACCTTGCGGATTTTGAAGTGATACTTGACAATAACATCTGAGACCTGCTCTGGTGGGTCACAGGCCAGCACTCTTGGGACAAGACATGCTGTTGAGGTTTTGCTACAGTTTTTCATGTATGATCCTACATTTTTCTCAAATACCATGATTTCATGAGCTAGTAACAGCCTTGCCCTCTTTTATGTTTGAGTCCCATTTTTGTAAAGATGGGTCCAACACCGTACCACGGTTATCCATTAGCGCTAGATAAGGTGACTTCACATAGTAGTTCCAGTGGTTGTCTAAAAGAAAACATTTTTATGTAGGTTCAGCATTTAATAAAGTATATGATGTTAAAAATTATACCTTTATTATACCCAGTGTAGGCTTCCCTCCCTACACTGTCGATTACTAGTTAATGTTTTAGTGCTTATTCTTTCTAAATGTTAGTAAAATAACTTTAAGAAGTCAGATGATGAAGGTTTTCAAAGTTTCCAGCATCACGGGACCACAAAGTGACACACATCTCAAAAGAACTGTTAAGGGCTCCTTTCTGCCTCATAAACAAATGCAAGTTCTTCAAGACCAGAAAATGTTTCCAAAGCATAACCCAAATTTGTCCAGTGATCCTGGAGTGCCATTGTTGGAAAAACCCAAAATCTGTTCTTAATAGATAAAGAGTTATGCAAATATTTTGAGGAATGACTGACTTTTTTTGTTCTGGCTAATAGTTTAGCATTGACTCTAACTAATTGTTGACTGTGGGACATGCAGTGGAAGACTTTAAATAACTGAAGCTGTGTTTCAATGAGCACTTAAAGATGGCATAAGCGTGTTCTTCTTTGGAAGGAGGTATTCTGCTCATTCATTCCAGCCTCAGTCCATGCTCTCTGTTGCAGTGGTGTTGACTGTTTGGTCACATGGTGAGCATGGAGGGAGATCAGTCTGCCCAGGACACTTGTTCTTCTTGTTTGATCTGATTCATTATCAGACTCCACATAAGCAGTGCCACTGCAACAGAGGGAAGGGGGGGATGCTTATGGTGCTTTAAGCAAATGCTTCATCTGAAGAATTGCGTTTGAAACTGTAGCCTCAAGTTCTTTTATTAATAGTACCAATTCTGTGTGCATCCTCAGTGTACTGAGTCAGGATGGTCTGCTTTAAGAGGTCTTTTTGTTATATGTTCATTAAATGCTTTTACAGTAACATGTTGAACGAGAGAGGAAGTAAACTTTGAGAGTATTGGGCTGTTGGGTGCTGGCCCAGTTTTCCATGTAGTCACACATCAAAGTAAGGAAATGGGATAGCTTGGCATTCGTACCATTGTAAAGCTATGAGCTACAGGCTCTGAAAAGAATGGAAAGCTTTTTTAACTTCTTCGCTTTATTATGGTGAAAAGCAACAAATAACCAGTAGGAATTTTCATCCAAAAATGCTGCTCTTGTAATTTTAGTATTGCTGAAGTTGCTTTATTCCAGAATGTAAATTTTTGAAGTTCCAATTAATAACTCACACGTAAATTAAATACTTAATTATGTATTGTCTGTAACATACTAGTGCCTGCACATTATAGTCAGTGATATGGGCTCTTGCTCTATGCAGGGAATAAGTACTGCAAGATGTCTATGCACTTCAGTGTCTTTTCTTTTAGTAAGTGTAAGTTCAATAGTCCGTTGCTCTCTTACCAGCTAAAATAATAAAGATACTAGAGCGCTTTGGCAATCTTTCATTTTGTTAAAATCAATCCGCTCTTTCATTCCATTTCCCACCTGTGCAAATGTTTCACCATGTTTTTGGCTTCCAGTCATTCACTACTTTTTCTTTTGCATAGGATTTTGGAGATGGGGGTGCTTTCCCAGAAATTCACGTGGCCCAGTATCCATTGGATATGGGCCGAAAGAAGAAAATGTCCAATGCTTTGGCTGTTCAGGTGGATGCAGAAGGAAAAATAAAATACGATGCAATTGCTCGACAAGGACAGTCAAAGGACAAGGTAATATTTCTTCAAATATGTAGACCGACATGTATGCCTGGGAAAGTTGTACATACACATTGCGTATACTCAAACTCATTGGTCTGTCATTAGCCAAATTGATTGTGTACTGTTTTCTTAAAGTTTAAGAAAGGAAATAATGTCAGACAAACATGAGCATTTTGACTGGGATCACTGTGTCATTTTCTCTGTAGTGGAATTAAAAGGTAAGGCAAAAATGGTCACAGTCTTTACACAAAACTAACTTCATGGCTTAGCAGCTTTCATTAGAGACCTTTCCAGTGAAGGCAAGAAACTGAGAACAGGGTTGATCACAGGCAGCCTTGTTTCAGTGTGTAGAGAGAGGTGGGAAAAAAAAAAAAAAAGGACAAAACACAGTTCAGCTTTCAGAATAGTACACTTTGTGACCTTGTGTCTTACTAACTTAACATTTGACGCTTCTGGCTGTTTTCAGTATTGTTGGGTGTGCTTTTTCTCTTTTTTAATTGCAGCAGAAAGTATTGCCAGTGGTTATACTCCCCAAATTTTTGTGCTAAGATCAGTGATGGCAAGATTCCCAGTGAGTGAAATGGGACCCAAGTTCAATTTCCTGTATACAGTAGCCTTTCTTAAAACAAAGAGATGATACTTTATCTCGAAGTCCTAATTAGTATTGAGGAGACCAGGTACTTGGGTCTCCTAAGTCCACTTTGAGGAGTATTTACATCTGCCTTTTCAAATGTAACAAAGTGGACTACATTAAAACTTTTAATTCTCTTAAGCAGGTGTTGGAGGCTGGAAAACTGCCAAGGCATGACCAAGCATATGACCAGCTGCTTGTTACAGCAAGCATCTCCTGTAGTAACCCAAAGAAAATCTAAAAAGAGGGTTAACTACAAAGGGTGTTTTAGTTAATAGATATGGATAATTGTTTTCAAAATAATTTGACTACTTCTGCTTTAACTTAGGATACCTTGAAAAGCTTACGGGTATGTAATATGCCCCATGTCTTACTGCAAATGAGGAAGCAGGAAAAGCAATCTAAACAGAAAAACAAAAGGTGAACTTTACTTCTCGAATAAAAAAATAGGGTGAGCAATCTTAGAATACCAGAGGAAATCTTTCTTTCTTAATGGATATATTTTTTGTTGTTTTAAATTGATCTTACAGTTGCCAGAGTTGCAGAAAGATAACACCAATAGGATTTTATATGTAACTAATACTTCAGGTGTCAAAAAAGTGTCACATCTTGTAGATCCGCATCCTGTGCATCCTAAGTTGCTGTAGTACCTTTGAAAAAAATCATGTCTTGTGGTAAAAAGTAGTCAGACTAAACAGAAACAGCAGTGGCAATATTTTTATTGAGGGGACTTTCATGGGGGTTCTGTCAGACTTTATGTAGTGTCTTGAATTATTTGTCAAGAGGAAGTTCTTCAGTGTCAAGGAGCAGTTCTTCAGTGATCTGTGTTGAGTTGAATAATGCAGAATATTTTCTGCAAGAGAGAACTTCTGGTAGTACGATGTCAGTAGGATTACATACCGAAGTTTCATTATCCCGAGAGCTGCGGTCATAATTCAAATATTTCTTCAATCTTAGAGCTAAGAGAAACAAATACTTGGTTAGCAGCCTGCCAGAAATGAGACAGGAGTTTCTGACGCTATTCTATGAGCTACTTGTTTGGTCTGAGTTAAGCAAATTTTGCTTTTGCTACAGCTTACGGATTTTTTTTTTAAGTTGAATTTAGTATTCTGCCGCCTTCTAGAGGGAGCAGTTCCATCACCCAGACCTTATATCTAGATGGCTTGTCATCAGTTTCTGCTGTTGCAGTGGTTCATCTCTCTTGCATCTGTTCCCTTACATATTGAAAAAAGTTGCTTCAGAGAATTTTCCTTGAAAAATGCTGACATAAATGAGATAGTCTGACAAGCCTCCTGTTTGGGGTTGGCAGAAAGTCTCCTAGACATGAAATGCTGGATAACGTTGACAAACCTGGATGCATGACCTTTTATGGATCTGAGGATGGAGTTCCATCTGGTTGTCTTGATGAAGGATTTCCAGCATTAGCTGTGTGGTTAGCTTCTTGTGCTGCTATAGAGTCTTGCAATACCTCATCTACTCACATGACTAAAAGCCAGGCTAAAATAATGTACCAATAATTGATATATTCTGGTGAGACTGATGCTCTGTCCCCTTATTAGGAAAATAAGGACATATAATTGCTTCCTTTGTTTTTTATCAAGGCAGAAAAGATTATTAAATCAGGGAACGGAACTGTTAGGTCCTTTACATTTTTCTGACCGAGATAATTTTTTCTGTGCCAGGAGTTGGATTTCTTCTTGGTGGCCCAAGGCTGTGGCTTAGATGTTAAAGGAGAGAAAAAGAACCCCAAATCTTACCTACAGTTTTTTCTCAAGATTGTGGATTCAGTTGAAACATTTACAGGAGTAGTTCTGTTGTTGAAGGAGCTCCTGTCACAGTGATGGAATGGGTCAGGAGAACGTGAATATACCTAAAATAATTAAAAGTGTTCTTTACTCATAACGTGTTTGCCTTTGTGGTAGAGCTTGGTTTGACAGCTTATCGACAATTCTTTCTCTGGTATGTGTGCCAGGCTTACAACCAGATAATTGTGATGACTTCTAAAATGTTTTATGCTTCATGTGGAGAAACCCATTCTTTGACAAGGAAGGAGTTCATTCTGCAGTGCTTGATGGTAGCTTCTTGATTTACACATAGGAGTGATGAACACCGTACAGGGCTGCTCTGGATATATAGAATAAAATATGTTGAGGGGACGGATTTATGTGTTACAAATTCAGAAATTTCTGTCAAGACACTTGCATCTCTTGGTTGTCTTGGAAACTCTGAATGTAATTGATGTGTAAATTCTACCATGAGCTACAGTATCTTACACAACTAGTTAGGTAAGATTGTTCTCTTTCTGATGGCAGTGGCATGCAGATTTCTAATTGCTGCCTGTTAAGGTTGCCTCAGCCAGAGAGGGAGTCACGTAGCTGTACCAAAAATTGAGCATTTTGTTTCTGCCTAGAAGGAGATTCTGCTTTTCCGTAGCAATCAAAACGAAGTATCTGAAACACAGGCTGCTACTGCTTCCTTTTAAGTTTCATGGATGACAAATGGTAGTGGATGGGCATACTATGATATCAAACAATCAGAGTCTCCTCTTTATCTTAGATTAATAAAATGTCGCAACATTTTGTTTAAATAAGGTGAATATCTAGAAAATGTATTTATCTGCCTGTCTGTATCATGTAAAAAAAAAAGGACTCAAATTAGAACATGCAAGTGTATCAAGTTTTTGATGGAGACAAAAATTTTTGTTTTTTCAGGCTAGTTTAATCTGTACCATGGATTTCTTCCATATTAATGCAGCTTGCTATTTGAATGCAGTACTTTAGGGTTTAAATAGTTCATGTAGGTCATTTGTTCCTCAGTATACTGTAGTTTTTAGAGCACCTTTTAGACTTTCCTTATTTTCCTTTTTTTTGCCTTCTGGGATACTCTGAGCTCTTTCAGCATACTTTGTTCTTCATGCAGCAAGACAATTGGACTTACAGTTAATTACCTTAGAGGAACACTGCTCTTCAGATGTCATTCATTCAGCATCTGAGAAGCTAGGATATTATTGATACTAATTCAAAGGATTAAAAATTTAGGAGTGAAGGCTGAGAAGCAGTAAATGGCTCTTGTGTGACAAATTAATGCTGAGGCTAAAGTTCAGTTTCGTAGTTGGACATGCACTTTATAATGAACTTGAAATAATAGTTGTAATGTTAAATAGTTGTAACACTTTGAACTAAGACTTTCGGATGTTATGAACAAATGTGAAGCATTAATGCAGTATGATAAATCTTTTCCTGCAGCCATCTAACAGTGTTCTTTCTCAATATTTAAAATTGGAGCTTAAAGCTGCTGACAGCTAGCTGCATGTTGTATGAAGACTGAAGTATCTACATAAGGGAAAGTGTCCAGAACAGATTTCTCAAGCATTTATTTTTTTCAAGAAAATAGCAGATATAATGAAATGAAAAAAACCTAGAGGCTGAAAAAGACTTGTATTGAATTCTTAAGTAATCCTTGAAAGCAGAAGTACAGATGTGGATTTTGTGTCTGTCTTGGAGACCTTGAAAAAGGAAAAGAGTAGGAAAGGGAAGCAGGAAACTGGTGTCTAATCCTAGCTCTAAGAGTGATTTATGTAATTATATTTGAACAGATTGTTTCTTTTATTCAATTATTCCTTCTGTAAAATGGGGTCCAGAGTATATTCTTGTTCTATGGGAGTCATTGAAGAATATGTAATGCATTTAGAGTTGTATACAAGTTTTAACTAGTACCTAAAGTATAATCTAGGCTTGAAACATTTCCTTTGATATACGTACATTTTTTCCTATTTGCCAGCACTAATGAAGTATAATGTCTTCCAGGTTATTTACAGCAAATACACAGATCTTGTGCCAAAAGAGGTCATGAATGTGGATGATCCTGAACTGCAAAGACCAGATGAGGAGGCAATTAGAGAGGTATTATATGCACTGATGTGCCTAGTTATCGGTGGTATGTTGTATGTCTTGCATATGTGATGAGATGCATACTGTGATATTTTTGTCTTCAGATAACAGAGAAGACAAGAGCAGCCTTGGAGAAATCGGTCTCCCAAAAAGTTGCAGCAGCAATGCCAGTTCGAGCAGCTGACAAACTAGCTCCTGCACAGTACATTCGGTATGTAGTGCTGGTGTGTGTAACATGTTACATATAAAATTGATTAAAATTGGGATACTCCTTGAATTTCTGAGAACAGAAATTCCTCTTGTTCTTCTGGAAGTAATATGAAACTGTCTTAGATATTTTGAAGTAATCCAGTAATGATAACCTGGTTTGAAGTGTGTTGAAATGTGTCTTAACATGTCATGAGTTGTAGCACTTTGTGGGGATGTTGTGTTTTTAGCAAAAAAATATAAATTTGTCAGGGTTAGACTTGGCCTGAGGTGAATTCTGAGAAAAGTACGTGAAGAGGTTCTTAATAACCAGTCACCAGGGATTCACAGACATAGGTAGAGAGTATTGTGGCATGCTCTGTGTACTCTTATTAGTTTGTTTCTTCTACTTCAGAATCTACATTGAAATAGGAGAGTATAGCCTTGTCTGGGGTAATTGATTCTCTGCATTCAGTCCACTATCCTCTGTGCAGTTACCTGCCCCTGGCATTCATGGTGGAAGTCTTAAACTAGTGTGGATAAAATGAAAATGCAGCTAGAGCAGTGAACTGAGTGAAAATGGAGGTGGGCAAGGAATATCTAGCTGTGTGCAGAGAACTGAGTGCTTTGATTGTTCTAATTCAGGTACACACCATCTCAGCAAGGTGTTGCCTTCAACTCTGGAGCAAAACAGAGAGTTATTCGGATGGTGGAAATGCAGAAGGACCCTATGGAGCCTCCAAGATTCAAGTAACTATTGAAAACTTGTTCATGGCAAATAGAAGTTTCTGAACTGTATTTCCATACAATATGCTAATTGTAATTGTTTTCTAAATTGTTCAGAATTAACAAGAAGATTCCACGTGGACCACCTTCTCCTCCAGCACCTGTAATGCACTCTCCTAGTAGAAAGGTATGAAATGCCATAGCCGTTCTCCATTTTGAATTCTAGATGGGTTCACAAATTCTACTTTGACCTAGTTCCTTTCTGTCCGCATTCTCCTTATTGTTCTTTTGATGTGATGTAAATGATAAACTCGGTGCCTGGTACAGTATTTTTGGTTTTTTTGTTTGTGCAGTTCTGAAAGTATCTCTCTTCCTATGTACCTCATCAAAGGTTGAGTAGATTTCACATATATGTTATGCACGGCTGCATTGCTGGAGTTACTCATGGCATGGATAAGTTGACTGCGGCTTTAGCCTTGGTACACTGATGCTGCTTTTAGACAACACTAACAAGCTAATCCTTAGTAACACTAACTTGTGTGATTAAGGATTAGCTCCTCCTGAGGTATGAGTGTAATGGTGGTTCATCAGTCTTACAACTTGAACTGAACTGCCATTAAATGTGTAAATGTTAACAGGCTGGCTGTGAGTTCTGGCCTGTGTGATCTAGGTTTAAGAGAATGGCTGAAAAGCTGTTGTGACTTTATTCAATGTTGGCAAAGGTACAGTGCAGAAATGAACATCTTACAGAGTTGGGTTTTTTGTAGCAGTGTCCTGAACTTTGTATTCTAACTTATTTCAATAGTTTCATAGCTGCCTTTGAGAAAGAAAACAGTATTTCCTTTTGCTTTAAATCTAAAGATGACTTTCCCTCTTCTCTTAAATCAGATGACTGTGAAAGAGCAGCAAGAGTGGAAAATTCCTCCATGCATTTCAAACTGGAAAAATGCAAAGGTAATGAAGTTGTCTCAAATTCATCTTTCTAATGTTGCACCCTGCTGGGAGACTTCTGTGAATGATTTAAGCTTTAGTAATACTGGTTTTAAACCTCTTGAGTTAGGTAGACTGGCTGCTTACAGCATGGAGAACATGTGATTGTACAACTCGTTTTTTCTCTCTTTGGCATTTAAGTGTTGTCAAATTGACAAGAGTAGAGAACTGAGAGAGAATATATTGCATCATGGCAGAGATCATGTGTTTTGAGAGGAAAAAATGGCATTAGTTTAAATCCCTGTAATAGTGCAGTATGATTGGGACCTGAAACCAAAGTGTCTGGAGCTATCAAAGTAGTCAAAGTAAAGCTATCTAAACTGAAAAAGGGAAGGGTAATTCATAGAGAACCAAGCACATTTCTTTTTAATACTGCACTCCAAATTTCTGGAAAGTTCTCTTTGTTGCATTCTTTCACTAATTAATTTTCATCACTGGTTGGCTTAGCTATTCTTATTCCTTGCTTGAGTAGGTATGTCCTGTCCCTTTGATTTTTATCAGTCAGTAGGGTTATGTTCAGAGAGAAGGGAGAATTTATAATTTGCTGCAGTAACTGGTCTAATCATTCTCAAACTTAACAAGCTGTTGTTGCAAGGCAGCCTCTTCAAATGGAGGAAGGAAAAGCTGCATGTTTGGATGTTATTTTTTATACCCCAACACAGCTGTATAACTGGGACTGATGCTAATTACTAGATCAAATTTTAGGTTACAGATGCTAAAACCAAAGCAAAAATTTTGTACAGCTCACTAAAGAATCTTAAAATATCATCTATAAATAATTTTAGGTTTAAGCTTTTGAAGGGAAAATTGGAATTTAGTGTCTCTCTTGCTGGCAGCCCCTTACTTTCTCATTTTGAATCAGCTAACCTCTTAGCAGGTATGAAAAACATACCTGGTTTATGGGAAGTTAAGGGAAAACAATTTTTAAGTACAAATGGTGAAACAGCTTAGAGACTGGGGAAGCCATTATCTGTAGTTCTTAACACAATGCAAGAGTGGACCTTATTGATCAAAAACTGTCAGTTGCACTAAGATGTAACTTGAAGGGAAATTGTGATTCGGATTTGGGGGGGGAGTGTGGAATTGGAGTGACACATAGTATTACCTGGTATGAATTTGAAGTATGTGTGAAGAAGATCCATTGAGGCATATTAATGATAGGTTGTGAGTTTCATGTGTTTTTGTTTTCTTACGCCATAAATGTAATAATGTTTGTTACAACAAATAATGCTAGTTTCTGTGATTAACTGCCTCTCTGTTTCCACTGTAGGGTTACACCATTCCATTAGATAAACGTCTGGCTGCAGATGGCAGAGGATTGCAGACTGTTCATATTAATGAAAACTTTGCCAAGCTTGCCGAGGCTCTCTATATAGCTGACAGAAAGGTCAGGTGGTTGGCTAAACTGTTTTGTTCCATGTGGTTTTATCTTCTTTGTATGTTTATTTCCTTGGGAAAATCAACTGTGAATGGGCTGTAGCTTTTTGATTTGTCCTGCTTCTTGGTTAATGTAAGACATAAGGTCTTATTCCCAATATCTGTGAATCTGTGGCTCAGTGTGGGATCATTATTGGCGGTGATGGGTCTCGTTTCTCAGCTCTAACTGCTGTGGCTGTCTGGCTCTGAACAACTTCTTTGTGGCTTGATTCTTACCTTGTTCACTGCATAATTCCATGAAAGACTATCTGCTTGCATCCCAGATGCTAGCTTTCTGTCTTTTTAACCGTGTCTTCCGTGTGCAGGCTCGTGAGGCAGTAGAGATGCGTGCCCAAGTGGAGAGGAAGATGGCTCAGAAAGAAAAGGAGAAACATGAGGAAAAGCTCCGAGAAATGGCTCAGAAAGCCAGGGAGAGAAGAGCAGGGATCAAAACCCATGTTGAAAAAGGTACATGTCTTTGTTATTAAGATGTTACCCTTTTTTTTAGCAGTCTCTGAAGTGCGGGTTTGGAGAAATAACCTGAGAACGTGGAGAAATATCAGTTGTACTTTCTAAGCATGACATCTGTTCTTCATATCTTTACTTGATCAGCCAATGAATTCAGTTAATTAACTGGCTAGTTTGATGGGATCTGGATTTGAACCTCTTGGCAGTAGGTCAGTATATACAGGTTTAGGACATTGTTGATAATTTCAGAGTTGTTAATGGATCAGTGCAAGTAATGGCTTTCATGGACTGTTCTAATTTTTTTTTTTTAGAAAAGGCTTGTTGCAGGTAAAGAGCGACTTTGTTTACAAGAACTAAACCGTCTTAAAGTTTCCAAGGATGGTAAATGCAATACTCTGTCTCTTGCACAGTTATAACTGGTCTTGCAGAACTGTAGTTCCTTTGACCACTAGGCCCAGAAACTGCTAACCTAACTAAATCGTAACCATTGTGATAAGGCTTATGTTTTGATTGAAACAACACTTCAAAGATCAAGATGCTGAACTTACAGAGCAGTTACAATCTCTTTAAAAGGTGAAGGATATGGTCATATAATGCTAAATCCTGCTGCTGGGATGGACTGACCTACAGGCTGGGGACGGGCTGGCTGGAGAGCCACTCTGATGAAAAGGACCTGAGAGTCCTAGTGGACAATAAACTAAATGTAAGCCAGCAGTGTGCCCTGGCAGCAGTAATGCTAAGGCCATACTAAGCTGCATCCACAGGAGTGGAACCAGTAGGTCAAGGGAAATAATCATTTCCTTTTACTGCTGATCTGTTAGACTGCATCTGGAATTCTGTGTGCAGTTATGGTCCCCCAAGTACAAGACAGACATTGGTAAACTGGAGTGAGTTCAGTGGAGGGCTGTCAGAATGGTCAGGGGGCTGGACTGCCTGGTTAGGAGATGCTGAGAGAGTGGAGCTTGTTCTGCCAGAAGAAAATGTGGCTTTGGGGGGACCTAATGGGAGCTTTCCCTTATCTACAAGGAGTTCATGAGAGCTCTTCACTAAGCTGTGCGGTGGGAGAATGAGACAGTGGTCAACAGTTGAAGCAGGAGGTTCCACCTACATGTGAGGAGAAAAATTTTCACCATGAGGACAAGCAGCAGTGGAACAGGTTGCCCGGGGAGGCTGGCAGTCTCTGTCCTTGGAGGTTTTCACCACCTGAGTGGGCAAAGCCCTGAGCAACTTGGTTTGAATTCAGCATTGATCCTGCTTTCAGCAGAGGGTTGAACTAGAGACTCCCTTCCAACCTGAGTGATTCTCTGGTACTGAGTCACAGAATGATCTTCAAAGCACTTAGATGCCTGTGTGTTTGAACAGTATTTTTACACTCAAGAGATAAAAGATCTGTAGCTGGTTTAGGATATTAATTCCTAGATGGACAAGTATTCTAAGCTCCTGAAAGTTGAGAAAATACAGTTGTTGGATATGTCTGCCTCAACTCTCTTGTCAAGGACAGTTAATTGCTTGTGACATAAGAAAGCAGTGGTTTTCCATGTGTTCAGTTTGTTTAAAATGTAACATATTGAATAGTGCTAAGGGTCACTTCTTTTCTGTAAAAGAATACAGAATTGAATCACTGTGCCAATGTCTGTGGCATAGTTAATTCAAACTTCAAGTATTTGTCTATAATGAGCAATCTTGCATTTGTTCAGAGGATGGAGAAGCTAGAGAAAGAGATGAAATCAGACATGACCGGCGCAAAGAGAGACAGCATGACAGAAATCTTTCCAGGGCAGCCCCTGACAAAAGGTGAGTCACAAAAGAAAGCTGCTTTATTCCTGTGCTGGCATTGGCTTCCCCACTAGGGAAACTGTTACACTGGGCATCCTTTTGCTTCATGCGAGTGCCTGAAGTTTACCTTCTGGAGATGCTCCCTGGTATGAAGCACTGTTCATTCATTCATTGTATGAAATGGTATTACTGTGTTAGTGTACTGCAGTACTCTCTTCTAAATTTAGAATTTTCCAGATGAATGGAGGAGGGGGGCGTTGTTGGTTTTGGGTGAGTTTCTTTAGTGGAACTTCATTATATTCAGAGTTCATTAACATGTTGACAGCAAAGGTTGAAACCTGGATCCTATAATATCAGTGAGACCAGGGTATCATTAGTGGCTTTATTTCTTGAAGCTATTCACTTAATTAAGTGTAGATTTATGAGTGTAGGCGAAAGTATCTTGTTTGCCTGAGCCAGTGAGATTCCTGAGCACAAATGGTTTCTGAAGGCTTAAAATCTCTGATATCTTAAAATTAGATTGCTCAGCCTTCCCAGAATATAATTACACTGCTTCTTGCAAAAAATAAATACAACATTTTAGACCAAGTCAGCTTGATGTAAATTGCAGATAGTGGAAAGCAAATTTAAATGTCATGCCCAGCTGAACATAACTTTCCCAAATGTTTCCTTTGCCAGGGGACAGATTTTAAATGCTATGTAGTAAGGAAGGGCAACAGTCAAAATCTGGCTGAGGCAAACTGTTAGCAACTAATACCAGATCAGGTTGCAGTTGAGCATGTCAACAAATATGGTTTACTGACCTAATAAAACTTAAAATTTTTAATGCAGGTCAAAGCTGCAGAGAAATGAGAACAGAGATATCAGTGAAGTTATTGCCCTAGGGGTACCCAACCCCAGGCCATCCAATGAAATCCAGTATGACCAGAGACTGTTCAACCAGAGCAAGGTAAAAATACCTTTTCACAGCTGTGTAGCTTGCTATGAGAACACGCTCATCCTTCCTTAGCGGGTGTGGCTAGAATACTAAAGGAACTCTGTTCTCATGGTTGGTATGGATACACTCCAAAAGAAGTCTCTACCTAACAGGTTAGAAACTGTTGATTTTTATCTGTAGCTGATGCAACCAAAATGTAATATTCTCAATGTATAACTGGATTAAAGTGGTTTTGTTGTTGTTGTTCTCACTGGGGAGAGAGGGAGAAAGAAGCTATTTTGCCTTCAAGCTGCAGTGACCTCATTTTCTTCTTTTGTACAAACATACTGAATAAGGGAAATCTGCTCTGAAAGAAGCAATACCTTCTATTCCCATTATTGCTTATGTTAAAAATCCTTCTGAAGATATAAATAGTTAACAGCAACATATATTTTCCCTGAACTTTATACTATTCAGAGATAAAAAAGTAGATTAGGCTTCAGAAAGTCCCTGAATAGACCCACAGTTTGTCAATAATTCTTTTTCACTTCTCCAGTGAAAGACTTGTAGGCAGAAGGGAAAGCTGATGAATCAAAAGTGAACAAGCAGGCACTTCTGTTTTCACAGTTTACATAAGCCTCTGTGTGATTTGGATCAGTCAGCTTAAATAATGTTTTCCAGAAATTCCAAATAATACACATTTCTCTATGGTTGTACTTGGTTATTATAGACAGCTGTACTTGCAGGGCAGACTGAAATGATCCATTCTTCTGAAATATGAATGGCCTGCAATGCTTCCTGTTGCTTTCTGGAAGAGTAGAAGTGGCCCCAACCAAGGCTTGTAATGAAATGATTGTGTCATGTTCTCTGGACTTAATCCCAGACCCAGAACCACTCATATCCTAATGAAATGCTTGAACTCATTTGAAATCAATAGTAAATCACACAATACCATCTTTGTGTATCTCTGTGACACCATCAGTGTATCTTGATGGTAAAATAAATTAGCTGAAGTTTTGCAGGCTCATTTGCGTTATACTGGTGTTCTTCACAGGGTATGGACAGTGGCTTTGCTGGAGGAGAGGATGAAATTTATAATGTTTATGACCAGCCTTGGAGAAGTGGCAAGGATATGGCCCAAAACATCTACAGGCCAAGTAAAAATGTGGATAAGGACATGTACGGTGATGATCTAGAGGCTCGAATAAAGACCAATAGGTAAGAAAATAAAGTTAAGAAATATACTTAATTAGTACTCTGAAGTTACAATCAACTGAGTATCACCTCTTCTTCTGCAGGTTTGTTCCTGACAAAGAGTTCTCTAACTCAGATCGTAACACCAGAGGGAGGGGCAGAGATGGACCAGTTCAATTTGAGGAAGATCCCTTTGGTTTGGACAAGTTTCTGGAAGAAGCTAAGCAACACGGTGGTTCTAAACGGCCATCGGATAGCAGCCGCCCTAAAGAACATGAGCATGAGAGCAAAAAGAGGAGGAAGGACTGAATGCCTCTGCTCCTTGAGAGGCAGAGATATGGACTACAAGTTTGGACTTCATGCAAAAGCATTTTTAATATCAGAGGTGTATAGGAGGATGGCATTGTAATGCAGCAGTTCACAACCTTTGTCGTGTGGATATATACACACGAACACAAATTCTTCTACCTAGGACAGCTCCCCCTCGAGAGTGGATGACTGGAGACCACTTTGAAACATTTCACAAGGCAATTACCCTCTAGCAAGTGCTCTGACTTTGCTGATTCCCTGTTGCCCAGCATCTCAGGGTACGAGCATAGCCCCTTCATACAGCTTTATGTTTTGTAAGTAGCTAAAGCTTTTACCTCATCTGCTAAAAGCTTTCCTGCTGTATATAATTAATGTCTTACGCTGTAACGGATGCCAGGGAGTTTGAGTCAGTGTTTCTTTAGTGTGGCTATACAGTTTATTTGAAGAAGGAGGGGAAACTGCTGGATTCTGTTTAAAAAACCCCAACTCATTCATAGTTTCTCAGTAATCTTTATTTTAGCTTCTTTACATTTAGTGAAATAAAGCCGCCTTCCACCGCTCACTCACTTTGATTCTTTCTTGGACTGTGTCTTCTATGGGGCTGCTGTTTGATAGTAAGCTGAAAACAATTCAAATTATTCAAATTAGCTCGGCAGGAACATTTGTTATTTTTCATTTCTGATCTTCTAAAACATTCATATGGAAAGCAGAAGATAGGTTTGTAACCAGTTCAGTTTTGTGAGCCATAACCAGAAATGCTAAGATGGGAAAGTTGAATATAATTTGCACAGCAATTGCTAGGTGTATCTGCAAAATGCATCTTAGGAGCTTGTGCTTTCAAGTGGAACTAACAAAAGGTAACTGTCTAAACCTAGCCTAGAACAAAGTGGGAGAAGTGCTCACATATTTTGCTTCTAGAGAAGCTTGCATTTTTGGAGAAATGAAGAAAGCAAACTACTGCCTGCCTTCTGTTTTTTATTTCACTATAAAGAAACTTCTTAGCTCTTCTACCTCTTGTGAGAGTACAGTCCTCTAAGCCTAGGCAGTTAAGTGAACGTGGCGCTCGCATCTTCAAGAATAAAAAGCAGCAACGTAACTTCCAAGAAATTGATACAAAAAACTCATCAAAATAAGTTCTAGGAATAGCATAGATAATTGCATACAGATAACATCCTAGTTATTTTCAGCCTGGTTTGTGAGAGATCAGCCTATTGCCCGGCTTGTTACAGTTCAAGACTGAAGTTGGCAAACCACTCCTTAATTTCTGCTTCCTTTTTTGCACCTCAGCTGTAACTCACAGGTCAGTTGCTCTTAGGAATAGGTACTGTAGTAAACACAAACAACGAAGACAGCTGTAGTAGTATAAACCATGTCAAGGAAAATACTCCATCGTAATCAACATACTGCATCCCTGAAGTCTCTAGCCAATTAATTTTACTCATACAATCTGCTAGCATTGAAAGTCTTAAAATGAGAAACTCGTCGTCAGAATGACTGAAGTATTCTTACTAGTTATTCAAAGACATGAATCAATCATGACGGTACACCAGCCTGCTTGTTGCTGGTTTCACTCTGTACTACTCCATCGGAGTAGCTAGGTCAGCTGAAGCATGTGTAAGCCTACAAGAAAATCCCCTCAGTAATTTGCTATTTACTGAACATACTAGACGCAAGTTTCTAATGCTTTTGACATGAGACCTGTTAATTTATTAATGGCTTTGGGGAGCCACTGACTCACTGCTCTTTTATCTATCAACACCACTGCATAGCAAATGCTTGGAAAGTGGTGGGATGGCCATTTTTTTGCTCAGTTTATTTGGTCCAGTGAAGCTAGATGATACAGTTGTCTGGCTCTTAACTGACCAGTCAGTGACACACACTTTTGTACAGGTACTAGACAAAAGGTTTTTAACTGATGGTGTATGCTGTCTCTGGATACCATACACTAAAGCACTGAGATTGCCAGTGTCGTATTTTTTCCTTTTAGTAAAGAAAATGTTAGAGACAGCAAGTAAAAAAAACCCCTACACTAAACGAATTTAACATTATCTTGCACATATGAAAGCAGACAGCTGATTTTTCCTGTACAAAATGATAGCTGAACAAAAAAAGTTTTCACTAAAGCTCAAAGCTTAGCTTTACGTTCTTTGTCGTCTCCCCCTGCCACCCAACATCCAAATTCGATGTTGGAATCCAGCTGCAGAAACCTGTATTACAAATGCTAACTAGTTGCATGGCAGCTCCTGAACAGTTTTACTGCATTCATATTCTTTTAGCTTAGCATAGCAGGAGGTTTTGATCTCTAGTATGTGATCTCTGTGCTATCTGTATGATTCTGAGATCCTAATGAGTTGAGAGGGGGGGATAAACAAAAGTTGTTAATGACTTAAAACACATTAAAAGCACAGTAAGTGGCAAAATGCTTAATCACACTTGGAACGAGTATGGCAATATTTTGATGTTAGTGTGTCTGACCAAAGGCAGAATTAAAGAGTTCAACTGGTTACAGTACTTCATTAAAGGAATTAGCGTATTACCTTGGCACCTTCAAGTATGTGGGAGTCCTTCTGAAACACATTCTGAACTTCTTGTGGAGTCGAGAATTTGATCCAGCAGTAACGTCTGTGAAAGCCTGTATCTTTGTCCTAGTTAACAGTTTAAAAAAATAAAATCAAATTACTGTAGAAAATATTCACAGAGGCTGTTAAAAACTTTCTACGGATATTCAGTTTAAGGATTCATTTATCGGATAAATCGGCATACTTGCTGTTTCAGCAGCCTTTTTCCCATTTTAAGACATTTTACTCTTACTGACAGCATGCGAGGGCCTAGCAGAGGCTGTTCTTCATCCCTTTCAATTGGAGTCCAGCAATCATAAAAAAATTTAAGATTTTAAGTTATAGTTGAAGACTGGAACAGTGCATAGCCAGTTGTTTCAAACTGCAGTAGTTACCTACTATTAAGCTGGTCACAACAGAACTGACATTTAAATGGCTGCCTGATTTGAAAATAAGTCTGCCACAGTACTTGAGAAGCGTTCAGCAAGACAAAGCAGCTGCTTAAGATACTAAGAAAGCAGGCTGCAATTCCAGATGACAAGCAATAACTGCACTGAAAAGAAATAAAAAGTTATTTTTAAGAATAATTTGCCAGTCAGAAAAGACGGATGTCAATAAAGAGGAGATAATGCAGAAAAACCAGGTCTACCAAAGTGCCTTTTATCCCAGCTCTGATCCCCATCAGAGTACTCAGCGGCTCTCCCACTGAATTCACTGATCATCAGGCGTGACTGGCAGCACTTCCGAACGCCAGTGAAGTTTTCACCCACAAGCTACTGTAGTCACACTGCCCGGTTTCAGTATCCCAGTGATGTCTTAACTAGGGTGTCTTACGCCGCTGGCAGATTTTTGTACCTCTGGCAGTTTTAAGCATAAATGAACGCTCCTAAAGTAATCACTGAATCAAAACACACACACGTGCATCAGTTCAGCTTTAATCAGCGATGGCAGCAGGTTTACGATAAGCTGCCAGCCTTCGCAACAAAGCAACACATTCTGTCCTGGGCCTGAGGAACAGAGCATGGCAGGTAGATGCCTAAGCTTCAGTGTTCAGAAACAACCAGACTGTGTCAAACTATTATATTTCTCCATCTTCTCACTTCTCACATCTCCACTACTCAGCTGACAGTGAACCCATCAGCTCACTAACTGAAGTTCACTACACACTGAGCTTAAATTAACAGATCATTACTTCACAATCAAAAACACAAGCAGGCAGCAGAACATCTACTCCTTCAGCAATGACCTGCAACTTACTCATAAAGAGTGGGAAAGGCACACTTTTTTTGACTCTTCATCTCGAAGAAACTGCACTAGATACCATTACCTCAAATCTACATGCTCAGAAGATTAATCAAAATGGCAGAGGCAGAAGCAGCTGACAGCTTGGGAGCATCCTGAAGAGGCTGCAGTTTTTGTGTTAGCCCCACGCTCTGGATGAGGTATGAACCCACAGCAGGAAAAGATTGCAAGTTCATGCCCACACCTTTAGATTTTTTTAGGCAAGTAAGACCGGGCACATAAACATTCTTTGTCAAAAGGAAGGTAACATGACAACAGAGAAACTCAAAGCACTTTTAGGTTAATTACTCAGAAACAGCACCATCAACAGGATCTGAGGGATGTGCTTCCAAAGCCAATGGATGCCACTAGGCTTCAATGAGGCCTACAGCTTTCAGGCAAGCTGTGGCACCAGCGGGAGATGGAGCTAAGGTGGGAGAGCACCGAGAATCTGAGTAGAGTAGAAGAAAAGGCTTCCAGAGAGCAGCTCTGAGGGACCAGGGGAGCCAGCTTCGGGTCAGGGCCCCGGCAGCAGGACCGGCCCTGCGGGGGCCCGGCAAGCACCAGCCGGCGGCTCTTCCCCACGTTACTGAGAAGGCACGAACAGCGGTCCGCAGACCGAGGCGGTACTTACAAACGGGAGCTGGCACCTCTGTACCGACCCGAACTGGGAGAAGTACTCTTTCAGCTCCTCTGTGGGGGAAACGCACGCACACCCGGTTACACGGGCCCGGCACCCCCGCGCAACCGCAACCGCCCTGGCCCGACCTCCCCGGCCTGTGCCGACACACGCGGCGGGACCGCCTCCTCCCGCACCGCCCGGCCCAAGCCAGCCCTAGCGCCGGTGGGGGGACGAGGGCAGGGGCGCAGACTCACTGCCCGACACTGTCCAGGGAACCTCAGCCACGAAAATATCGAACATCCTCCTGGTGCGGCGCCTCGCCGCCCGCACTGCGCTGGCCGCCGCCATCTTGGGAGCTGCAGTGGGAAGCCGGTGGGTCGGCCCCGCCCCGGCAGTGCGCAGCACCGCCCGCCGCGGCCTGGCCAAAATGGCGGCGGCGGCCCTGACCCGGGAGGGTGGGGAAGACGCCTTCCGACGGCTTTTTCGCTTCTACCGGCAGCGCGACATGTCGGATTTACGGGGCGTGGTAGACTTCTCCGCGCCGGCGGGGCAGGTAACGCTGCGCTCCTCCTACCCTCGTCCTACGGCGAGGGGCTGGGCGGCGCGGCGCGCTCCGAGCTTATCCAGCCGCCTGAGCGGTGTTGTGGTGTGTCGGCTGCCTGCTGCAGCCTGGTCTCTGCGCTTGCTGCTTCCCTTCGCGCTCGACGCCAGGTCTCTAATGGCGCCCCGTTACGGACTAGAAGGCGCTGCNTATCCAGCCGCCTGAGCGGTGTTGTGGTGTGTCGGCTGCCTGCTGCAGCCTGGTCTCTGCGCTTGCTGCTTCCCTTCGCGCTCGACGCCAGGTCTCTAATGGCGCCCCGTTCCGGACTAGAAGGCGCTGCCCTCCGGCGCTGAGCTTCTTGCCGGTCGCCATAACGCTTCGAAACCAGCTCTGTTGCTAGAGGGGAGCGGCTGAGGAGGGGCGGGCAGCTCTGAGGGCGCAGGGCCCCTCTGCCCGCAGGACTCGGAGGCAGGCTCGCCCACGGCCACGGAATCACAGCACGGTACGGGTCGGAGGGGCCCTCTAGGGTTCCCCCAGTCCAGCCCCCTGCTAAACCAGGTGCCCCCAGAGCAGGGCGCACAGGAAGGCATCCAGGAGGGGTTTGAACGTCTCCGGAGAAGGAGATTCCACAGCCAGGAGTCCCCCTGGGCCACCTGCCCCTGCCTGTTCATAGATTTACCATTTTTGCTTACGGTTATTTACTCCCATAATGTTTAATTAACTCTCCACGATGCAGTAAGAGATCTCCAAAGCTTCTAATAGAACCATGTGTTGCTTAAGGGAAGCAAAGGAACACGTCGACAGAAAAAAAACCAATTTCAGTATTGGAGCAGACACTGTTTCCTGTGCCTACTGGTCCTTGTCTTGGCCCTGAAATACCTGAGGGAGCTGGCATCAGCTTTGCTCTGCTGTGCAGTGTATGCCCAGGGTTCTTGCTGTCTTCCCCTTGGTGAAGTTTCTTCTCCTTTCTTACTCCTGTATAATAAACATTTGGCTTAGCCATCAGGGCAAGGCCAGCAGTGGACATGGGGCATGCAGCCAGGAGCACATCTGAAAGTAGTAGCCGTCGGGGTTAGTAGTTTACCATGCCTTGAGTGATGGAGAAGTGATCCTTTAAACTTCCGTTTTGTCACCTCACAAAAGGATAACGGGTATCTGCTGAAGTGTTGTTAACCAGGGGTTTTCTATGTATGTCTATATGATAAAAGGGAGTAGGTAATATAGTTAAAATTAAACTTTACCTGATTTTTCATAGTTTAAATGCGTAGCCTTTTCTTTTTAGTCTTCTATTAGAATATATATTTTTCTGTCTTTTCAGACTATAATTTTGGTATTGTTAATGGGACACAAAACCTGACCCATATGAAATTGTTCAAAGCGTTAGCATTAGACAAGGGAGTTGTTAACATTTCAATCTTTCTTGAGCTTGCAGCAATCCTTTATCAAATAAAGGATTCCAGCATTACAGTCCTGGGAAATTCTGAGTACTTGAAAGCATCACAAGCATCTGTCCCCTCTCTGTATCATTCTTTTTGTGCCTGTTACCTTCTGAGATCTGGTGATAGCTTAATAGTGGAAGCATCTTTTATTCCTTTTTTTCCCAAGTTAATAACATCTGGCTTTTCTCTTTAAGAAGAGCTACAGGCCAGGCAGATTGGCCCAGATACTTTTGTTCCTTTTCTCTTAGAAAACTGCTTCAAGTGATTGAGCTTTTCAGTGAAGTGTGACATAACCCAGCTGCCCTGCTACCAGGCTTATTTAACTGACTCAGCACATGTAATTCTTCAGCATAGAAACAGCTCCTGTTCTCCAGAAGCTCTGGCAGCAGCCAATGTGTAAGCAGTTTGAGAAGGCAGGGAGGTGGCCGAGCCTTTCTGGAGACATTCTGCACACAGAACTCTGAACTAAGCTCTTCAAGGCTGGAAGTTGCAAAGCTGCTTTTGGCAGAGAGCTGAAAAACTGATAAAACTGAGCACATTTCCAGAAGCTGCTGCCCAGCACTAGTTTAGTTTTCTTCCAAATTCTATGTACATGGTTCAGACCAATTGCTCAGAAGATGTTAATTTTCATAAACAAAGTCTTGCCTGTCACTGCTTGCTTAATCCCACTACGCCCGGCCAGCTCTTTCCTTCCAGTAGCCAGTACTTTTGCACAGCCACATGGAGAGCTGGACCGGGGAACTAAGCCAGAACAAAACCAACCTGCCTCTACCCTGCTGTCCCTAAGACAGTTCCCAGTGCTAAGGGAAGAAGGGAGTGGGAACGCAGTTGGATGAGTTTATTTTTTTTCACCAAGTGTTGGCTTATTGCAGCTTAAATACATGTGTTATTGTGACCCAAAAGAGTACATCAAGAAAATCTATCTTGCTAAGCCTTGAGCTGTTGACACTGCTGTTGAAAGCAGAAGTGGCGGTATGCTATTCGGAATTTACAGGGTTTCTGCAGTCTTTCCTATCAGGCAACTTTGGCACTTCATCGCTGTACTACTTTTCCTTCTGTAAATTACAGATGAGAATAGTCATCTACCCTATGGGATCATGAGCAACTTGCATCTGGAACATCCTTTGAAGGTATATAGTGTTACAGGTACTAAATACTTCTCTCTAATAGAGATTGATAATTACCGGAATGTTTTATAATGATGAGGCTGTACTGTGGAAATGGACAAATGGAACTGAACTTTTTCTCATTGCTATAAATTGGGGGGCTTTTTTTGAATGGAGGACATCTCTTCTGATCCCTAGGTACTGTAAAAATTGTAGGTACCTTTTGATTCTTGTGTTGAGTACATACTAGCTCTGTTAGCAGCATTCCCTTTTTGGTCACAGTTGCTTAGACAATAGTTCTGTGGTACAGTTGGCATTTTCACAAGACTTACCTTGGAATACCGTAGCATTCTTTCTTATAGGTGCTATAGGTGCTATTTTTGGATGAGTTTTCTATTTCTTCCTTTCTTCTTTTTTTTTTTTTTAAACCAGATCTGTTTTCTTTTGCCAGGTGTTCAGATCACAGCTCAGTATTTCTTCAGTCAGTGATCAAGATGCCTACAGAGCAGGATTACAGCCAGTGAGCCAGTGGAAAGCCTATGGCCTCAATGGGTATCCAGGTAGGTACTTCTGATTTCAAGAAAAATTAAACACAACCTTGTTGCTTTGGATTCAGGCATCTTCCATCTTGTGTCCTTGCCCTGCCTGAAAAAGCTATTTTGATTTGCCTAAGTGCAATTTAATGTTATGTTAAGTGCAGGAGGACAAACGAGTCAGCTAAAGGGTGGCATGTGGCAATATATATGAAGGGCTAGTTGTTTCACAGTCTCTGATGAACCAGACCATCCCTCGTGAGAATGGATTCCTGTTGCCTTTGATAGAGATCTTTTATTTCTGTAGCATCTTTTTCTCAGCATATATGATGAAAATTAGGTAAGTGACTGAAATACAGTCATTTCAGGGATGAAGTGTGGCATCTACTTGCTGGTGTAGAATACTGAGTACAGTAAGTGAATATAAACCTCTTGTCCTGCTCAAGTTACAGAGTAATTTCATTAGGCAGGTTATTTCAAAAACCGAAATGGATCTTAGATTTGCAGGTGACCTGGCAGAATCACAGAAAGATGTTAGACTAGAAGGGACCTCCAGAGATCTAGTCCAGCTGCCTGCGTAAAGCAGGGTCAAGTTGAAAGTTACATCTGGTTGCTCAGAGAGCTTTGTATGGGTGAGTTTTGAACATCTCCAAGTATAGAGATTACACACACTCTCTGGGCACCTGTTCCAGTGTTTGGCCACTCTTCTTGTGATTTTTTTTTTGCCTTATATTTAATCAAAATTTGATTTGCTGTGATTTGTGACTGTTCCCTCTCATAATCTTGCTGTGCATCTCCGAGAAGAATCTGGCTCCACCTTCTCTATAATGCCCTTTAGATATCTCTTACTAATATAGGCCAATGTGTAATCAGCCTTAATTGCTGCAAGGGTGCACTACTGACTCGTGCTCGATTTGTCCTCCAAGACGTGCTGGTCCTCAGGCCATCCTGTTGCATGGAGTTATTCTGTCCTGGATTGCAGGATTATCACTGTTGAACTTCCTGAGGTTCTTGTTGGCCCATTCCTTCCATTTGTAAAGGTCCCTTTCAGCGGCAGCAGTAGTCTCCTGCATATCCGCTGCTGCCCCAATTTAGTGTTACCTGTAAATGTGATGAGGTTGAACGTCCCATCATCCAGGTTGTTGATGTAGATGTAGTTATCAGTCTTTGCCCCAGTATCAACAAGAGGAATGCAGCTCGTAACAGTCACTGGTTAGACTTTGAACTGTCAAATCCCTATTCCTTAAGCCTGGTGGCCCAGCCAGCTTTTGCGCTTTTGCTCGCTTTTTTGTTTACCTATAAAATCCACAAGCCCCCAGTTTGTGTCCAGTGATGCTACAGGAGACTGACTGGAAAACTGTTTTAAAGCCAAGGTAAACAGCATCCCTGGCTCTCTCCCCTTGTCTAGGCATCTCACTGTAGCAAGCAGTGAGGCTGGTTAGACAAAATTTGCCTTCAGTAAATCCATGCTGGCTGTTCCCAACCACTTTGTATCTAGAAATGGCTGTCATGAAAGTTTGCTCCATAATCTTAGGAGGGGTTTTGGTAAGGCTGATGAGTTTGTAGTTCCTCAGATCCTCATTATTTCATGGATTTTTGTTTGTTTGATTTTCATTTTCCTCATTTTTTCTTTTGGTTCATCAGGACTGCAGTCAGCATCTGCGTGGGTTGCTGTGAAGCGAGCCAATCATTTCTGAAACTGAGGCAGCCCCACTAGCCATCTGGCATGGTTAATACACAGGGAATTGAATAACTTCAGGAGAAAGGCTTCCACCTCTTCTTGCCTCTATAATTTCACTTGCCTGTCATATTATAGCTGCCCTTGCTTGGTCTCACTTGTCATTTTATGTTTGTCTAAATGTCTTTCCTAGCAATTACATGGGGGATAGAGGGGGATCGCAAGTGTTCCACTTAACTGCATTTTTCTTCTGCTTTGACAAAGAAAACCCGTCACTGAAATGAAATGCAAATACATTAACACATTCACAGTCCTGTTTAGAATCAAGCCATGTGTGGACAAGAATAGTATTTTATCCTTTTCCAGATGCCTTTATCTGGACATCCTAAAGCACTGTAAGATATTTAACCAACTGCTCCAATAGCCCTCTAAAATAAGTTAGAATTTCTTTAGTTTGTCTGTGGGCAAATTGAAGGGAAGTAATTTGGTTTTGTCCCCACAGTGAGAAATGAAATAGAAGACTAAGGAAGCTGGGTGAATTTCATTGCAGTGTCCTGTGTTCTGTGATATGTGGGTGATGCTGTCTTTGAGTCTTTGTCACTGACACAAATGGGTTTTATGAAGGGTGGTTGTTGTTGCTAGACATCTGTGTGTCTTATCCTTCTTTTGGCTGAGGCTGGAGACCACTTCCACTAGATGTAAATTAATTCCTAGTGCACTGTGCGATTTTGCTGCAGTAAGGGAATAACGTCTGCTTCCTCAAGGAACGTTCCTTTAGTGTACAGATCCCCAAAGAATTCTTCTTTTGCCGGTTTCACTCAGACCAACTCTTTCAAGGCCAAGAGGCTCAATTGTATTGCCTTCAGAGCTTGACTGTGGTGTTCTTTAGTCAGCTCAGAAGATTGCTACAGAAATATCTTATTCTTCTCCCTCCCACGTGTGGTAATTCACTGATTTCTAGCACTGTTGGCCCTCCCAGGAACTATTGGTCTTGAACATTAGTGTAGAATTTTATAGTAAGGCTCTGCAACTGTTAGAAATCCACAGGTTTCTGCCTTTCTTGACATCAGAAGCATAGCAGTAACCCACTTCTTGGTTGTTCTCACTTTTGTAGATCTACACTAATCTGTTTTCTTATGAGTAAGCAATGACAGGTTTGGAGAGACATGAGAATGTTCTAAGCTTCTGATACAACAGTCTTAAAATTTGGATTCTTATTCTCAGCTCTGTTTGTAACTAGGCCTTCAGGCTTCAATTCCTTCATTAATACCTGGAGACAATACATGCATAGTAGAGCATAATTTCATTACTGTAGTAAAGTGCTTTGAGAACCCCCACATCAAAAGCTGTAGACGGGAAGGGCAATTTTATTCTGTTCTGTGCAGGGGCCAACAGAAAGTAAATTTAATGCTTCTGGCAAAGAAACTTCTTGTAACAAGACCTGTCAGAAGGCTGGCATAGTCTGAAGGTGCAGGGAATGAAGTGGAATGAATGACAGTACGTTATTAATACACTGAAGGCTCTTTTTCTAACCAGTTAATTTAATCTTGTGAGGTCTGTGAGATACGCTGGCGGGAAGCTTTTTCTGTGCTTTTATTACCACTTTCATAAGGCCATGAGGCAAGTTAGTATCCTACTGAGACTCCTGGCCTTGCTGCTTCCTTTTTCATCTATTTTTGTTTAACTTGATATAACTGAGAAGTTCAAAAAGACACAGTAGGGCAAAACCTTGAAACCTCCTTTTCCTTTGTTCCTCCTATACTCTTCTCTTTGTATGTGAATATTGTGTTGGTGAGTCTTACTGAATTGACAGTCTTTGAGAGAGTGCTTTGATTCTCAGAGTAGGTACAGTACAGATTAATAGTATCTTCCTGTCGGACACTCATTCATCAATGCCATCGACCCTGTCCTGGATGGAAACACTCCTGGGGTGCTAGGGAGAAAATCCCAGTGAAGAATCCTGTTAGCACTCCTGGTGATGGCAGATCTTATGTCAAGGGCTCTTGTCTGTTAAGATATAGACAAAATCAATCCATTACATCTCTGCTAACTGGCTTGTTTGGGTTGCTGCCTGAACTCTGCCTGAGGTGCCTGGCTAAATGAATGCACAGACTAGCTACATGTTTATTTTGTTTTGTTAATTAACAATGACTGCAAAGTATTTGCAGTCAGCAGCAAGCAGTTTAGGATGTAATTTGACTTTCATCCCCTTACATGAGTATTACCATGCCAAAATGCAAAGATGGATACAACCAGAATTTCCTGGAAATAAGCATGAAGCAAAGGAAAGGACAGTTTGTTACTGGAGACTTGCTCAGCCCATGGACTGCTGTCTGCAGTTCATGACACTGACGTAGAAATAAGAAGATAGTATGAGTTCAGAGGTAGCGACAAAATTAGCTTGAAGTCTAGTAGAACTAGGCCAGAATTACTTTAACTTCACAGGGTTCAAGAGAAAATCTTGCTGAATCATTTCAAAATCAAATTTACTCCAAAGCAATTGGCTTTCCAAGTTCTTTCTCCTTTAGCTACCTGTAATCAATATGCCTTACACAGTTATGTCCTTTATTGTCATTTTTTACTTGCACTAGTGTTGGCTGTCCTCCCTGCCTTCTGCTTCATGGCCACGATTTGTTTGTACTGAAAAAAAACAATAGGTTTTAACTTAACTATTCAGACCTGTTAATAGATTTCATCAGCTTACATGCAGTCAGTGGTTATGTGACTCAGGTGTTTTTTCCTGTCCTTGTCCTTGCTGTAGTTTTAGAAAAAAATAGGGAAATGCCTAATTGTACTTTCTCCCCATCCCCTCCCTTCTTCTCTGTGGTCAGGGTTTATTTTCATACCAAACCCTTTCCTTCCGGGCTGCCAGCGTCACTGGGTGAAACAGTGTCTCAAGCTATACCCCCAGAAACCCAATGTCTGCAACCTGGACCTGCACATGGCTCCTGAGAAGACCATTGACCTGTGGGGACAGAGCAAGGAGCAGCTGAGGTAAGTCCACAATAACCTTTGGTGGTCAAAACTAGTGGAGTCAGAAGGTCTCAGCTCTGAGAAGGCCTAAGGAGAGGGATGCTGAAAAAGATTGTGTACGTGCTGGCAGTATACAGCTGGTGTTGGATATGCCAAGTTAAAGGTGGATTTTTCACGGCTTGATGTGCATCCTTGTTAATTCTCTATTTTCACACTCACAGTGGGATTTTCTAGTAGCAAATTATTCCAAAGCCGTCAGTCAAATGTAAAATGGTGACCCTGGCTGGTATCTTGGTGCTTGGAAGCTTGCTAAGCTCAGCTATAAGTGGAACCATGAAGTGCCTCTAGGCATCAGTCTTCCTGAAGCAAAAGGGATCCTTTCCAAACACCCCACTCATGCTAGCTCTTTTTCCCAGTCAGCTGTCAGACCTAGTATACTGTAATTGAAAGGCTGTTATCTACACCTTTTTGAACTTCTCAAGTCAGCTAGTTTCTGTGTTTTTATTTTCCAAAGTATTTCTTTGTTTTGGCTTGGGGTTTGTTGTTTTTTTCTTAATTCAATCTGAGATGGTGATTAAATCTACTTAATTTTAATGGCAATCCTGTTTACTCTGAAAGATCCCCACAGGTTTGGAGTTCTGTGGCTGACAGAGCTGCCTTTCCTCTACCTGATTTGGAAGTTAATGGAGAATTTGTCCAAGTTTTGAAGCCAAGTAGAAACTATTCTAAAGTCCACATTTTAAAGACTTTTTTTTTAGTCATGTATAAAAGTACATACAAGATAGATGCTGTTTACAGTACATAATCTTGTCATTATTTGGTGTTTATCATTACCTTGTTGATTTCACTCTCATTTTTCATAACCATTGTTTCATGTGGTGGAGTGACCAGAGCTCCCTACAGCTTTCATCTTCCACCTCAGTCTTGTAGTAAAATTGACATCCTGAAATTTTTCTTCAGAAATACTCTTAACATCTACAAGATACGGAATGGCAAAAGCAAGATTTGGACTTCTAAATATTTGTACCTAGAAGAGAAGTTATGCCCTCACTTGTGTTTTCCAGGCTCAGTCAGAATTAGTTACAAAAATTCAGACACCTTTTTTGTGTTCCATCAAGGATGAAAAATTGGTCTTTGAAAGTATAGTGCCTTGTGCCCTACAGCTGAAGAAACTGAGATGCTGTTCCAGCTTGACAGGCCTTTCCCAGCAGCACCTCCTGCATGGACGGAGAATGATCAGGACAGAGGTCAATTTGCAGCTGAATCCAGTTCAGTTGAAAAGAGTGTTTGGAAGAGTGATGGCTGGCAGAAACACTGGCAGTTTTATTAAGCACTTGCCTGAGTCTTCAAGTGAGCAAACTGCTGTATTTGTGCTTTTGCCTAGGGGACAGCAGATCAAACTAGCCAACCTGTCTAGTATCTGGAGTGAGAGCCTTTGAGGGAGGGAAGAAACAGAGTGATTAACTCAAACCAGGTCTAATTCCAAGACTGGACACAACTTTAATGCTCTTTAAAGCCATCAGGAAGATGCATAAATGTGCTTGGGTCACGGTTTATCTGCTCTTTTCAGGATGCAGGAATCACAAGGTAGGGAGAGTCCATACAGTGACTAGAAATGTATGCTATGCTCTCTTCACAAAGTGGAGTTTGGGTATTTTCTTTAGTGCTGGGGACAATTAAAAGCATAAAAGGGGGCAGAGCATCCCTACAAGGGAGATACGTATCCTTGTGTGTAAGGAAAAGGCTGGGGGGATTTTATGGATGCAATAATTTACCAGTGAATAAAGAAAAAAGGGACCAAAGCCCCCCTGCTGTTCAGTCTTGTTCTAACATAGTTATATCAGAATTTCTCTGTGCTTTCTTGTAGGAGCACCAGCTGCTATAGCTCTAGGAACTCATTGTTTCCAGAAACATAACACTTAGACTTTCCACTCCTTAGCAATGACATGTGAAATCACATGCAAAATACTGAGTTCTGGGAATAAGAGCCTACTGAGCATATTCGGGTTCCTGCTGTTGTGCAAACACTGTGGCACTGTAGTGAAAGAAGGGCACTTTCAACAGGCACGTGCTAAAAATGTTTAATTATGAACATTAAGCTTGTTGATTGAAAGATAGAGGAATGAGTTGCAGGCTTTCCCTTTCCTAAATGCTGTGTTACCTGCTTGTAGGCTCCATAAATTGTTCCAAGCAGCATGAATTTGACAGTTACCGTGTTGCTGCGTTATGGTAATTGCTGTTGCTATTACCCTATGACAAAGATGGAAACTGGAAAGAGTACTTTCTTTCAATAATCAGTGAGCTATGAAAAATTACTAAAGGTAAAGAAAACTGGCCTTTTACTCCTGTTCCTGGTTTAGCTTAGTTGCTGTCAGTACAGTATAGGCGAAGGGCAGAAACAAGCTGTGTATCCAGGTAGAAATGCAGATTAAATGCAGATGCTTGGCTGAGACTTGACCGTGGCAGCACAAATATGAATCCTGTTTTGTGAACAAGAGCATGTCTTACTGAACTAATGAGGCTATAAATGAGAGCCAACCATCTGATGCTACTGCTTATCATGATGTTCCAAGTACATTTCCCTTTTCTTTCTTTCTTTACTATAACACATGACTTAGCTTGAGAAAAGAAGATGAAATTGCTGGAAGGTAGAAGCGTACCTTCCTTTTTGTATTTGTCACTAGCATGTTTCTGTCTTGTTACGAAGAGTATTACTATAGTAAATACTTTAGGGACTTTTCATAGGCCATAGTAAAAGCCCATCCCTGAGGCCTCTTCCTGCCTTCACCACCTTCAAGTAAGAACAGTAAATTGGTGTGTGGCTTCAGACCACTGAGCCTCCCTGCGGTAGGGTTGTCACTTGAGAAGAACAATTTTTTGTCCTGTGTAGAGGTCTGGATAGGAGACACCTGCAATTGAGGCTTCTTGTCATTACAAGAAGTGTATGGTCATGGCTAGGTCGGTCTTGCTTCTTACTCCACATTGTGTCAGTCTGTCCTAAGGATTTCTTGTAAAAGTACCAAACAGTCTAACAGTCCTTTGCAGTATTATGCAGCTTGATATGCTTCACTGTCAGGCAAAGCATTTTTCTTTCTTGTCATTTTCCATTAAGTGCATAAATACTTTTTCTTTGTGTTTACAGCTTTTACATCTTCATAGATTCTGTTCTTTCACTTTCAGGTGCTCAAATAGTACATGCATAATTCTGACTTCTAAATCTGCACCAGTTCATTGGGTTGTCTCCATCAGACAACCTGTTATGTACCATGTTGAAAATCTAAGCTTTCAAACTGACAGCAGCTGGCAGTGTGCCCTATGGCTTGCACAAATTGTATGAACTGAATTTTCAAGGTCTTTGGATGAAAAAAATAATGGCACTGAAAATAAAAGTTTAGCATTGATGGTTTAGTATGCTGTCATATGCATGAGTGAATCTCGTTACTGTATGCTGCCTTACAAGAAGACCCCTCAGAAATCAACAAGTATCCTATTTCTTTCCATTTTGTCTTTGCAGAAGGAAAGGTTCCAGTAAATGGGAGCCCAGAAGCTTATTGGAGAAGCTGCGCTGGGTGACCCTTGGTTACCATTATAATTGGGATACTAAGGTATTGAAATTAAATTCTCCATTTTTCTTAGCTGTAAGCATTCAGAATGGCAGACAGAGGAGGGTATCATGGAATCAAATGCTTATGATCCTGCAAGACAGTCTTGAGGAAAGGCTGTAACAAACCATGCTTGTAAGAACATTTTAATCACTATTAGTTTACTGTGAACGTTTTAACATCAAAAGTCCATTGCTGCAGTCTTTCCTTTGAAAGGTAGCATGGTAGCATATACTCAGCTCTAAACCTGCGTCTCTATTTTGGTGTAACTGAGCATTTTTACCCTACCAAAAGGGATGCTCACAAAAGCATTGTTAACTACATAAGGTGAAAATGACCTTGAGTGCTTGAAGACAGCTGCTTCTGAGAAGCTACTCCTCTTTGGAGGGGTGAGTGAGAGCAGGAAAACACTGCTGCTGATGTGACTTTGAACCTAAGAGTCTGAACCAGTATAGTATAGTCTCACGAACTAACAGCTATTTTGGGGCTCCTGCCCAAAATAAACTTTTTCATAAGACTGAGTCAGATGGAGGTTGAGAAAGGATGGCAGAGCGAATATGCAGTCTTATCAGTATACTGCAGATACTTAACAAAATCTGCTTGCAGACTTATATTTACCAGGTCAACCTATTATTGGGTGGCCTTAATAAAACTTGGTTATTCCCTTCTAGTCCTCTTAAAATCACTTATAGGAGACAGAAAAAGTAGGTTTGCAATTGATTCCTGTTTGTCTTATCCTTCAAAGAACGAACAAAGATGCTCGTTTCAGAGCTCTGCCGATGAGATACAGAACTGTCTTTCCATTGGCCACTTTAGGTAGGGATGAAGTAGATCCTCGGGATGTTGGTACTAACCTTAGGTACTAATCTTACGGACTTACTTTGCCATCCAGATACAATTATTAACTCGACGATTAATTGGATCTCTGGCAGTCTCAACATAGGCCCAGAAGTAAACCATAAGCGGTAAACTTGCTCTGGTTCTGTCTACATTGTAGCCATTTTCCAAGCAAATATGATGTCCTTCTCAATGACTACTAGCAAAACTTCTGCATTCTCATTCAATGTTTGTTTCCAATTGTATTTGCTGCTCTGATGTTCTGGGTGTGGTTTGTTTTTCTTTTTCCCTGCTCTCCTTCCTCCAGAAGTACTCAGCAAATCACCACACTCCTTTCCCCTCAGACCTTGCATTCCTGTCAGAACAAGTGGCTGCAGCCTGTGGGTTCCAGGGTTTCCAAGCCCAAGCAGGGATCTTGAACTACTATCATTTTGACTCTTCACTGGGAATTCACGCAGATGAGTCTGAACTAGACCATTCTCGGCCCCTCTTATCATTCAGGTGAGTCAGGGAAAGCACTCGAGTGTTGTGGAAGGATAGCTGGCTTTTTTGCTATGGTTGCATATGGTTATAGGAAGGCAGTATGATGTAGTTTGCCAATTGGGTTTATAATCTTCACTCTCTGAAGATCTGAACAGTAGGAAGCTGTAGCTCAAGGCCATAGGTTTTTCTTTGAAGACTGCTTGAATAGCATGGATGTGGCACCTGGAGTGGAAGAGCTTTTTGCAGAGAGCACAGTTCTGTTCTAGTGCAGCAGAGTGGCAGGATGGAATACCTCAGGAGAGCTTCAAACCTGGCAGAGCAACTGCTCACACTGTGCCTACCTTGAACCAGGCCTCTTAGTCTTTTTTCCATTGTGAAGTTGTTACTAGGAATCCATCTGGTTTTCTTGTTTGGGGTTTGTGTTTTTAATAAAGGGATTCAGCTGCTAATATTTTCTTCCTGTACATATAATTGTTCTCTACCTGAATTTGTTTTCTCTCTCCATCCTCGTACCATCTCTAGTTTTGGGCAATCCTCAATATTTTTGCTTGGGGGCCTGAAGCGGGAGGAAGCCCCAACAGCAATGTTCATGCACAGTGGAGATATCATGGTGATGTCTGGTTTCAGCCGTCTGCTGTACCACGCTGTCCCCCGGGTCCTCCGCAACCCTGAAGGGACAGCTTTGCCTTCGTGCCTGGACCAAGCACTTTCTTCAGACCTTCCTGTTGGCTCAGTCATTGAGCACAGCTCTGATGAGGATTGGCACGTCTGTGCCAAGTACTTGCAGTTTTCCCGCATTAATATGACTATTCGGCAGGTGCTGGCTGAGGGCCAGAAATTTCCAGAGGAATCCAGATCAAACGGAAAGGGCCAAGCACCCTCTGAAGACAGTCACCATCAGGAGAACAGCAGAGCCAAGAGACATAAACCAAATACAGACAGCTGAGACCAGGAGATTGTGCTGACATGGACTGGACAGGCAACCTCCATATGGAATCGGGAACTAGTGTAATCATACTAGAAGTCACTTGTCTGTATTGGGATTAATAAACTTTGGCAGAATAAATGTAGTCCTTCTTCCTGTCAGAAATAGGTTGGGGGAGAAAAAGAATTTGAAGAGAAGGGTAAGTTCAGGACTGGGACTGAGAAATGAACTCTTGCTGTTTTGTTGCTGACATTTACTGTACTCGGTTCCCTTTGAAATACCTGTATGTCAGAGAATTTTAAGCTTGGTTCAGTGATGCTCATAAAGTATTTTGAAACCAATAAGCAGCAGGTGCTGGAAAAAGATATATAATAGCTATGTATTAAAGAATCCTGTTGGGTTTGTGAAGCTGAGCTGAACAGCAGTAATAGGTATGAATGAGAATAGGCTGTTGTGGGTGTGAGACCTACCTGCAGCATTCCCAAGAGAATTATGCCTACAGCAAAAATTGGTTCAGTGGTCAGAAACCAGCAGCTCCTTGGAGCAACACTTGCTGTAGTCTTGTGCTCTCCTTTTGCCTGCTTTGCACCCCCTCAGCTGCAGCAGAAACTCTTCTTATGGAAGTAGAACTGGACTTTTTTTGCATACCTCACATTTTAGAAATGTGTGGGGGCAATTTCTACTTAAAATATCTTGTAGCTCCCAGCTGGGTCTCCTCCCAGCAGTACGTATGTGACTGAGCCCTACATCCCCATTCTTCCAAAACTGGCCCCTCTTCAGTGCCTGCAGATTGTGGTCCCCCATCCCCAAGCTAGCATCTTTAAAGAACAGAATGACTTGCAAGTAGAAGCAATGAAGTTGTAAATTAAGTACCTAAAAAATGAATCTGTGACTATCTCTGTCACCCAGAGATAAATACATTGAAACAAAGAAAAGCGCTAGCTTTTGTGCCAGTTCTCTTTAAGACTCAGACCTTCCTATCTGCTTTTTAATGCAATTTTAATTGTTGGAGTGGAATGCACTATCCCTGGGGTATTTTGTTGCACTTTCCCAATGAATAAACTTGCTTGGTTTTTAAATTAAAGATCTCTATCAGTTTGGGGCTGGCTTTTTTCTTTTTTTTTCCCCCTGTTAGTTATTTCAGTGTATTGTTAATGCTGCTGCCTCCCTTGTGCTGTTCCCTGCAGGCTTCTTTTGGATCTGCTGCCTCTGCCATCTGCCAGCTCTGGTGGAGGAGCCCTGCAGATGACTGCTTTTTTTATGGGCAGTTCAGGGTTCGTGGGGCAGTTTCAGAGAGGTGTTGCCTGCAGTAGCAAAGTCCAATTTAATATGTATGCGGCAGCTTTTCCTCATGGGGAAAGTGTGTCTGGTCTGTTTATTTCATAGCAGGTGAATGTGTCTATGTGTGCAATGAATGCCTTACACAATACTGCAAAGAGCTCCAGTAATTTAATGTCTAGAATACTCAGATACGGGTTTTAATATCTTATTCTATGCCAGAAATGTGTCCTAGGCCTGGTGTATTTACAGCTGAGCCCTGGGAGAGTGAATACAACTGTGGACAGAGGTTACAACTGCCCAGAAAGGAAAGTTGACTGTAAGAAGGTGGGCAGGGGGAGAGAAGTATTTGTTTTCCTGACAGGCAGAAGGCAGACTGTCTGTTCCTCACTCTTGAGAGGGAAGCAAAAATCTGCCCACTCACTCAGCACTGAACACAAGAGAAGGCAGTCATGGAACTAGACAATCATGAAATGAGGCTGGTTTCTTCATGTCGCAGGCTGAGGTCTAAGTCCATGGTTTTCATTTCTTATGTCTTCGGTTCCCTACAAATACATAACAAATCACAAGCAACCACTTATTCCAGGATTCAGTTGTTCCTATGATTCAAGGACAAATTATACTGTTTATCTTCTGTAGTTTGAAATTGTAGTAAGTGCTGCAAACTACTGATAGCAATTGGTCATGGGAAGTATCCAGTCCATTCAAGCCTTATGTTTAGGTGTGATGGAGTTGAGAATTTGCTGAGTTACTTGCAGTCAAGCTTGTTATCTAAAGCCATTGTGAGGGAGAGACTGTTCTCATCTAATTCTGTATCAGACATGCAGAAAATGAAAAGTCCATGACCCAGAAACGGGCATATGGGAAGAGACCCCGAAAACAAAGTCATCTGTGTACAAAGAGAGACAACTATGAGAAGGGAGGCATTCCTGAACTGCCACCCTAGCAGGAGCATTGGTTCTGTGACCACAGAAGAGTGGAGTACAAATGAGCAAACCACAGGACTGCAGTGGGCTCTGCAAACTGCTTCCAGAACATGATTTTGAAGAGGCAGCAACAGCTCTGGGAAGAAGGTGGGGAATAGGGCTGCATCCAGTGATACACTCTGCTAACCTTCCTTCTAGGACAGAATGCTTGGGAACCATTGACCTACCCTCACAGCTCTCAGGCTGTGACAGTGCACCTCATTTGTTCAAGTTTGTGATGACACAACAGGATTTTTCATAGCACTGATCAAATTTTTGTATCCATGGGCACCACACATACTTGCTTGTGTTCATACAGGTGCATACTGAGATAATCTCTGTGGCTTTTAATTCCTCTAAAGAAGTAGTGCTCAAGGGCCACAAGCACAAAATTGCATCAATGGCATAGGCAGCAGTCTTCTCGGATGTCCTGCTGTGCACAGCTGAGGTGAGGGAAAGAAGAGGTCATCTGGACCAATTCTGCAAGAAAATTAATGTAATGAGTTGATTGCAGGAAGATAATCATGTATTTAATTCAAGGCCACGTGGAAATGAAGCATGTTGTTTACCACATGTACTCTATTCATTATGTGATCTATAGCTAACTGTCCAACAGAGTTTAAACAATTACTGATTTTTTTTTATCATCAAGAGTGAAGGGAAAATAAAATCTCCAGTTAAATCGGAACCAAAGCACAGGGGGATGAATACTGGAAGCAGAAGAGGAAGCTGCCTGTACAAACTTAAAATTCAGTCCTCTTGAGAGTACTGGGTAGGCAATTTCAGTGTTACAAACCAGACTGCCGGCTAGTGCCCAAGACAGATTTACTGCATGCCCTCTGCATGCCAGCCAGGCAGTAACTTATGGGCAAAGTAGACCTTAGAGCTGTTCCTGCTGCTGGAATGATTCTGATCCTAGGTATTTCTCCTTTCTTTGAGATCTTGACATTTTTTCCTCACTGTTCCACTATCAGATAGTAGTAAAGTACACCTAAGCTCCTATATTTATGCTATGTGCTCTGCTGAGCTAGTAGGCAGGGAGAAGCTAGTAGGTAGGGAATACCCAGATAGCAGCACAGTATCTCACTGCCATGGCTACCAGTCCAGGTTGAAGGTGGCTTGCATCTTACGGAGTGCAGACAAGAGCTTGGATCTGTTTTCGTCTATTCATGTAAGTCATTCTCATTCTCTGCATCACACCTGAAGCAAAAGAGACTTGTCGGGGACAAGATTGTCTTCCACTTAATTGGGATGCAAAATTAATTGCGCTATCATCCAGTGTGCTCTAAGCATACTTTAGTTCTGATGAAATCATAAAACTTGCCTGGGTTTGAACACACTACCTTAAAAAGTTAACAGAAGTACATGGACTGCACAAATGATTCAGAAAAATAAGTTGCTGGAGGCCTCAGAAGACCCATATATAAAAGGCCTTTTTTTTTGGATAATCTCTATGCAGGAAGAAGCTTGAGAGAAAATCAGTGACAGTCATCCACAGTCTGCAGATGCCTCTGTAAATCCTAATAACCAAAGCTGGTTGAAAACAATCTGTAGCATAATGCTATAGCTCTGGTACAAGAGGCACAAGATGCGGCTGACAAAAGTTTCGCACAGTACAAGATCAGTTCCGCTATTTATATTTGGTAAATGATAATCACAAATACCTTGATAAAACCATTTTTCTATACAAAACAAAATGAACACTGACTAAGAATACACTCACATATGCTCTGGTAAACTTGAGGTGAGACAAAAGTTGCCACTGGGCAAGCCACCGCTTAGCTCATACAAGCTGTTTCCTTGCATCATCTGATACCTTTAATCAAAGGACCACAGAAGTGGTGGTTGAAGGGACCTCTGGCGGTGTCTAGTTTAGCCTCCCCCTAGGAATAGTGCTGTTGCCAATGAGCTACCAATGTGAGACTTGGAAACCTTCCATGATGAAGAGTCTACCATTCCTTTCAGTAACCTGTGCCAGTGCTGCCCCACTCACCTTATGAAAAAATTTCGCCTTATGTCCCGCTGAGTTTCCCAAAGCATAACTTGTAACCATTCTCTCTGCCTTTTTCTTACTGTCTGTTACTACCAAGAGTTTGGTTCCACTGTCTTTGTAACTCTCCTTCAAATAATTGAAGTCTACAGTTGGACTCACCCCCTCTTAGTCTCCTCTGAACCACATGAAAGGACCCCACGACCCACAACATGTCCCCATAGATCATGTGCCCTGGGCCCCTGACTTTCCTAGCTAGCCCTCCTCAGCACCTTTTCCTATTTCAGGTGGTACACCACTCTCTGCTAGTGCTGGTTTCTGTTACAAACAGGATGCCAACAACAAATGGACTACTGAATCCTAGTTCCTAAACCCACTAGATCCACCAGATCCACTTAAATCCACTGGATCATAGAGGGGGTTGGGAGTGAGGGTTTACAGTGTTTTGTACATTAAACATTTTTTTCCTCCCATCTACACCACAGTAAAACAAAAGCAGTAGTTTTGTGAGGTGCAGAATGAATGTACCATGGTTCCCTATGGATTTATGTTCCTGAAAAATCATGAGCTCTCACTGAAGCTTTTCTTCCAGCTGAGCATTTATAAGTGATTTTCCCCATGTGATCTCTATAGTGTTTAACACATGCACTTGTCACATCCCACCAAAGAGGAGGGAGAGGTGACTCAAGTTTGCAGATCCTCTTGGGGCAGATTAAGGTAAAACAATTACTCAAGGTCCAAACATCAATTTTAATGAGAAAAGTGCAACTGTCCCATGTAGTTTGGCATCCTGTAACATACAGCTTTACAGAAGGTTAAAGCAAGCCTTGTGGTTATTCACCACACACGTGGGGTTTCAGCCTTGCATTGTGTGCTAGATAAAAAAGGAATAACAAGAAAGAGAGAAAAGAAGGGGGGGATGGGGAGCAGAGAGAGTGAGAGAAAGGGCTCAGGGGTCCAGGTTCCAACATTATTCCAGCCAGCAGGGGGTCTCTGGTCTGTAGGAATGCTCATCCAGTTCTTTTCCCCAACTTGATGCTACCCTCTGTCCCCTTTTATACTCATCCGTCAACATGGGCCACCTCCTTCAAAAGTTTCGCCCCTGTGCGGCACCCAGCATTCTTCTGTTGTTGGTTAATTAGTCATCATGGGATGAATTGAGTAGTGGTTGAGATCTCCCTCTGATGTGTGGACAATCAATCCGCTTTTGGCACCTTCTGAGGCAGGATGTTCCCTTTTACCAGTCTTTAGCTTCTCTTATCAAGGAAGATTTGTCACTTGTGAATGTTAGAGACATTCCTTGATGAAGCTTACAGGACTGTCCACTCCCCACCTTGCTTTTACCAGGCTCTGAGTCACCTGCTGAGCAAACAACGCTTTTGTTCAGAGGGACTTCTGGGCTGGCAAAAGGTTGAGTTTGTTTAGCTTTCTGCTTGGTCTCCTACAGCACTGTGCACCCTTTTCCTGAGTCAGAGTACTTATAGGGTCCCTCTCCTCTAACTGGCTACCTACTAAACCTGCAGGAGCTTAATTAGGTGTGAAATTTATGCCATCTGTCAAATCTAATTGAAACAGACCGCCAGGTTTCAAAGCTACTAGACAGGAATATGGGGACACATGGAGCTTAACACAGGCAGAAACCATGAGAACATAAGCCTTATTCCTTTAGGAAGCCAGGCTCAAAAGCCTACTTTTATGCTCTTAATGCAGACTTGTCTGGACTTTTATAGCAGGTCCTGCTCTGAGGGGTTTTGCTCTTGGGATCCCAGTCAAGAAAGGAACAATCTGGAATATCAGAGTAATTTTAGCCCAGTGAGCATCATCCCCATCTGGTTCCCACTATTTTAAGTGTACGACCCCTCTTAGGAGGAGTTACTATGCACAGGGACTCTGAACAGGTTCATCAGTTCAATGCTTATCTCTCCAAGGTGGTAAGTAAGGGTCTGAAGTACAGCAAGGAGCCAGATCTGAGTTTTATTGGCAGCTAGGGCTTGTATTCACACAGGCATCACAGAAGGTATCTACCACTCCCACTACACCAGGGGAGAAGGAGGGAGGGGATAAAGCAAAGCCTGCAGCAGCTTTCCCTCTGTGCAGAATAGAGGATATGTTTATTCCTCTGGACAGCGAAAGTTTTAACCTTGTAGACACACTTCCCATCTTGTTTTTCCCTTATCAGAGGGGATTATTCTGTCTCTGACTGTTTCCTATGATGCTGTTGAAAGTCCTCTTCCACAAAATCCCTGTGCGTAGTTGACTCTCCCCTGAGCTTCTCGCTCTATCCTTTCCATTTTCACATCGGTAATCACACAGCACTGAGGTTGTGCCCTCCTTCACCGTCACTCAACGCTTACTTCCTTAACTCAAGTGGTCAGTGCTGCTGGCAGGGCTGAAGAAGGCCACTTGCCCACAATACAGCTTTTTTAATCTGTTTCATGATCTCGAAGCTCTTCCAAAAGGTAGGTCAGAACCATTACCCCCTGGAAGGTCAGGAACAAGCCGATTTATGCCAAAATGTGGGGAAACTGAAACAGAAGTAAGGTGAGGTGGCACTCACACTTACATGTAGATGTGGTGCTTAGGGACATGGTTTAGTGGTGGACTTGGCTGTGTTAGTTTGTGGTTGGACTCAATGACCTTAAAGGTCTTTTCCAACCTAAGTGATTCTATGATGTAAACAAAACATTCTCCAAATACTCTTGTTGAAACTATGTATAAAGAGTAAAAAGTGAGTCAGCTTAGAAGACATACTGCCTCTTTCTTCTCTGATGTTGGGAAGTCAGCACATTGCATCAGCTTTTAGCCTCCGTCTAGGTGAATTTAAAACTCATTCTGTATTTACTGAGGAAGGCCAGAAGAATCAATAAAGGCCTTGGCTTTCTAGAGGTGATCATCTCACCAATCATTTCTGTCTCTGTTCTGCACTAAGGGCTTAGATAAGAAGGTTTTGGTTTTTGTTTTCTTTCTCCTTAATGGATAGGTTTCTTAATTAGGATGAGGGAAAAATGACTGCAATTTTGCTGTGGCAAATTAAAATCAAAATGAGGTAGCAAAGAGCAGGGTCTGGAGGGGAGGGGTGCAATCAGAGACAGCTATTGATTTTGAAATGATGGAGGAACCAAAGGAGAGCACACAGCCTGGAAAGGAGACTCATCTTTCAAAGCACTGTTCTTGCTTAAAACAATCAGTCCAGGCAGAGGTGTTGGTTGTTGCTGAAGCTTTTGGAGTTGGCTTTGTTTTCAGACAGAACTGAAATTTTGGAAAGACTCACTGGTTCATAAGGGGATGGCTCCTTAGACAAATCTTGAGATTGCGGAGCTAGGAATCATGGGATGGAGCTGAACAAAAGTAAACCCGAGTGGAGCATCAAGAAATTCTTAGCAGTAGTGGTAACAAAAAAATGTTTGGAAATGGTTTCTTCCAAGGATGAAAAAAAAGCGTCACTGCTCACAGCCAAGGCAGGCTGAGAAAAGGGAACAAACATACACTGAATATGTGATAAGCACCAAGATCTAACACCCTTCTCACTCCCAGCTGTTGCACAGCATGTCCCATCTTTTCTAGAACAGAGAGAATTGATCTAGCATTGCCTTACCTTATCCCAGTGGCTGAGATCAAGCTTAGGTACAGCTTTCAGCCAGTCCAGTCAGCACACTTGCATATACGCTGGCCGTTTCCCTCTTGGCTTTTCAGGCAGCATTCCTCTAAGATTGAAGTTAGATGTTAGTCTGACCTTTTGCCAAATACAGCCAGCACCTGGAAAGACTGTCAGAGAACAGCACCAACCTTGTAATGACTGGTTTGAGTTTGTCAGCTTGTTCTTATTGGTATGATGGAACCTGACTTTGCAAAAGTGCTGATTGTCAGGTGTCTATGACAGGGAGTTAGGAAGATTTTAGCAGCACTACTGCAAATAATCTGCAGCCATTCTAAACCCAGCTGAATGCTGTGGGCAAATAAGCCCCTCTTCAGCCCAGACAGTTGAAAACATGCCACAGTCCTTTTAAAGCAAAGGTTTTGTTCCACCATGTAGAAGACCTGTCTTCTATTGCTCCATCAAAACCTCATCACAATGCTGGTGACAAAGTAAGTGGCATGTCTTTGGCTCCCCATAGAACGGGCAGTTTGTAGGAGATAGCATGTCCTTGTCCACAATCCATTTTTCCCCCTCACTCTTCCTCTTGCCTCCAAGCAGTGCTAGAACAAGTGCAGCAAAAATCTGTCCTTTCCCTGCTGCCTCCTCTGTCTTTGTAGCTCAGATGCTGCCATGTCACCTGTTCCCTGCCTGAATCCTAACTGTAGGCAACACACGTAATTAGCTGGCAGAGAGAACTCTTCATCCCCTCCTAAAGCCCCATCCTCACTTGTCAACAGCAGGAGCGCATCTCTCCAACAACTGCTTCTGTGGCTGCTCCTGCCATTGGCAGCTGCTGCTGGATGTCAAACACGAATGTAGGGCTATGATCTCCTCCAAGCCCTTCCTGGCCCAGTGCTGTGATCATGCTCCATCTGAGTTTGGCACACTGTTTAGATGCTTCAGCATTTACGTGGGCTGAAAGTGGAACCAGTCTGCGGACATCTCCTGACTTGCACAGGGGTCTTATACAGCAAGGCAAGTCTTGCCTAGTCTTACTACTACACTTGTCTAATCCACTAGCACTTCCTCCCTTCTCCTAGGACAAAATGATAAGGGAGAAATTAAAGGAAAGAAGGATTCTAGGTGAGCAAGCATAAAGAAGTGAAGAAATGGCATGCTCCTTCTGATCCCTGTGGCCTACTCACCCTTCCACTGTAGCTGCAGGCATCACTGCACACTGTTCTGGAACAGCAGAGGCTGCTCAATGCTGAAGGCTGTAATCTTTGGCTCCACAGATCTTTAATACTTCCTTTCCCTGGAATTCACACAAGAAATGCTGTTTTTTCAGGTGACACAGAACCTACTGAGAAACCGTGGGCCCCATCTGGAGAGTAAGTGTGCAGGTACTGTTTGATTCATTGAATATTATTTTCTGCAGCAGAAAACTGGGAGAGACATAAACATTAGTCACATACTTGCTTAATTGAGATCTAATAGCCAAGGTCAGTGCTCAGACAAGAATAGATAGCAGAAGCCTCCCGTGATGTATTTTTGTGACGAGATGTTCATAGCACACAGACTGATCTATTAGCGGTTTTCACTATGAAAAATTTAACTATCTTCTGGAATATGCTCAAATTTATTTTGCATCATTTCCTTGCTTTTTCATTTAAAAATATCTTTCCAATGAGACCTCATGACCATGCAAATTAGCAAATCTCTGCTGTGTGGAGAGATTGCTGCACCTCCACTGAAGTGCAGCTATTTGTTCTTTTGCCAGCCCTCTGCAAGATGACAATACCTGTTTGTCAGTGTCTACCGTGCTTTAAACAAAAACCCTTAAAAGGAAAAGATGAGTACTCAAGGGAAGATGCTGCAATGGGAACACTGGTGAGGAGGAGAACCGGACCTTTGCCTTGAGCTGTGTTCTGCATGTCTGTGATGTTCCAGTGCAGCAGAAGAGAAAAGATGACCTGATCTACAGCACCTCTCTGGTCTCCTGTGGCACTTGAGCCTACAGGACCAGTGCAACCATCTACTTGGTTTGTTCTTTCTAACTTTTGCATATGGGTCCGTGCAGGACGCAGTGTTCCTCCCCAAACCAAGCATTTTCAAACATTTTAGGCCACAAAGCCTTTCCTTCTCCAAGTTTTCCCCACAGACCTCAAAGCAACCATCTCCCCAAACCTTTAACTGAAAATACAGAAGAGATATGATTTATATGGCCTCACAGGCCACTGAGCACTAAACCTAGAGAGTTGATCAAAGAAATAAGGCCTCTGAAGACGAAAGGAGTAAGGTCTCTGAGGAATGCACCTTAGCTCCCGTGGTACCTGAAAGATGCAGCTGTACTTTCTTTGCCAGAGGCTACAGCACAGGACATGATCTGATCGAACAGAGTGAGAACAGAAAACATAGTCCATGCAGGCGCTGACAGCAAGTGTGAGCACACTAGGTGCAAGGCATCTTTATGTTCTGGTGCACATTTGCCTCCCAGCTATCCTTGCAGTACCGATCACTGGTGAGCTCCAAGCTCCTGGTGGTGCTAGGGTTGAAGCTGTTCACTGTGATGCTCCCTAGAGCATCTCTCTTGCAGCATGAGTGCAAGGTCCTCCAACAGACAGCTCTCTGCACATGCACAGTAGGTGCCTAAGAACTGGCAACAGGCTCAGGTTTCACTGTTCCTGAGGATACTGCATGGAAATACAATGCAAGAACCATAACATATCATAGTAATTCAAACCACAGTCCTGTCTGCACTGCAGCAGCCACCAGTGTAGGAGGCACCCAGACAGCGGCCCCCTTCTGCTAAAAGATGGAGTGTGCAGAAACCACCCCCGTATCCAAATGTTTACCACTCTCCCAGTCTGGAGAGGGAGCAGCATGGTCCTCAGCCAGTCTCATAAGAGGGAGAGTGAGTTTGGGGCTTTTAGAACACACAAACATTATTGCCCGGGAATCTGGCATCTGGCAGGGAGAGTGCGGTCGCCATGGTAATTCTTCGCCTCATTTAACTACAAAATAACCTCTTGTGTCGCTACACGCAGCCATTCCCAGCACATGTGCCCCACGCACAGCACTGGCAGCACACTGCCCGTGTATCCATATGCACAGCAACCCCATGCCCGCAGCCCACACACACTACATCCCCTGCTGTGGAACACCCTTGCCCATATACCATACACACTATATGTGCTGAGCCATACGCATTCACTTAGCTCTCTCCCACTCATGTCACCTACACCCCTAGATAACCAGCCAGGCTTACAGTTCCTGCTCCTACAACCATAGGTCCCTCTGCTGCACAGGCATAAAATGCTTTAGAAGCACAAGATCAATGAGTGCTCAGCCAGCTGCCAAAAGATGCACCCGTCCTGTCTCCCCCAGCCTCACCACAAAACCTGCCTACAGCTCTTGTACAGTTTATTCTTGGACGCATTTTGGTTTTGTGCTGTGGCATGAACAAGGAATAAATTCAGCTCTGTCATTTTCCTTTGTTTCTGCCTCCAAGGAAAAAATGTCCCAAAGAAGCAAATCTGTAAGGAGAAGCCTGTGCACCTCTCTGCAGTGCCAACTCATGGGAAGCTGGTGGTCAGGTCATTTGGCGCTCCTGACTGGGCCCTGCCACTAACATTTCTTGGCAGGTAACTACAGGAAATCAATCTCAGTTCTGTTCCTTCTCAAAGCACCCTGGGTGTCCCTGCAGGAGAGCCCAGTTCCCTGCTGATAGCAGGGAAACAGAAGCCCAGAACAGCAGTGACTGGTTTTATAGCATAGCAGGAGCACGGCAGATAGGAGCCATGAGCTGAGTCCCTAACTCCTCTGGCTACACAACAGCCAGGTATCACCCCCTATCAAAAGACGAAACTCAGCTTCTACTTACACTTCCACAGACACAGACTAGGGACCTCTCCCAAGCTACGACTGTCACATCAGGTTCCCTTAGCTCTTCCAGAAGGTGCTGGTGTGATTAGAACTTGGGCAGTGTTACTAGGGTGGGCACAGACCTGCCCTCAGCCAGGCCAAGTGGTAAGTAGAAACTCTTCAGCCATACATACATGACAGCTCCAGCTAACAGGGCCCACGGGAGCCAGCAGGCATAGGCTTAGTGGATGGAGCCTCAAGTTCCTGTATTGCATGGCCCAAGTATCCTTTTCTGCCTTGTGCTGTGGCGAGTTTTAACAAGCACATAGCAAAGGCACACAGTTACAGATGGCCCATATCATGAGGGTGACAGTCACCCAAGTCTGACGGGGTTGCTAACAACCAAGTCCCACTTGTTACTGCTACATAGCTTGTGTGCTCTATACACGTGGCCTACAAGACGCTCTGAGAAGTTCTTCAGGCAAAATGTCTCCTTTAGAGAGCTGGCAGGGATGCCTGCCCACATTCTTTTGGTCTCACCCTCCTCTTTGTAAACCTTTCAAGCTCACCTTGCTAGCTTCAGCTCTCTTTCTCTTGAGCTCCCCTAGCCCTCCTAAAAGCACCTCAACATCACCATCCTCAAGCCTGAATGCCCTAATCTGAGTATAATCCAGCTAATACAGCCAGTGATCTGATGTACCTGTGTGAGGACACAACTGAAATGAGATTTCCCCACCTGTCTGCCCAGCATTTCTGGACAAGGCAGCCCCAGTTCTCCCAGTACTGGTCAGGGTTGCACATCTCATCCTTCCGTATCTCCAGGAAGCGACAGGCCCTTGCACATGGCAAATCACCTTCCTTCCCCTGCACCCCTCTTTCCCCATCCCCTTCATCGCTACCTGCACGCCTGGCTGTGGCTGAGCTCAGATGCCTCCAGAGGCACAGGCCCTGCTTTTAGCCCCGCACAGGAGGTGGGACCCTGGCAGAGCCCATGCTGCTTGCAGAGCCCACAACCAACCCAGCTGGGGTTGCTCCAGCCAGGAGAAAGAAACCTAATGCCTGAGCACACGCTTCCCTCTTATGGCCATGCCCGATACGGCAGCCACTCAGGCCTGCAGCATCTTCCTGGAGATGCGATTTTCCTGTGAATACTGACATTTCCCATAGTTGCCTCTTAATGCTTGTCAGGCACAGATGTCTCTCCCCCGCACTTGGGGGGGTAAGCACAGAGCCAGCCTTGCCACCCTGTTTGGCTGATGCTGATCAACACACACACTGTGAGCAGTGTGAGTGGGAAAGACACCTTGAGCGCTCAGTACCTGTCTTGCCTGCAGTGTCACACTGTCTCTCTGATGGAAGCCCGAGTATCCATCCCTGGTCCTGGGGCAGATTTTCCCTATGGTAGGGCACAGCCTCGAACATCTTTCCTGTCCTCAAGTTAAGCACGGCTTTTACCTACTTTGATAGGAAAGTTTTTAACTACCTAGTTATGGGTAGTTAATGTTTCTGTTCAATTCCTCCCTTACCTCATTGCACTGTATGGCAAAGCCTCTCTCTCTTCTATCCAAATAATAATATCCTTGCCAAAAGGAGAGGCAGCAGCCTTCTGTTTTCCTGTACTGACCATCTTCTCTGGACTGAGCTTCAGGTAGCTGGTTCTTTCTGTGCTCCCATCACCCCTAATACCAGATTTGTAACTGAAGAGCAATTCACCGCACAGAAGGGGTGGTTTCCCCTTACATCTAATCTATGGCCACCTTCCCCCAGCCACCAAGTCAGTTCAGTTCAGTTCACTGACCTGAAGGAAAACTAGTCAATTTTCCATGGGATAATTTTCTGGTGGATCAGTAAGTTGAACTGACTCAGTCTGCAGGTAGAAAGCTGAGCATTAAAAAAAAGCTCCTTTAGCCATGTCTGTTGTCAACTTGTCTATCTCCCTTCATCCAGTTTTTCTAAAGAGGAAAGGCAGGAGAATGAGAACCTGCAAAACTGTGCTTGATACCTGAAAGAGGACAAGCTGCTCCTTCCTTCCACCTCCAAGCTAAGGCTCGGTCATTGCTCAGGTGCTAGAGTACTGTCCTCACCATCTCTCTTCTTCTCTACAGTCTGCTGTCTTCTCATGTGCCACCTTTGTAATGGCATCAGTAAGGGCTGAAATGAAAACTATCAACAAAGACACATTTTCAAGGGAACACTGGTTTCAGTTCTGTTCTTCATACAGGACCAGGTGAGTAAGGAGGAACCTGTCCAGTCTCCCACAGTACCAACAATGTTGTCAGAAACAGCAGCAGCAGAAGCAGTTGTGGTCCACCTTGAAGGTAGCCATAGCAGCCTGATCGCACTCTGCCAGACTCAGTGCCCTTTACCGGAGTTTCTCAGAATGCTCTGCAGCTGTTGATAAAGTGAGACCACATCTGCTCTGAACCTGTTTGCAAGGGTACTGATGGGAGGACGGTTTGGGGTCACTTCCATAGTGCCGAAAGTCGTAGGCCCAGATCCTCAAAAGTATTTAAGCACCTAAAAAGAAGTTGGGAATTAAAATATCATGGGGCTCTGGGTCCTAATGAGGATGCAGTTACATCGGTATTGAATGTTTTTGCTGATACAGCTGATAGTGCTTGGAAAACTTCTGCTCAAAAAAGAGCCCTGTTCTGCTGACATAAGCTGCCTGCACACAAGGAGGGCTTCACTGGTACAACTCTGCTGCTACAGCGATATCACATGCATTTACATGTAAATTAAGGCTTTGTTTATACCCCACAGATGCAGCCTTTCACTTCATCCTGGATGGGGAGAGGAGAGGGAGGGTAATGGTCTCACTACTCTCATTTTATGGACTAAGAAAGCAAGGCACAAACAAAATGAACTCACTGGCTCAGTATCACCCAACATGGGTGGCAGAAAAGGCAGAGACCCTGGTCATAAGTTACAGTCACAGGACTTCCTTCACTGCTAGAGACAGGGAGACAAATGAATGAGACATTAAATAGGAGCCCCATCATGTCAACCATGCAAGGTCAAATCTCTGATGTGTTTGAGATGGAGGGGCTAGTAATGAATGCACTAGGGAGCCCTGAACCCAGAGGACTGAGGCCTCTTTAATGCACAAAGCACTGTCAGAAAGTAACTGAATACAACACCTAAAAGAAGTTTCTACTACACTGCTTCACTACTTGCCAACCTGAGCGGCAACAGGCATGAGTGACGATGAATGTCCACGGAGGACAGACACGAAAGCTACAGCAGTACAGGTGATTAACAACATATCACAGGAACCAAATATGAGATCAGAAGCTACTGAGATTACCTTGCTTCCAACCACTGCTGTCCAAGTAAATATGTACTGACTGCATCTCCATTCTGCCACTACTCCTGTATCTTGAGCACAGACTCTGTCAGGCTATTATTTCCATTTACAAAAGCCAACACAAGCCAAGAATGATAAAATAACTGATCTCATCTCAGCCATTCATTCCCAAACCTACCTCTCCTGCTCTACTAAACCACGTCTGACACGGATACAAGGTGAATTGCACGGTAGGACCAAACTCTTCATTTTTGTAAGGAAAGTTTTAACCTGTATCAGCTTCTCTAAGTGGCAAGTACAAGGGTTCCTGGAGCTACAGCCTTTGTTGGTCCCACAGGGCCAGTAAGTGACCTGAGAAGACACATAGCCACACAGTTTCACTGCAATGGCATAAAGAAAGATCCAAAACTCAGGTTCCAGAAAATGCAGGTGCTGCCATGGGTTGGGTGAAACATAGTGAAAGTGAGTGTATGTTACTGCAGGCCTTAAGTTAGCTGTAAGATACAGTCCAGCTCCATTGCAGAGAAGCAGCAATCTCCATTCCAAAACACTGCACAAGTCACTGCCCAAAGGAGAGGCAAACGTCCAGAAATCTGAACTGGGTGGGGTCTGAACAGGGACATGACTTTGTGAGTACTGTTTTGCACAGGAGTCTTGGGGACATGAGGAAAAGCAGATAAAGCCTAGAGAAGGCAGCTCCAAACAAAGCTAGGACAATCCTGGAGTCAGCCCTGAGTGAAACCTAGAGAAAAGCAGCACTTTGGTACACAGCTGAAAGAAGACTGGAGCCATGAGCAAGGAAATAGCATCCTGATTGATTCCCTCCCAGCACTGGAAACGTAGCCTTATATATATTTTGTCACTTAAAAAAAAAAAAGGTAAATACAATTATCTACTTCTCTCCTAGATGAAGGATTAAACTTTTGGCTAGTTGTATGCATCAAAAGGAATAACAACTGCAGGGGGTTAAGTCAGTCTGTCATTAATCCCCTCTGCCACACTGGATTCCCTCTCATGCTGTGTTCTGCTGGCCAACAGTCTGATCCTACACATATCATCCCACCTCCTCTTACATCTCTGTTTTCTTGTGGTGCATCAGACCCGTATTAATATACATCTTTCAGTTCCTGGTATATCCTCTCATGCCTCTTGTATCTCTAATCACAAACCTCCCATCCTGACTTATTCCTGTTTCACCACAAAAATGTTATGCAAGCCTGGCTAGTTTTTCCAGGCAAACACACTGAACAGCAAACAATTCATCACACTTAAAAATTCCGGTCCAAATCAGCACCCAGAGACAGGTTTCAGTTAAGGCTTCATTGCAAAATAGAGGGGAAAATAGTCTGAACAGAGTCTTTTTAGCATTATATAGCTTTAGAGGTTAAGTTCTTTCCAGAATAATATTATTCTCTAAGCCAGTGAACAGAAGCTGTAGCATTCACAGCAGAAAGTGTTAAGGACTGGGAAGGTCTCTCCTAGAGCAGAACCACAGTTCTCAGCTTAATTTAAACCAACCAACTCAATTTTTCAGAAAGATGTACCCGCCCCGCCTTGCCTCCACCAGAAGGAAGCCATCTGCTGTGGGCATTCACAGTTTACCTACTTATCAAGATATGCCGAGGACAAATGATGGTCATTCCTATACCAGGCTAGCCAACCTTCCAAGCACTGCTCCCTCTTATAAGCTACGCCAAGCCCTCTCTAGCTTTCCATGAAGCTTAGCTAGGGGCTTGACAAATTCTCCCGGGGCACCGTCATAGCTATCTGCTTTCTTCAAGGCCTATGAGATCCCCAAAGAGCTTTCCACGCTTCTGCTAATTCTTCTCCCGTGCTTCAGGCAGGCATCCTGCCATTCAGACCCAAGCTAAAAAACAGCATTCGCTGCTCCCCTGGAGTCATTTCCCAGCACAGACCCTGCAGTTTCAGCGCTTGGTTGCTGTAACTGTGAAAGTAAAACAGGAAACAGAAACACCACTCGCCTCACAGCACTGCACTTGTCTGCCCAAACTGCAGCCTTTTCAGTTACACCTTCAGCACTCATTTCGTGCTCACTTCAGCCCGCACCTGGAGACTGAAGATGAAGAGTAAAGGCACCTGAAGAATGTATACTGCTACCTCTCAGAGCAGCCTGCCTGCTGTTAACTGCCTTGAATGTAATGGCTGAGCCACTGCTTATTCTGTCTCTGCACTGCAAATACCAAAGTCAAAGGCTCAGGTTTATTTCTGACTACAGCTGCCTTGAGACCTTCCATCAAGACCCTCTGTGTAGCCGGCATCATTCACATACCCAATTTTGTCTCAGTCATCAACTCTCTCCTTTCTCAAAGGGAATTCTTCCCCTCCGTCACATCTCAGTGACAAGTTCTGATTATCTCTTAGCAGTGGAGAAGGCCCTTGTTCTGTTTGCGATGTCAGAGCAGAAAATTTTTCTGCTACACTTCTCTGTCCCAGTGGTTACCCAATTATTCCTTCCTGAATTTGCCCTTCTACTGTCTCCAAAGTTCACAACTCTACTCTGTGATCTCCAAACCTACGGATGGTTAGAAACAGTGTCCATTGACTCAGGTCAGTGATGTAAGCTCTCTGTTGACATAAGCCTGCTGCGCAGCAATCCCTGCCCATTGGACTTGTTACTTACGGTCCACTCTTCTTTTTGACTCATTAAATCTTTTGATGCAGTCCTTTGCTTCATCCAGTTGGCTGAGTAAGGCTGTTTGCTCTGCCAGCTCACAGGAATAGTATCCTTGAGACCTGAAAGGAAACTTAGAACTGGAATTTGCTGTTCTGAGTTTATTTGGTTCCTCTGTTTTGCAACTGTGTAGTCCAGAGGCACAAGCTGCAGCCACCTGTGCCCACACACGTCTTGTCTGTCACAGGGAGCCATATCAGAGCTGCCTGCAGCTGTGGCTTGGGGAAACCTGTGGGATGTGCTTGGTGCTGCCTGTGGCAGCAGCTGTACCCTGGGACAGCACCCCCATTCTGGTACTTGTCTCCATGGATATCCTGGACTCTTCTGTCACTGCAGCCCCAGGGTGAGCATGGCCATCCCTGACCCCTGTGCCATGCCACAAGGGGCCAGATGCCCCTCAAACACCAGGTTATGCTGGCCCCATGCTAGGGCCACAGTGGGTCCTGGCAACACGATGAGGTCCCATGCGCAAGGAGCACTGCACCTGCTGTGTGAGACTGCCCGGTTCTGAACAAGTTGACCAGTGAGTCCTTAATGTTTTTCTTCTTGTGTTTCCTAAACCAAAACTGAAACCATTTCATGGTAAGGGTTCATGCCAGCTGGATTTAAGGACCGACGAAGTAACCAGTCTGCAGGTACCCACATGTGGGAGGGATTTGGGCTCTAACTGAACAGGCAGTATGGCAGTGAAATCCAGTGACTGGCAGGTGAAACAGTTTATCCTCTCTAGAAGTAAGGCATCTGCACACCATGGCACAAACTGGTCAGTATAATTCAATCTGTTCTGTTCAAAGTGGGAGGAGACAGAAGGAAAATGCCAACAGCCAACTATGGCAACAGGGGAAAAAAATCCTACAAAAAAAAAATCCTACAGTATGTGGTCCCCTAGTATGCTTCTCTCCCACTTGCTCACTCATTTTCTTTTTTCATTATAATATTTGTTAATTTCCTCATAGATCACTTCAACACTGCAAAAGCCCTCCCCTCCTTATCCGGAAAAAGCTCAGCGGCAAGAGGGGTCCCCGTGCTTCTTCCCGACCAGCACTCCCTAACTGCACCTACACTGAAGCAAGTCCACTTGCACAAGCACCCAAATGCTGAACAGGGGTGTTTCCTGCTTTCGTCACTAGGTTCTTCCTAGAGACACCAGTCTCCCCCATGCTGCAGTCCCACAACATGAGAGAGGGGACACAGCCCAGCCCATCTTAGCTGATGGCTCTGTCTCACTGCATACCGAAACCAGGTGAAGAAAGAACGCTTCTCAGGCAAGTCCACACCTGTTTTAGTGGCAGTCAAGATACGGGAGTGGCTGCAGACAGCAGGAAAAGGAACGAGGTCTCACACCCAGCCTATGCTTGTTACCCCTGAGCCTAGGCTCATACCCCTCATTACAAAAAGCCCTCTTGTCCAAAGGTGACTAGGAGATATGAAGCGTACTGCACATGTACTGCTGCCTACAAATAGGCTGAAACCAGGCTGTGAAGCTCTCCCAAATCTTGAGGCAATGACTGTCTTTCCCAGAAGCTAATTCATTTCTGTTAGGAACTCCATGTTCGTATCGAATTTGCAATGAGATCCATGACAGGGGCTCCGAGACGTGACTATAATACAGAAAAATAACTATCAATAGTAGCAAATCAGAAAGAAAAGGATGAGATCGTTCTCCCAAATTCATCTGCTTAAACCTGTTAACTTTCCATTGTGTTAACTGGGATTTGTTCTGATTGTTTCAAGTCACGTTCTAAGAAAAACCACAGCCCTTCTCTCTCAGCTATACCGGAGAAATCAAAAGTCATACTCTTCCATCTCTCCAGTATGTGATTAAACATGCTACGGCTGTTTCCTTTCTACCAATTAACACTCCTTCAACGCGGAAACCTCTGGATGCCTTCCCCTTCCCACTCTCTCACCAAGATGTATACAAGTTGTATAATAACGCACAAATGCAGATGCTCTGTGGTTTGCAGAGCACCTTTCCTCTGGTGTTGTCTGTGTGATGTTTGGTAACCCAAACTTTATTGAGGTTGGTAATACCAACCCCTAAACTAAACACGGCGTTTAGTTTACTCAGTCTTTGAATGAAGTATGCATTTTCAAACTTTGTCAGAAAATACTCAAATTCATAGCCAAATATATGATAATTTTTAAATGCAGCCGCTGGCAGAGTTAACAGACCAGCAGCTTCAGCTGACAGGGACGCTAGCTCAGCAAGGCACCCAAGCACATGCCTATCTTTAAGCCTAAATCTAAATCCTACTGACTTAAGCTCTGCCTGGAGCTTTTCTGCAGGGTTTCCTATCAGGTCCTTTGTTACCCAGGTGGATTTGAGCCAAGGCACACCTCTCCCAAGTCGATCTGAGGCAGGACAGGAATGCACAGAAGAGAATTACAGTAATCAAGCGTGACCTCCTAAAAAGCCATTCAGAGAGCTGCACCCAGGGGTTCTCCCACAACGCTTGCGACGCGTTCACCTTTCACACGGCCCATCGCGACACGGCCCGAGGCCTGCGTGTCCTGGGGCAACCGCCCGCGTCTTGAAGGAGCCGTTTCACTCATCAGCTCCCTCGATTCGGAGCAGCGGCCCCGGCTGCCTCATCCCACCCCGGCCCTCTCCGCGCTCCAGCGGCTGGGGTGCCCCAGGGAAGGTCGACCGTCAGTATCGGAAGGGGCGCGAGCCGCGCACCCCGCGGCGCTGCCCGCTTCGCGTCAGGGAAAGCGGCTACGGGCCGCCGTGGCGCCTCCCGCACCGCCGCCTCATGCCCTGCTCCTCCCTCCTGCCGTTGGACGGACCCCGCCACTCGCCTCGCGCTGTGATTGGCTAGCTCATCTCCTTCTCTTCGCTCCAGGTTTCAGCGCTGCCAAGCGATTGGACAACTTTCACCTGCTGGCTCCACCTCCCCCCGAACTTTCTGCTTTGCGATTGGGCAAGCCCCTTCCCTCGCCTCGCTCCCCTCCCATCTGACTGGCATGCGGGGCTCTCATTTGGCCACCCCCTTTCCCCGACCGCTGCCGCCAGCCTCGCACCCGCTCTAGTGCGTCGTTGCGGAGCCCGCCCCCGAGCGTGACGTCTCCGCCGGCGATTGGGGGAAGCGCTGCTCGCGCTTCCGGTGCGGCGCGGCCGGGTGGGGGCGGCGGAGCGGGCGCGGCGGAGCGGAGCGCAGCGGGGCCG
>VZSC01009899.1:460231-482039 GCA_013398225.1 Steatornis caripensis | reverse complement strand
CGGGCCTGCCCCGAAGGGCTGCGCGTGCTGGGCGCTCGGTCGCCGGGCTGGGAACCGGCCCTCGAGTCGTTGCTGTAGCATTACCGCAAGGCTTCGGTTGGCAGCAGAGCTTTAAACTTAAACCTCTCTGTGGCATAGTAGGTCTGTGCTTTAGAAGAAAAGATTTTAACCGTTCCTCACCGCTGTTTTGTTGTTACGGGTGTGGTGCACAGGGCTACGGGTACAAGTAGCCTTGAGTAGGGACTTCCATCTACAGAAGAGTTAAAGGTTGATGCAGCACTTCCCATCTCGCTGTACTAACACCCTGTGATGCGAGTGTCCATTTGTGCTTTCGGGCTTCCAGTTGTTTCTCTGCAAAACACTAAACTTTTGTGTCATAGTGTAAGGTGCTTAGTGGTTCTCGTGAAGGCAATCCCAGCAATACGGAATAGGTCCTGTTTCCTTGGACACCTAAAGCTACTTGAGAAAAGCCTTCCCCCCTTGCAATCCCTCCTTGTTTTCACTCCTGTGCTGCCGCTTCTGTTTTTCCAGCATAGGCTTGTGCGGTCACTACACAGACCAGATTGAAAACTGGCGCAGGATAAAACTAAACTTTATTTCTCCTGAGTTAACTTTAACCCAGGACACTTACTGTATTTGTTTCACTGGATGGACACTCATAGTCTGGGGGTGGCACAGTACTGGAGGGAACAAATAGAGGAGGAGGGTACAAGACCTTCATCTGGCAGCAGTGTCAGCTTGTGCTGGCTCAGGGAACTATGGCACTGGTAGTCTTGCCTTGCAAACACCAGGCACTGCCCACTGTAAAACTGTAGGGGTGAATCTTTGCGCTAAGTCTAAGCATGGTGGTTGTGAGTGTTCTTCTGTAAGCATGGGGGTTTTTTTCTGGCTGTGCTTTTTAAAAATGAAGGTCTGAATACAGTTATGTTCTTTTGCTTCAAAAAGAACAGGAAAGTGGGGTAAGGAAGCTTTTTCCTCAAGGATTTTATTCAGTTTTGTATCTGGAAAACATGGGAGATGCAGCGTGTCAGTGGAAAACCCATCAGTGTTAAAGAGAGGAAGCTTAAAAACCTTCCTGTTTTATGAGATATTCTATTCAGTTAGTAGCTTGCGGGTGATACTATACTCAAATATGTCTTGGAAGCCTGGGGCGTTTGAGATAACTATTTCTAAAGGGCAGGGGGGAAGGCTCGTTGGAGAAATGGTCATGAGAAATCTTAGCAAAAAGCCGAAGTGTAGCAGCATTGTCAGAGGATGTAAGAAGAGTATAAGAAAGTTCTGTGTCTTTCTGGCAGCTGCTTGCTGGTCAAGCAGAGATTTATAATTGGGAGTTTTACATTCTTTTCTCCATAACTTTATGTGGGCCGGATTGCAAACTTTCAAAATAAGAATCTAAATGTTAGAACTTGCCTGGAAGAAGTGACTGTTTAGGGGTACTGGCCATGTACAGCTTTCTCAAATAGCATCGGTGATGAGAGCTCGGAGCTGCCAAAGATACAGTTGCTGATGTAGCGCAGTTTTGGCTTCTTGGTCAGCCTTTTGACTTTTGAATTTTGGTTGTTGGGCCTTTACATGGGAGAAGGCAAACGTTAATGCTTACTGTGTGTTGAATATATTTGTGTATGTATATATCTATAGTACATACATACGACACTTGAGAGTCTGCAAGTGAAGAGATCTACGGAACGCAAAGCAATCAAGTACGACAAAGGAGGCAGCTTACACTTGAGAGTGCAATTCCTACTTAGTAGATAAAAACAAGAAAAGTAAGGATGAGGTGTTGGTGGGGGGAAGGTGCTTTTGCAAGAAAGCCTATGACAGGGTCCTTGAGAGAAGTAAGAGACAAGAAGAGATCTAGATGAAATGAATATATTGATGGGATCAGGAGAGGGAAAGCAAGCCATTGGTATAAAGAAGTGTTGCAGTCACTGACATTTTATCTGGAAAATCCTGGAGCTTGTGAGAGGTGAACTTAGCGACAGATTCGTATATCACCATGTGCTCCTGTAGGGCTTGGTAGTGCAGGAAAGCTTTACCTGTTTTTAACAATGTGAAAAAAGGAGTCTGCCCCTGCCTAGAACATCTCTGCTGTGGTTACCTGAGTCAGTTTTGGGGGTTTTTTAGTTTGTTTGGTTTTGTTGGTTTTTTTTTACCCTAGGAAAAAAAAAGTTTAGATTCAAGGCTGTTATCCTTATGACACACATTTCAGGGTTTCCTTACAACTCATTCCACAGTGAGAGACTGGTATTTAACATAGGGCAAGCTCTTTTCTCTTACCCCAACATGAGCACAAGAGGGTGAAATTGTTCACCTTAACTTTTAAATAGGTTGTATTATTTGTCTCCCGCTGGGATCTGAACTGCTAGTCCTTCCCCTTGGTAAGAGGAGAGTGGAACTACTAAGACTGTGCAGTAACTGACTTTGGCTACCTTGGAGATTAATGAAATATCATCAGTGGCTAGGAAAGTGATCATTTGAAGTTAGGATTTCAGCATATTAAAAAAAAATTCTGTTGAAATAAGAGATAAATAACTGTCGGGTCCTGAGAAGGCCACCGTGGAGGACTCACTCTGAGGGAGCTGATTGTTTGAAATACCCTTGGGCTAAATTAAGGTGACGTGACACCAAACAATTGATTAAAAAAGTTTTATTAACGGCAGAAGCAATTGAAACCTCATTATCAACGGCAGAAGCTGTCAAAACCTTATCATTTATGGCAGGAACTACTTATATCTATAAAAAAAAATGAAGGGCCCGCAACAAGAGAAAGAGAGAGAGCAAGATGGAAAGATAGGGACAGAAAGATAGAGGTGGAGGAAAGATCCAGATCACCACACTGGGTTCCAGCGTCATCTCTGGCCCGGTGTGTTCGCATGGTGGGCGCACATGCGGCTCCCCTGAGTTGTGTTACTTATAAGCCAGCTCCCAGCTTCAGTCTCGCTTTGTATGCTGATTATTTTGCATGTGCAATCTGTTGTTCCCGAGCCTTCTTGAAAAGAGTTGGGGCAGGGGGGTGGGGGTGGTTAGTAGTGACTTCAGTCCTCCCTCCTCCCTTTGCCAAAACCACAGACGTGCTGCTGTCTCAAACTTGGTATTTTTAAGGTAGTTATTCAAGATAATGAAATGTGCCCAAGAAAAGCACTGTCCTGCCTCCACAAGGCCCCCTTTTCTAACCACACCTTATCCCATCAGCATGGTAATGTTCTTTCCCTCTTCTGCCGAGTGTTTGAGACATTAATCCTTTTCATAGCTTTTCAGCCTCTGACGGTAACAGCTGTTTCTTTTGCTTTCCTGGGAAGTCCTGTCTTCAAATTACTTTGATTTTGCTACAGTTAATCTGTTTAGAGATTCAAAGTCAGTGTATGCAACCATCTTGCTGTAAGCACCTTAATTAAAAGAGGTTGAAGAACCATCTAGCGATTAAACATTGTGGGATGTTGGAGAAAAGTAGGTAACTTACTTCTGACTGTGCCCGGTTAAGGGACTGCATGGTTAGGAAATCAGTTTTGAACCCATCCATCTGTGGATGGGTTCAAAAGTGATCTAATATTTCAGTGTAATACTGCACTATGTAAGATGAAAGCCTGACATCTCAAAGGGTATTGTCATGATGTGAGGAAATGAACACAGCCAGGAGAAAGAAAGCAAATCTAAGTAAAAGAACAGTGAAGTTATCTCTTCAAGTTGTGCCTGATTCTGCTTTTTATATCCTTCTGGTCTGTTGGCGAGAGTGTTAAGTGAGTTTGGTAGAAAAATGGTATTTAGAATTTATCAAGACGCTTGTGGGAATAATAAAGAGTGCAGGGAAAATTGCTTTTTCTTTCTGTAATGCAGTTTTAAACTGGAATGTGTTTCTCTGTCAGAGTGTTTGCTCTGAAGCAAATGGCTAATGGTTTTCTAATACTGCATCTGAAAAAAATTTTCTTGCTTAAAATAGGGAGATTGGGACATATTTAATGGGATAAGGTACCCTTACTTTTGATGGTAACTTACTGGAATCTACCTGTTATGGTGAACAGACTTTTAGTAGTGTGTTTTTTTCCTTAATTGAGCTTCTGGCCTTGTAATGATTCTGTTACGCCTCTAGAAGTTGAAGAAGAAACAATCTCAAACTAAAAAAATAATTGGAAAATAAGTTTTAGATAGCAAGTTCTGAATTTGTTGTGCACGGTATCTCGAAGTCAGTTAGATGGGAGCTAGAATGAAATAAACAAATTTTAATTTCCCTGTTGTTTCTAGGAGGTCTTCAAATGTCGTACTATAGCAATCTCCAGATAGCTTAGTGCATACGTGCTTTTGTAAACAAGATCTACTACTACTTCCTTAGGAAGACAAGGAGTAGTTTGGTTGAAGAGAGTGGGAGGACTGTGGGATTTGCATTCCTTTAAAACTGTCACAAGTCCTGAATTCTTACAGCTATTAAAATGGACAACATGATTTTTTTTTTCTGAAAGCTTTGGTGTGTATATGCTAAAAACAGCTTGTGTGGTCCTGTGATTTGTGTTTGGGGGTTTTTTTGAGAGAACAATCGTACTGCTTGTATGCTGATTTCATGAGAGGATTCAGGGGAATGATGGCTTCATCTTGATTTTATAGATGCTTTTGCTGGAATTCAAGTTAGTGTAACTGCTTTGGGAAAGCACACTTATGACGAGTGCAACAAATTCTGGAAGTTTTTCTTGTTACAGTGAGTTAGTGGTAGCAGTGATGTGAATAAATCTTTGTTTCAGATGAAGGTTAGGATAAGATAAAGATGTTAAATAACTGCCATATCCACGGGTATGAAAAGGAATTTGAGTACAGAATTGTGGAGGTTTTTTTCATATCTGCATGTAAATTTAAAATGCAAATATTTCTGATAAAAAGAAAAAAATGATCCTAAAGAGCTAAATCTCACTAACTTATTCACGAGGAAGTGATCGTTTCCACTTATTCAGTATTTGTGAGACTGCATCTTCAGTACTGTGTCCAGTTTTGAGTTCTGCAGAAAGATGCTGACATAGCCATGTGAAGCTGAATCCAGTGGAGGGCCCCCAAGAAGCAGAAGAGGCTGGAGCATGTCAGGTATGAGGAGAGGCTGAGAGCTGGGTTTACTCAACCTTAGGAGAAGATGGCTCAACCAGCTGGTTGGAGGACATAGAGATCAAGCCAGACTCTTGGAAGTGTGTGACAAGAGGATGAGAACTAACAGATGTAATTTGGAAGAATGGGAAATTTTGATTACGTATAAAGAAAATCGTTTTTCTATGAGGGTGGTAAAATACTAGAAGGAGTTGCCCACAGAGGTTGTGGAACCTCCATGCTTGGAGTTGTTCAAGACTAGATTAGATGTGGCCCTCAGGCACCTGCCGTAAGTAGACCTGCTTTGAGCTCATCTGGACATGATGACCACTGGAGGTCCCTTCCAACCTTGATTGTTCCAGTGTTACAGAGATAATCTCCTGGATTGCAGGAGAGTTTGCCCAGGTTTAGACACCAGCATTTAATCCTTGAACCTCTGTAAAAACATGTGCCTTAGGGCTTGTTGCATGTACTCTGAGGCTTGCATCAGACCTAAGGAAAGAAATTATGTTCTGCCTCTTGCTTGGCTTTTTGATTGACTGCATTTATTATGTCAGTAACATAAAACTGAAGTAAGTAGAAAATTGGCTGACCTAGAAAAGACTGTGATCTCCTTCACATGTTTTAATTGACAAAACTCTCTTTCTGAAAAAGCCTACCTGTGTGTGAGGATACTTTTCCAATACCAAATTTAATTATAAAAGACTATAAGCCTTTGTAGAAGGAATAGCTACACAACTTTTTCTCTGGCTAAATGAATATTTGAGGCCATCATGTTAAATTAGTAGATGTAGTGCCAGTGTTGTTGAGGATTTGTGTATCCGTACTGGTATAAAAAACCTCCCATGGCAGCTGTTGATGTGACTGGCTTCTCTTAGATTTGAATATGTGCCACTGAGAAGTCAGTTTGGATAAAGTGTTAAAATCAATCATATTGCGACTGCCGTTTCAAATTTATCTGGTGATAAACCTTAAATGCTATAATGAATTGTTATAAATGTATGCAAGTTCATTTTTTGTTGTTGTAACTACTTGAGTGATATGTCATGTTGTGTTTTCCTGTCTTAATTGTACAACAGAAACGTTGCTTTCCTGAATGTCATGCTTTCAATTTGCTGGAAAAAGAGCTTTATCTTAATTATCTGTTGACTTCAGTTCCTCTAGGAGGGACATAAAACATTGGCCCAGCTTCAATGAAGTTTCCAATTTTTTTTTGCCTTCATTAAGAAATAACTCCTGGAAAAAGAACCATTTTTAACTGAAAAGTATAGTCTTGAAGAATACTTACAGTTGAGAAAGGAGGAGCTGAAAAGTTTAGGAAGTAATGGGGTTTAATGTCCGTAAAAATAAGTGAGAGTGAATTCGAAAGTGCGTTAGGAATGGTATCAGAGAGCCTAGAGATTGACTTGTTAGCGAACCACTGCAGACTTGTGCTGTCTTTGGAAATCTTTACTGTAAAACACATTTCGTAATTAAGCGTGCAGTTAAGGAATTCTCTGTCAAAATGCTGTACACCTAAAATCTACTGAATGTACTAGATAAAGTAACATACTAGGTTTAAGGTAATTTAAGATAAACTGTCAGAAAAAGCGTGTTCTCAATAGGATTCAAATTGTCAACCATGTGTAGCAAGCAAAAAACCCAAAACTTAGTTGTATCGTTCGCTTGCTAAAAGGAAGAAAACCCCTGAAACAACACTTAGACGTTATGAATATTGTGTAGATGTGGCAAGCACGCCTTAACCAAGGAATGCCACATTTTGGGGGAGTACCTGATTGCAAATCAAAATACTTGCTAATACCTGCCAAGAAGAGCAAATGTTAAATTAGGAATACAGTCGAGTGCTAAAGTCTGTTTTGTAAAACAAGTTTCCCTCTTGTGAAAATTTTTTTTTGAAAGCTTAAAATGTGACTCAAATCAGTTAATTCTGATTTTGGTAGTAAATACTCGATCTTTTGACCCATGCAGCAGTCCAAGATCTGAAGTCTAAGAACAAAGCAGTGCAAGGAAAAGTGCTGGAGGTGACGGTAAAATGACTGCAGAATACCCTGACAGCTTAGGTCAGCTGCTTGTGTGGAGTTCTCACTGCTGTAGTTTCTGTAGTGCTGTTTCCCTTGACCGTTGTGATAAGGGTGGTTGCTGGTTTTGAAAGTGGAGGCGCATCCGAGAGCGGAGGCGCATCCCGTATATTTCCATTTTATTCCCTATAGTTGGCAGGAATCTGACAACAAGCAACGCATGGAAGCGGTCTTCCACATTGTTTCTGGAAAAAAAAAAAAGAAGCCACAAAGCTGCTAGTAAAATTTCTGCAGTGTGTGTGGTATGTGGCAATGAAAAGCTACTGAATTTTAATAAGAATTTAGTGAAGTTGTGTTCCAGCATAAATAATCTGATAATACTGATCTCTACCATGCTGACTTTTTTTAGGATGAGTTCTCATCCAAGTTGTCTGTTCGCTCAAGTATAGCAAATATACTGAAAACCCTTTTCCTGTTGTTTTTGAGAAATAAATTTTTAATGTCAGGTTCAGAATAATGCCAATTATGCCAATGCCAGGTCCAGTTTTTAAAGGCAGGTTCAGAATACTGCCAGTCTCATACGTGACCTGTTACGGGTTCTGGCAGTGAAAGCATAATTAACACTGAAATCTGTATCTGCTGTTTTCATTTTGCCTTTGTAAATTCATGGCAGGGTTGGGTATGGTGGTCCTTCTCTGGAGATCCTACTGTCCAAGTTCAGAAAAGGGAAAATGGTGAAGGGTACTAGTAAAAGCAAGTTTACTGCTAACTGCTGTTTATGAATTGCATTTTTTTTAATGCTCTGACAAAGGAGTTATCTTCACGTCTGGTAGGACAGTGGAGGTTGTAATCAATAAAGCATGCAGTTGGATACATTCTTGTGTGAATTTATGCTCAGTGGGTGGCTTAAACAAGAATTATTTTTATGTAGATTACACTGTTCTGTCCCTAATGCTGGATGACCTGTAATCATGCTAAGCTGACTGCAAAAGGAGTATTATGTGAGATATTTTCCATATATGTTGTTAAACAATTGGAACATCTCGGGATAGGCAGAAATACCTTTTCTGTCTGTGGAGCTGGAGTCTTTTTTCCGATGGTACCTGATGTTTAAGGCCTTGCAAGATCTCATGCTGTCTGGAGGCCAGCAAGGTAACTTTGTGCAGTACTCGGGTGAGAACACCAGGTTGGGTGTGCTTGCGCTGCACATGTGTACATCCGCAATCCCATCCTCTGCCTGTGCAAGATATGCTATCACACTACTTATAATGATTCTGACTTGCAGGATGAACTAAATCTGAAGTAAGTTTTGCGATGTAACGTCTTGTGAATAGGAAGTGTTTGTTACCAGGTTGGGGAGATGATTATAACCAGGCTCCCTGCAGTGTTCTGCTTAGACCAACACAGTCCTTTCTAGCTGTAGCTGTATGATGCTGCTGCTCAGTAAGTGTTCCAGTACTGTTTCCTGTGATTTGTTTCCCCAAGAGCTTGGCCCAACACAGCCATCATGTGTGGCTGATTCAGAATGCCATCTCTTTGCTGCCTTCTGTAACCAGCTGGGTGGGGCTCTCTGATTTTTTTCTCCTGCAGTTGAGTTTCTTAATGTCATGGCGCTCTTCTGTGTACATGCAGTCTGGGCAGTACAGGAGAGAGATGTAGGTGAGCAGACACCTGCTTTTTTGAATCACACGCTTAAGTGAACCCTGGCTTTTCTTTGTAGTTTCCAATTAAATATGCACTGTATTCTAGTTCAAAGGTCAGGGCCCAATTTATTATCATAAGCCTTGAAGCCATGAAAGTCTTAATCTTACACGCTTCCCCCTGCCCCGGAAAAGGAAATGAATCACTAAACTGCACTTACCTTCTTTCTCGGTCTCTGGAACTGAACTTGCTGCTCTTTGGCAGCAGGCTTGGAGCTGGCAGCATGTAAGCCTTCATTTGAAAACTAATGTGCAGATTCCTAAGGCATTCCTGAAAAAAACAAATAGGCTTGTATCTAAAATATGGCTATGAATTCTATTCTATAGGCAGTTCTAGAGTGTGTTTAGACTCGTGGTATGCTTCATGAAAAGTCTGTGCAGTTGCATTCGGTGTATGTCTTTAATGTTTGATTCAGATAGGATAGCATAGAAGCTTCTCAGCTTACTGGTAGCTGACATGAGAGTATGGGATGTGTAAGGACGTTGGTAGAAGAGCACTGGGAGGTGAAATTGATTGGAGTATGTGTTGAATCAATACAGGTGTTGCCAAAGCAGCCTTTCTCAGTGAAATATTGTTTTTCCCCATGTGGAATAACTTGTTTAGTTTTAGCATTTGTCGCAAGCAGAGGCACCTCTGAAGACCTGGAAAAAATTGGTATGCTTTTACTCTGATTAAAATTGTGTATAGCTTTGGGTTTGTTGGGAGGTTTTTTTCAGTAGCTGTTTTTTGGTATTAGATAACCTCAGGTCCATACCTTTAGGAAGTAGCCTTTCCTTTCTTCCAGATGAACTTCCAGTTACTTGGGAAGACATTAAAAGCTTTGGTGTGTTCTCTATTAGATGCTCGGTAATTTGCAAAGTAGTCGCTAACAGTTTTTCGTCTGCTTATTCAGAAATCAGCTACTAGTAGATGACCACAGGTAGGAGGTATGTCATGTGACTCCTCCTGAATAGCTGCTCTCCACAGCCTCATCTGTCAGTGTGAGGACACAAAATTCAACTGTAATTCATCAACCTGTGAAACTGTAGTAATAAAATGGAGCTTTGGAGCATGATCTTTCTCAGAGCTGGATGCAATAAAATTCTGTAGTTCCATGAATTGGAGCCATAGAGATACAGTTAAGCAATCTCGAGAGTAATAGAGAAGAGAAAGCTTTCGTGGTTTTTCCTCTGCAGCGCTGGCTCACTGAGTCTGTTGATCGCCATGGTGCTGCTACCCCTCCTCTCTCAACAGCTGCTGGTTCTTGTTGGCCAAGATTTATCCAATGAGTTTGTGGAGTGGTGCTGTAAAGACTATTAGGGTCTAATAAATAACCTTCTGCAAACCATTATATTTCCAGCCTGGATCAGTTCAGTGTTTGCGGGGTCACCATGTTGAAAATCAGACTAGCCTTAGTTGTGCAAGCCGGAGGGCAGTGCTGAGGGCTCAAAGTGGGAGCGAGTGGGGCAGGGGCAGTTTCTTTGGCTGTCACTGTTCCTGAAAAAAACGGTGTATGAACTTGTGGCCTTTGCTAAAGCTTTAAATTGCCATCATCTGAGCTGCGATGTGGTAAGCAAGTGTCCCTGCACCTATTCCAAAGCACAATAATTTTCTAACTTAAGCCACCACTGTACACAGTATGTTTCAGTATTAAACCTGGCCTCAAAGCACTGCAAGTTAGTTACTTGCCTCTGGTGTAAGTGCTGCTGCTAAAGAAGTTCCTACTGTGCCTTTGCTGTTTTGTTTCCAGACTTGCACCAATTCTAAAGTCCCTGCAAATACAGTCACCAAACTGAGGAATTGCTGTGGCTGAAACTTTGTTTGGCCCTGCAGCTGTCCGGATGTCTGCGTTGGCAAAAGGGAAGTGGTAGAAATGAGTATCAAGAGGAGGGTGGTAGTGCAGTTTCTCCTCAGGGACTGCATAGCTATAGCATAATTGTATCCTAAGAGCAGACTCTCACTTCTGGAAAAATGCTTTCAAGATATTAATGCCAGGCTTGAAATACAGACTTGCTCCAGCATCTAAGGTGAGCAGGTGTCACCTGGCACATAGTGCAGTGTGTGGTGAGGCCAGCAAGTATGTTTGCTTGTATTGATTCATCAGCCATTACAGAGGCTCGTACAACTCTGGCTTCGTTTCTCATGTGATAGCGTGAGTGCCATAGGTGAGTAAGTGGTTTTATTCTGTCTGCTGGCCACCAGCCCTCATTATTTGCTGTTGTCCTTTTTCATGTATTTAGGACCAAACTATTTCGTAGGTACCGATATTTCTTTGATTAGACTGTTTTAAAAATTCATTTCTTACTATATCGGGCTATAAACTGCAATTTTAATACTGTCCAACGAAATTTGAGCAACATCCTAGATGCATCCTCATCCTAGCCCTCTTTTCAGTGTGATGTTATTATTAATATAGGCATTTACTGAAATGTATTGTCCTGCTTGTTTTCTAGCTGCTCCCAGGCACATCTGGCAGCATCCTTCGTAATAGATTTGGATACCAGAGAGTTAAATTGTATGCCAGTCTTAATCCATTTGGATTACTTAATAGGTCATAATTTTCCTAAGACTAGAGTACTGGCAAAACTAATTCTGTTCTGCAAGGAGTAAGACTTGTCACCTTTGATGCTACAGATAGGAGATTTATGTCTTGGAGAGTGTTCTTTCACACGTAGCTATTCTGTTATAGGGTAGGTATCCTATAACTTTTGGGAATACGGATAGCAATTAGCACCTGATGGCTAGGTTTCTGTGTTTTGNAACAGGCTGCCCAGAGAGGTTGTGGAGTCTCCTTCTCTGGAGGTATTCAAAACCCGCCTGGATGCATTCCTGTGCAACCTGCTCTAGGCTAACCTGCTTTAGCAGGGGGGTTGGACTAGATGATCTCTAGAGGTCCCTTCCAACCCCTACCATTCTATGATTCTATGATAACTAGACTACTTGTTCGAAGAATTAAAACCATGTTGTTTTCCCCCTCAGTGTTATATTGAGTGAGCCCTTGCCTTGTAGCTGTGAAGTTTTTTCTGTAGTAGTCACAAATATTAAGTATTACAATAGTCATACTTGAGATAGACAGGCACATGTATTATACAACTAGTCAAGCTCTTATTTCAGGAGATGGTATGTAAGTAGCAAGACGACTTTTAGTGTAGATTTTATGCAGAAAGCCTTGCTTTGTTCTGTGTGCTGACATATATGCGATGTTGAGACTGTGTATACAATGACTTTTTGTCTCTGGTGTCATTTCCACCTCATGGATGAGTACAGTGTTTATGTCAGCATCTTTAGGCTAGCAGCTATGGAGCCACATAGATGAGGCTTGTTTTGTTACAGTAATGTAGACTTCTGAAGTTGAGTCTATTGTGGTATTTTCTAGTTACTTTTTCAAATCACATAATCCTGAGAATACATTGTTTAGCTTAATAAAAGTATTCATTTCTATTTGGTTTTTTCCCTGCTGCGAGCCTGGGAAGCCTCACTGTCCTGTTTTTGTGCCCACCTAGTTCTTAGTGAAGGGGCAAGGCAGTTTTTCTTTTTTGTTTGGCCTGCATTTAAGCAATGCTCTCTATGTAGCTTTGCAAGCTAAAGACCTTTAATGAAATGTTAGATTAAACTGCACTAAATTGGTAACTGTAACTGGTTATATCCACAATTTAGCAGCCTCGTATGTGGAGACTTGACAGTATGTGTCAGTAATGGCTGAACCTACCTGGAAGTACTTTGTGCTAGGCGGCGTGGGGGGATGCAGAGCTTGTAGCTGATCAGAGGGCCAGGGACTGCTCTGAAAGGCCTATCTGTCATTTCTTGAATTAATATCTCACAACTGCCTCTCTTTAAATTTTTATTATAGATAAATCATATTGTGCACAATGGAGGGTTATACAAAAGGCCTTTCAATGAAGCTTTTGAAGAAACACCAATGCTGGTTGCTGTGCTGACCTACGTAGGCTATGGTGTTCTCACTCTCTTTGGATATCTGCGAGATTTCATGCGGCAGTGGAAGATCGAGAAGTGTCAAAATGCAACAGAAAGAGAAGAACAAAAGGTAACCGCTGGGAAATAATGGTCAGTAGGAAATGATGTGGCTGAGGCTGTAGCTTGAGCCTTTCTTTGGGGATCAGTGTTGTTCAAAACTTCCTGCTGTTTTCCTTGTCTTCTGAATGCCCCAAATACTATGTTAGTACTGCTGTGTCGTTAAACAATGTTTATTTTGGTTGGGTTAATTTTTGGCAAAGCGTTTCCCTCATCTGGTTCACTGCAAAGCTGCATCGACACGCTGAGAGATGACCCAGCTGCAGAAACAAGGGTTTGGGGGAGAGAGGCTGCATATGCCAGCATCAGCAGCTAAAGAAAAGCTTATCAAAGGATCTGGTTTGACAGCAGGGGGAAGCTTTCTGGTGCTGCTCTTGTGGCTGTGTTTTGATTTGGAAGCATGCTATTAATTCTCTTCAGCCTAAGCAGTTGCAAAGAAAAGCTTGTGGATGAGAACCAGAGCACAAGCTGGATGACTTTAAATTCATCTGGAGTTCAAAACACTAACAGTTTAGCTGATGAATAATCTGAGGTACTGACTCCTGACTCACTGATAGCAGTTAACAAGAATTAATTCATAGTAAGACCTTTTCCCAAAAGCTTGTGTTACGAGCTGAGAAGCCTTGCCTGCTTCAGCAGTTAGTATGAAATAGATAATCCTGATTTTGAATAGTTGTGAAATATTTTTAGAGGCCTTTATTCCACACAGGAATTAATTACTGTCAAGAAAGCTACTGTTTAAAGTTGCAGTTCACAAGTCATTTCCTGCTGACTGTTAGTGTGAGCCCTCTTAGCACAGTGTGAATACCAGTGAGCTTTGCTCCAGAGGTGGAGTGAATTGGCTTACTATTGATGATTGGGGGTACTGTTTTTCTCAACTGCTTTGGGGAGCCAATCTGTCTTATAAAACATTAACGGAGTTTGTTTTCCCGTTGCTGGTTTCTGGTTATCTGTGCAGCCACACAAGCAGTTGGCTAGCAGAAAAAAGTGGGGGCAGGAAGGACATCTCACTAATGCGAATAAATAACCGAGGGTGGGATGGGAGAAGAAAAAAAAGGAAAGCTTCTTTGGAGGCAGCACTGGAGTAAAGTGCATGTCATCTTATGGTAGATTAGCTAAGATGCAGTGAACTAACCAATGCCTAAAATTATTTCACAGTATCTTCTTTGTGTGAGCATCATGAGGGAGAATTAAGCTGATTCATAGTAAGGCACTTAACTGCAAACTAGGAACATTCTCATAGGAGTTCAATGAGGAATAATTATTTCATATTGGTTGAAAGTACAGGAATTTATACACTATTTCCAAAACTGACTTCTGGAATTTAGAAATAAAAATCTTGGATCCCTTTCAACAGTTGCAATATCTGAATAAGATTGCTGGCTGAATCTCAACTTGAAATTTGGTGTGTTCATTTATGTCATTTGAGCTACCCTGGTTTATGTCATCTGAGAACATGACACCCCTGTGTTTTTCTGTGTATGAACTAGGAGTTGATACAGAAGAGAACAGTCAAACAGTTGCAGAAAGCTACCAAGACATTAGAATAAAGGTTTAAATATTGGTCTGTACTTGTGGTACTTGAGGATTATCAAGGGTAACTGAAGTATTGGTGCAGTTACTCTGTACTGTAGTTACATTTCTGTTGCACAGGTTTTGTGAAACACGTGTTCTGTACCAGTATGTAAGGCGCAAGACTGCTTAAGGTAGCCCTTCTCTCTGGGAGCAGTCATGGCTCTTCCATGAGAGGGTGCAAAAGGAAGACCTCAGGCAGTAGGTCTAGTTTGGGAATATGTTACTCATATTAGGCTGACAGTAGAGATTGTCGGAGAGGATGTTGAAGCACAGTCTGTTAGCAATTACTTATTCTAGTTCTAAAATAAATTTATCTTTGGATTTTTTTATTAATTAACTTAGCATTACCTCTTATCCTGAAAGGCATTTGCTCAACAAGTGTATCTCCCAGACAGGTGACTTGAAACCCTTTGAGTTTGTGTGTTGGTCACGGCTTGCAGGGAAGAGATGCATGGGATGTCTTTGGATGGAGTTGGTAAGAAGTGCCTGTGGATATTGCATAAGAATGAAAAATAGGAAATCCTGTTTAGAAAAAGTTTTGGTGTTGAAGAAATCTCAGCCTAGTGTACTTCCCCAAATCACACTTCTAGTGCTTAGGTTGAATAGCGGTTTCTGATATCAGACAAAAAGAAAGTGATCATGTGAGGTCTAGAACATACAGTACTTATCCTCACAATTTGCTGCTTTAAGCTTTGTTTGCCTGCAAATGAATTGATGAGAGCACATTGCAGCATATCTAGTGTGGGAGCCAGGTTTTATTTTGGTGCGGCGGTGGGTGCTCAATGACTTGTTTTGAAACAGTTTCTTATGATTTTCAAATATTCAAATCTCTGAAGCTACTGGCTGACAGCCCAGTCACCTTTTGGTAAGGGAATGCAGGTACTAGTGCGCAGAAAAGCTTGAAACTTGTGCTTTTTTTTATTAGTATGTGCATATCACAGGAGCTGTGCAGTTGCCCTGGGGTAGCCTCTGGCAGATTTACGACCTCTGTGGAAAGTAACATTTTTATTTAAATTCTAAAGAGGCAGGTAGGTGATTATGATTTTGTTACGTATCAAGCAAAAGAGTTAGGTTTACCTTTTTTGAAATAGTTCATAATTGTTTAGGTGAAAAGCTCAAAGAAAAGGCAGTGGGAGTAGCTGTGTAGCTGAACAGTATGTGCCGACCTGTGAGCAAAACAAAATTACATAGTGTGAGGAAGTATTTCATAAAGGGCTGAATGGACTTGTACTGAAAGTTGTGGAATTGAAGTATGTGGATTTTCTGTAGTGTGTTTCTGAAGGTTGAAAGGTCTCTGATCACAGTTAAAAGGTCCAAAATACAGTATTAAAAACGAACACCAGAAAAAGACACCTTCAGTTTTTCTGTGTTTTGGAGGGCAGTTTATTCCAGTAAAGCAAATCCTTCCTTAAATTGTCACTTAATATTGTAATCTTAGTCTGTGCATCAGAACTAGAAATTGAAAGTGGCCAAATGAATTTAAAGAGCTGGCTTTCCAGCAGCTCTATATTGGGACTGTCTCTGACGGTGGGTAAATTCCTTGGAATTTATTAGAGCCTTGCATTGAAGTTAATAACTCCAGGAAAACCTGGTATTAACTCACTGTGGGAACACAAAAGGGTGAAAAGGGACAGACTGCTAGTAGTGATTTCCAGGAAATAGTCTGATGGGTATTGGCTTTGTTTAAAATATATCCAACTTGGCTTTTCCTGGAAACCGGTGTTGTGTAGCACATCCTCTCTGAAGTGTTAACAGTCTGGTTTAGGCATGGGTAAGCAGTAAGATTAACAATTCTCAGTTACCCTGGAATCAGTTTATGCATACCCTGTTGAATGTAATGCCTGGTTATACTTTAAATTTATTTATTTAGTATTTAAATCTGCAAAATGCTATTAAATCCTATAGGATTTAATAGGCAGGATGAAAACCACTTCTACCTTTCTTCTGGTCTGATTTGCCTGTTGATTACCTTGTATGTTTTGTATACAGGAGCAACTGTGTGACTGGGGCCAGTAACTCTCTAAGGTACCTCTTCATGCTCAGTACATTGCCCAGTTAGAACATGTTTTTAGCATCTGAGGTTTTAAAACACTTGTTTGCAGGAATCCAGGTGATGGAGTATCTGAGGGGCAGTAAACTGGAGTCTTCTGCTCAATGTTGTCTTAGCATCCGTATAGCTCATCAGAGTCTCCTGAAGGTATATAATGGCTTCCTACAGTTATTGCTCCATGCAGTGAGATGGAGCTAGTCTTTCTGTTTCCTTTTAGAAGCCTGACATTTGTTGCAATTGTCAGAGTCAGTTTTGTATTATCAAAGGAATGCGTTATGTGAATTGCAGATAAGCCCGGCTGGTGCTCCTGGCACCATTTGTTAGCTTAGGTTGGACCTGTGAAAACTTGGCTCTAAAAGCAGCATAATCACTGCATTTGCATGTCACTGTGCCCCAAGCTAATGGTGACAAAGCTCTCATTATGACCTTCACTTGTTGTAGTAGTAATTTACAGTATGATGAAATCTTGGATTCCCAAATCACCTACGCTAAGGTGCTGCACCCCAAAGGAGAATTTTATTCTTTCCTTGTGTCACTCTTTCTTGAAATTGCTATGCCTTTCAGGCTTCTGGGACACTACTGGTACTTAGGTTTCTTAATCAGGCATCGCCTTCCTCATATGGGATGTGTTCTTGGCTTAAATAGACAGGATTGGAGCTGTTCAGGATTTCTTAGCTCTGTATTCCTGTGAATTCAAATGAAAGAACGTGCTGCTTTTGTTCCCTCCTTTGGAGACGGTATAACCTTTGCAGTTGTTTGACTGTGCTTGCTCTGAAGATTGCTCAAAGAATCAACTCACTCTTAAAATATTTTTCCTCCAGATGAAGCTGTTCTATCTCAGGCTGATGTTCTTATGGTCTGTTATGGCTAGAAAGAGTGTTGGATCTGAAATAGGATGAGAACTTGATGGAAAAATAACAATAGGCTCTGGAGGCCATTTAAAGGTGACAGCGATTGCTTCCAGCAGTAGGACACCGTTGTGGCACTGCACTGTGGCTGCATGTGCCGAAAATTTGAAATAATGTCAACAGATTTCATTCGCCCTCCCTCCTCAACTGTTTCTTCTTGGTTCAAAGATTGAGAATGTTTAATTTCCATGAGGAATTCAAGTGGTCTTTTGGGTGTACTGTCCTGTCTACTCTCCAGCTGAAATGTCAGAAAGATGGAGGGGAAAACAAACCAGTCCCTAAACCAACCAGGCAAACCATCTGGTCCTATGTGCCCTCTCAAAAAAGAGGGCTCTCAAACCCCAAAAGTTAGTATCAGTTTATAAAGGAACGATATCCCTACCATTTATCTTTTTTGCTTTCTCAGATGCATGGGTCATGAGAATCTCTCGGTTGGGTTAGGATTACTGAAGAAATAGTCCAATTTTGATTTATGCCAAAATAATGCATCCTGTCCTGTTTCAAGGAACCTAACTACCTGAGGGTGGTTTATCGTGGGAGGGTGGGATGGACAGCAAAGAGGCTGACATTAAGCTGATGCCTCACTTAGAACCCTTTGCTGTAATCTTACAGCTTGGTACCCCAAAAACTAAGGCTAATGTCCCATATTAGACCTTAATTCCCTTACCCATAATTTGTTCCTTGAATTCTTGTTTACTTTGAAGACCTTTTTTCCTTATTGTAATCTATTAGGTTCAGAGAACTTCTCTACTTCACAATTAAATCACTTTAAACTTAGTTACAGTGTTGGCTTGTAAGATCATGCTTGCATTATATCTTTTGGTGGTGTGAACCTGTTGTGGGTGATTGTCTTTATCTCGCCAGTTGAGCTTGTTACTCTTCCTGCTTTGTCAGCTTGTGTTTCAAAGTAAAACATGCTCTATCTGATCAGTAATCTGAGGTGAGATTGGACTATATCAGCCCAGGCATACCTGCTTGAGTTTGTATAATGACTCATTTCCAGCCTCTGCTCCTAGCAGAGAACCTTGGCTGCAGTCTCAGTTGTTTCCTGGGTCACATAGTTATCATGCTTTAATAACTACTGCAAAGCTGAATTCTCATGCAAAGATGGTTAACAGAAGTTGAAAATGCTTAAAAGGATCTCAGTAGATTATAATTAGACATAACAAGTCCCTCAAGTATTGATCTTCTAATGTGCCAGTTTATTTTTGATATCACTTCCCCCATCCCTCTACAAATGATGTAGCAGAGGTTTTCACACACTTGTAGATGATTATTTTGATTTTGTTCACAAATCAGGATCTTGTCAGTGTATTGCTGCAAGTACTCTCATGCACATCACCGCAGTGTAATAGAGTGCAGTAGCTATGTAACTTTTGATATATGAAGGAAGTTCTCAAATGCATTTGTCAATATCAAGATGTTTTTCTCCCTTGTAAAAGTGGTCAGTTTATTAGTGATTCAGCCTTGAAACCCACTTTCTGCCTGGAACAACTTGAGACACTGAAATGGAGGAGGGTAGAGGTCTATGTGTAGCTGCTTCAGAAAAGTAAAGATTTTCTAGTGGATTGCAGCTTTAGATTAGCTGACCTGCTACCCCTATTGGCAAAGGGCCTTCAGAGAAGACCTGGCACATGGGAAATAATGCAGAGCTATACTTAAGTAGAGGAACATGGAAGAAATAATTGCACTTTGTGTGTCTTAGGTCGTAGAAATCTCGTTCCCGTTGTCTGTCTTTGCTACGAAAGGACACACTTGGAGTTCTCAAGAGGAGTGATGACTGCCTAAATTTGATTGGTTTTTCCACAGTTGAAATTATGACAATTAACATCTTGGTGCCTTTTTAGCATGTTGTTATGCACGTGCAAATCGGAAGGGGCCTTAAGGTGTAACTATGTCTGCTTAGAAGTTGGCACTTTAGGGCTCTGTCTTTCCTGTGCAGCTTCTGGTAGGAGGATGCAAAGGGGTGGACCTAGATGGTTCCTTTACTCTAAACTGAGAGGATGAAGTTGCTAAATCATTAAAATAGGAAGGTAAAGAAAAAGTCCTCTTCCTGCAGTCGAGCAAGTAAAAGCTTGTCAGTGCCCATTTTTTTGAGTTCTTATTAAAAAGCTGGCATACGTTCTCCCAGTTTTGCTTCAGTGGTACAAATGTCAGGCACCATAATATCTGGTCAGATGGATATTCTGTCTTGCTTATCCTGTCACCAAAAATAAAATGCCTCTCACCATGTTTGCATTTGTCTTGTGAAAAACAGGAAGAAATACTATGCTGACTCTTACCTTTGTCATAAATTCTACTTTTTCCTTTTGTAGATTATTAAAAGGTCTTTTTTTTTTTCTACAGTAGCAAATGAATTATGCATTCTTACCACTACTGAATGTCAAAGTTCCTTTTAATTGAATAGTAATAAGGACATCTCATGACTTCGGAGCATTTTAAGTAGGCCAGAAAAAAGTGTTCTTAAATGCTCAGATGTCCTTGCTGTCACAGTTAGTTTGACATTCTTGTGTGTTATCCATTGAAGACAGTCACTTACTTTTCCTGAAAAATGTTGTAAGGGAAGCTAGAATTCAGGAAATGCTCGTACAGAGAAACCCTATGGGACTTAAGTGCCGATAAGCTGTGCGGAAGAGAGGTGCCATAATGGAGCTTATTAGCTCAGATTCAGAACAAAAAATTGTGAAAAGTTCTAATGGTAACCTCTATAAAAATACTAGTGCTGCTATATTAAATGCATTTCTTATGTACGAAATAAAATACAGCAGAGTACCTCAGTTTTCAAATTCTCTGTGTATTCAGTAGAGCAGTGCATACTGCTTGGTGCCAAAAAGCAGCTGCATGTTCCTTTGCTTAACTCTGAAGGTTGAACACAATTCTCCTGCAAAGATTATATGCCTGTGCATATCACGAAGGGGATTATTGTAGGTTTCAGGAGAGATGCTCTCCTCACCTAAACAGCCAGAAGAGCTGGAAGGAGAACCAAGGTATTTCAAGTCCCATTTGAGTTCAGGGAACAAGACCTCATTGTGTCATCAGAAGCTTTAGGAGCTCCTGATGCAGTTTCTGTGTTTCTTTCAGCTCTCCCTCTCCTATACATTAGATTTCTTTGAGGGTTTCTAACTTGAAGCATGACCTAATGCCGTGATTGTTTTTTCTGTTTGTGGTTGATTGCTTTTTGATTCTATGAGCTACTTAAGGTATATACAAATAAGCACCTACTGCTGAAGAAATCTTGGGGTCATGGTAGATTTGCAGGTTGAAAAAATTTATAAATCTCATCCAGCAGATGGATTTTTGCACTAGCAGATGAATATTTTCAGTTTTGTTACTGTCTCACCTTCAAATAATTTTGCACTGGCACAAATTTCCAGGACTAAAACCACTTTGGATGGAAAAGATTTCAGGGCTTGTGATGAAGAACTCTTTAACTTTTTCTTGAGTTTTCTTGATTTTTTTTTCATTTATAAATGACACCCAAATGACAGAAACAACTTATTCCTCTTATGCCTGCTTTGCTGTGGTTTGTATTTTCCTTTTACTTTGAGTGCTTTTCATGTATTTCAGGACTTTGTCCCATTGTACCAGGACTTCGAAAATTTCTACAACAGAAACCTCTACATGCGCATTCGGGACAGCTGGAACCGTCCAATCTGCAGTGTGCCAGGGGCCAAAGTGGACATGATGGAGAGAGTTTCCCATGACTACAACTGGACGTTCACGTGAGTCAAAATTGAAGAAAAGACTTCCAGCAACTATCTTTAAGTAGAGGGTCTATAAGAGCAGGTTGCAGGCTGTGAGGTTAAAGGAGCGTGGGTTTTTTTGAGCTTTCCAGCGGCTTGAATCGATGAATTTTGCTCTTTTGAAATACATCTGGCCACCAAGGTGTTTATTTCTGTATAATCTTTTGGCTGTTTACTAAGGCACCTAACTGTGTTAAGCTTTCATAGGCATATGCCTATAATAACATTAATACTTCTGTGTGTGATGACCAGAACCTGGAGCAGATACCTTGGATTACACTGCTACTTGTGATTTTCTGTTGATTTATAATCAGTCCTGAAACTTGAAGTAAACATTGCTGCCTGAAACTGAATTTAGCACAATTGTTTTGAGTCAGAACTGAAGTAGTCTGTAGAAACAAAATCAGAAATGCAAGGACAGGGATTTTTACAAATCGGAAATGACATATCACAAGTTTGACGTGAAGAGGTTTGCAGTACAGTACTTGGTGAAACTAGTGTCTCTCCTTGGCTTTCAAGGACAAAATGATTAAAACTTTTCTTCCGCTAAACTTCTTCCTTAATCTCCTTGTCACGTATTGTTAGCAAAGCAGTGCCAGATGTGTTTCCTTTTTGTGGTTAGAGGATATCCTGCTCGAGGGGCTGCCAAGTTAATTGATCTAGAGATCTTATTTTTGTAATTGAAAAGAAAGTTGTATGTTTCTGGAATGGGGGGGGGGGGGGGGGAAAAAAAAAAAAAAA
>VZSC01009899.1:441971-460121 GCA_013398225.1 Steatornis caripensis | reverse complement strand
TGGTGTGGGGGGGGGGGGGGGGGGGGGGGGTCAAAGAAACAAACAAATGGCTTGAGAAGCCTTGAGCAATTTCAGATGTGATACCAAATTCACGTTTTAATGTGAACTCTTCTGGGAATTAGTTTGACACCATAGGATAGGGAGACCATCATTTTCACAGATTGCTTCGGTTTGATGATGAGGGACAGTACTGAAATGATTTATGGTTGGTTCTATTAACTTTTAACATTTCAGTATATATTCTAGTTAATTTTTTTAGTTGTAGATGTCCTAACTTGTGATGTTTTTAAAACACAGGTACACGGGGAGAGTGATAAAGGACATTATTAATATGGGTTCCTACAACTACCTTGGATTTGCACAGAAGGCTGGGACTTGCCAAGAAGCAGCAGCTAAAGTTCTGTCCCAGTATGGAGCTGGGGTGTGCAGCACTAGGCAGGAGATGGGTAAGTTGACAGAATCACAGAATGGTAGGGGTTGGAAGGGCCCTCTGGAGATCATCTAGTCCAAACCCCTGCTAAAGCAGGCTTGCCTAGAGCAGGGTGCGCAGGAACACGTCCAGGCGGGTTTTGAATATCTCTGGAGAAGGAGACTCCACAGCCTCTCTGGGCAGCCTGTTCCAGTGCTCTGTCACCCTCACAGTACAGAAGTTCTTGCTCATGTTCAGGTGGAACTGCCTGTGCTGTAGTTTGTGCCCATTGCCCCTTATCCTGTCACTGGGCAGCACTGAAAAGAGTCTGGCCCCATCCTCTTGACACCTGCCCTTTAGATACTGATAAGCATTGATGAGATCTCTTCTTGGTCTTCCCTTCTCCAGGCTAAACAGACCCAGGTCTCTCAGCCTTTCCTTGTGAGATAAATGCTTCTGTCCCCTCATCATCTTTGTTGCCCTCTGCTGGACTCTCTCCAGTAGTTCCCTGTCTCTCTGGGGAGCCCAGAACTGGACACAGTACTCCAGGTGTGACCTCCCAGGGCAGAGTAGAGGGGTAGGATCACCTCCCTCAACCTGCTGGCCACACTCTTCTTAATGTACCCCAGGATGCCATTGGCCTTGCTGGCCGCAAGGGCACATTGCTGGCTGGGCTCATGCCAGCACTCCCAGGTCCTTCTCCGCAGAGCTGCTCTCCAGCAGGTCAACCCCCAACCTGTACTGGTGCATGGGGTTGTTCCTCCCCAGGTGCAGGACCCTACACTTGCCCTTGTTGAACCTCATCAAATTCCTCTCTGCCAACTCTCCAGCCTGTCCAGGTCATGCTGAATGGCAGCACAGCCTTCTGGCGAGTCAGCTGCTCCCCCCAGCTTTGTATCATCTGCAAACTTGCTGAGGGTACACTGTCCGTTCATCCAGGTCGTTGATGAATACGTTGAATAGGACTGGACCCAGCACTGACCCCTGGGAACACCACTGGTTACAGGCCTCCAACCCCACTCTGCACCACCGATCACAACCCTCTGAGCTTGGCCATTCAGCCAGTTCTCGATCCACCTCACTGTCCACTCATCTAACCCACACTTCCTAAGCTTACCTGTGAGGATGTTGTGGGAGACAGTGTCAAAAGCCTTGCTGAAGTCTAGGTAGACAACATCTACTTCTCTCCCTTCGTCTACCCAGCTAGTCATGGCATCATAGAAGGCTGTCAGATCGGTCAAGCATCATTTCCCCTTGGTGAAGCCGTGTTGACTACTCCTGATAGCCACCTTTTCCTCCACATGCTTAGATATGACTTTCAGAATGAGCTGTTCCATCACCTTTCCAGGGATGGAGATGAGGCTGGCTGGCCTCAGGAGCAAGATAGGATGTCACCCAAATGTGTGTTTCAAAGTTTCTAATCTGATCACAGGTCTTTGAAACATTACTTGTTTTAGCTTTTGAACTTTAGACTAATCAATAAAGAAGCTTTTGCTTTAGTGAAGACAAATTGACTTGCTGGGTTTAGTTTACATGGCACAGCAGTTGGCTTACTTATGTTTTCTTTTTTTTTGTTTCAGTCTTCCTGTATGGGCCTTTAAAGAGCGGTGTGATTGGTGGAGATTCTTCTTGTAGAATATAGCAGTAACAAAAGCTTCTCCTCACTCTGAATTTCTCATTTATTTTATGTGCAGGAAACTTGGACAAACATGAGGAGTTGGAGCAGCTAGTTGCTAGATTCCTAGGCGTGGAATCTGCAATGGCATATGGAATGGGGTTTGCAACCAACTCTATGAACATTCCTGCTTTAGTTGGCAAGGTATGTCTTAAGTCACTGGCAAAAGCTCATCTAACAAAGATTCTGCTGGTGGGGTTTTCTAAAAGCTACTTGCTTAGATTTGTTGCTCTTCAGTGGCAACCCCTGCACATATTCTCTGTGGAATCTATGGGTTACATTGTGCATCTCTAATCTTTGCAAAAATCTTTTTGGGAAACAGGATCCGTGGGACCAGCAGCAGTCCAGATCTTGCCCTCTTTCTGGGAGAGAGCCTAGCATGTTAAGGCTTGCTTCCTCAGGGTACACATTAGTGTATGAAGCGGTGGCTCGTTAACAGGCTGGTTAACACAAAGTGACTGTGTCAGTGAGAGACAGATAAGCTGAATTGCATGTTGGTACATACAGAATTTATTACGTTTGAGCAAAAGCTGAAAAATCCTTTCTTTGAAGGAGCAAAATCCTAGTAGAAAAGCTATTTGGGAGGAACAACATCAAATGTAAAGACTGATGATATCTACTGTGTGCCGCATAAAACAGTACACAATGCAGCCTGAGTGTCCTGCACCTCAAACTATGTTTTTCTAGTTATTGGAAAATGAAATGGAAAAGAGCTCTTTGTTTGCATCTTCTGATGCAAAATGTATGTTCTTTTAGCTCCTACTTAAGAGTAAAATAGTGGAAGTACTGGAACAGTTTCCTTTTTTTGAAAATGATTCACTTAGGCTAATACTACTAGCCTATTGGAATTCTTTGTCACTGTGTAGTGAATTATTTTCCATTTATTTATTTTTCCACTTTCTGAGATCACTTTGTAAATTCTTCCCCTTGTGATTTCTACAGATTATAAAATTGCCGCCTTGTTCTTCCTGACATTTTTTCCTCCTTGTGAATCTCTTCTTGACTAGCTGTAGTGTCTTCCTGCATGCTGTTTTATTTGTAGCAATGAAGCAGCACTGTCTACCTAATATTTCTTTTTTGGTCTGTTAGGTTTTAAGTATCTGTCATTATGGAAAGCATCTTATGTTTTTGGGTTCGATGCCAGAGAGAAAGTCAGTGCTTCAAATCTAGTTTGTCTGGAGTCAAATACCTCTGCATTGCTGTGATTTTGAACAATGTATGTTACTCCTGACAAGTCTTTTACTTGCTTTTTTCTGCTCTTTGTCTTCCCACATCTCCCTGATTTTCAACAGAAAAATGCTTCATGATTTCTGTGAGACCTTTAGGATTCAGAACACAGTCAGATACATTTAAGTAGACTTCTGTCTGTTGTAAGTCAGTACAAGTTGCCCATTACCACAAAGCTAGTCAGTCTTTTTTTCAGTGTATGTGGATCCCGCTGTGTATTCTTAATATCTTATGAGAATACACTTGAGACACTTTACTCAGCTCCTTAGTTTTCACATTTGAACTTCAAAAATTTTTACAACCATTGAGAGAATCTGAACAGGAGATTTCAAGGCATGCAACATACCTGTTTTCATGCACATAACTTGCACATTTACTAAACCAACCATTTTCATAAATGGATGCAGCAGTCGCTACTGTGTTAGTAATGAGTGTACTTAGTTTTTGTGCGTTTTAAATGAAGTAGCTAGAAGCTTCTGCCTCATAACACTTCAAGTGCCCTTATACTAAGGTGAATACTGCAAACAGAAAATGCTGTCTTCTGAAGGAAATAGTTCTTGTCAGACGAACCATTTTGCAGTTCAGAATGTCCACTAAATGCTTCTTTTTGGCTGCCTGAGGTTGCTTTTCACTGCACATTTGACTTCTTCATTGCTGCAAATAAGGACTTGCATAAATCCTGAATTCTGGCACCACTCAGTACACAGTTGGCTATGTGTACGCAGCCTGTTTGGCAGTGCTTTGATAGAGTCCTCAGTAAAGCCCAGAGACTCCCATACTTGATTAAACTCTTGGGCCCTCATTCTTTTTTACTACTGTTTGTGTGTCTCTGCACATCCTACATACATTTTTAGGTGTAAAGCTGCTTGGAACATGAGTTTTTGGAGATTTGGCAAATATAATCATTAATGGCATCTGCATTTGGCCAGAAGGAGTTTGACAGTCACTCATATGATATGAAGCTAATCATTATTTACATTGTATCTGGGCACTTATATTGCGACTTAATTAGCTTAAAACACAAACCACTGCAGTAAAGTTACTCACATAAATGTAATACTGGACCACCTGTTCTATTTTTGCTCTGTGGAATCCTTAAGCATTTGGTTTATGTTGGTACTGAATCCTCTTTTAATAACAACAAATACGACTTGACTATCCTAGGATCCACCTCTACCCCATATTCTGATAAGCGTTGATCAGCAAAAGGAATTCAAAAGCTGTATCACATTACCTAGTTGATGTTTATTCACTATGCATTGTTAACAGCAGCTTCTACTAAGCAGGTGCTGAAAACAAGTATAGCTGATGTACACTGAAAGTTGTATTTCTGTTAAAGCATCACTAAAAACAAATCTTTCTGTACCTGACAGTTTCAGGAGAGACACGCTATTGACAGCCAGTTTGTCCACTGCCTAGTACAGTCACTGCCAAGTACGCTGGGTCTAGACCGCAGATAATATGAGATTTAAGGATTACATAGTCAGAAGTTGTTAGAGCATTTGAGGCTAAGTTGGACTCTGAGACTTGCCTGCTTGGGAGTGACATTAATGTAGTTACTATAAGTAGCTAATAACAGAATTCTGTACTGCCTTTAGCACAGAGCTTTTCATCATAGCTCTGGACTGACAGAGGCTAGATGATGGAGTTGGAGCAATAGTACTTGAAGGATCTCTTTTTGGTTGTAAGAAAACAAATTAATTTCCATGTGTAGTTAGTTCGTGAAATTAAGTGCTTGGGACTGTATTACACAATTCACGTATGCAGCACTTCATGGTAAAATGTGGCATTCGCTTCAGTTTCTGTGTCTACCTTGTAGGATGCATTGGTAAGTCTCATCTTCAGTGGCATATGTTTTTCTTTATACCAGTAGTGTGATCTCCAATTAGTGTTAGTCTTATCTTTAATACTCTTTCAAATGTACGTTTGCTGATAAATGTAACTGAAGTCTTATCATTGTAGTAGCAGCACTCAGTTTTATGTATGATAGTCAGTGATTGCTGTCCTGTACCAGTGGCTTCTTTGATCCTTTGCCCTCTCTCTAGTGGCAGACAGTACTAGGCACTCTACTTCCTCTTCAGTTTTCAACTAATTTATTTTGTCTAATTGAATGTCCTCTTTTGTTACAGGGGAGTGAAAAGATGCTGTTCATCTACTTGTTAAATCCTATTTCCCTACAAAAAGCTCGTACTTGTTTTTGTGGAGAAGCTCCTAGGCTATTAGTCTCTTCCTCTTTTTTTAATTTATCACTTTTCCTATTTTCTGCCATTTAAGAAGGATACTAGTACTGGATTATTATATTCAATTTTTGATACAGTAGTGTTTAACAGCAGTGCCATCTGACATAGTGTACATACTCCTTTTCTGGTATAGTAGTTCCAAAGAGCAAACACTAGTTGGAGATTTCCATGCTGCTTACGCCAAAGTCTCTGAAATGTGCAGCGTGAATCCTTGCAACAGAAGTTTGAGCACTTGAGATTTAGTGAGTTTCTGAGGAAAACCAGTCTCAAGCTTTCCCAGGATGCAGAATATTTTTAGATACATTGCAATTCTAGTGCAAAATTTCCGTTATTGTGGAGAAAAGACTCCTATTGTCTATGACATCTCATTGTGTAACTGTAGGCAACACTTCTCCCAGTTGCTTCTAGTAGCTGTCATTGTAGAGAAGAATTGTTCTTGACTCTTCCCTTCACCAATTGTTAATAGAGAAACATAGAATGAGCACGTGTTTAGTGTCAAATCTCCAGCAGCTGGACACACTTTTTGGATTTTTAACTTAAAGCCGCTTCTACAGTTGCAACAGACTTGCATAGTAATTGGAGTGGGACAAGGTTATTTAGAAATTTATTGTTCTCTCCCGAACTAATCTCCCAATACATGTTCCTGTAGTCCACAGTGATAACACTGTGACTGAATGTGCAGCGTACTAGCTGTTGACCTGTAATCATTGCTGCTTTCAGAACAGACTTATCCTGCTTTGATATTTGTCCAAGGATGTATCTTCCCTTTTTTGAAAAAGCAAACAAATTCAATGTAATGTTTAGTGGCTTCAGAAAACTTCTCAATTTCACTCTGCGGTTTTGTTTTCCACTTCCTGTCTTTTCTATGTTACCTCCATCTATAAAGTACTTAATAGTTCTGTTCATTAAGGATAATTAGTCCCTTTGGTACCACTGAGCACACATGGGTTTAGTCAGTGGCTACCTCCTAATGTAAAAAATAGTGCAACTTTGATAAGGTCTTTAATCTAGAACTCCGGTGGCCTGTTTCCTAGCACCACTGTAGACTTGCTGAGTGAACTGCGGCAAACTGCTCTGCTCTTTTATTTTCCCTGGCTGCATAGAAGAATGAGTACTGATCAATATGAGATATTCAGGCAGGTTCAGCTGCAGAACTTCACTTATGTTAAACTTAAGTGGTTCTTTCAGTTAACAGCAGTTGTGTATTTTTATTTACCCTACTAAGGCTGCAAATTGTTTTTTAGGAAGTCTTGCCTGGACTAGCTGCATTTATTTTGGAAAGTTTGGGGTGTTTTTTTTCCTTAGATGATCTCTAAGCAGTTCAGAGCTGAAAGGTAGTATATGTTTGGCTGTGAAACATGTTTTCAATCTCTTCCTCTTTCCCCTTCTAATTCAGGGCTGTCTCATTTTGAGTGATGAACTGAATCATGCATCACTAGTGCTTGGAGCAAGACTGTCAGGAGCAACTATTCGGATCTTTAAGCACAACAGTAAGTATCAGATGACGTCCTCTGCCTTTCTGTAGATGCTATAGATCAAATACAATCTCTTCTATGTTCTAATAGTTGGAATTCCAATTTCATGCAAGGAAATGAATTGCTGGTTACCTGGAAGGTCAGAAGACTGCTGCTACTGAGAATTTAATCATCCTGAATTGAGTATTTTTTGATATGTTCAGTCTCAACTAATAACATTTTTTGTCCTGAAGCTGTTCTTGCTTACATCTGCATATGAAGAGGAGCATACTGCCCTTTGGCAAGTCTAGGGGCACTAGTCTTTCAACATGGCTTCTTGTTACTTAGCTCAGCATGGTTAGATTATTCTAATGGTCCGTGTCACTTAGTAATGCAATCTTGTAGTGGTCTAGGTTACAGTTTGGGGGATAAGAGAGTTTAATTTTAGGACCAGATGCTGATAAAGATCCTACAGTAACAAAAGCTTATGAATGCAGGTGTCCTAGCTAAACTAGGCAGCTGTGCATTGGTACAATGTAGTACAAAAGGAATTTTTGGAATGTGAACCATAGATTAATTTCACTCAGTTACTTGCTGTAAGTATTTGTTTTCAAAACACACAAAATTTTCACTTTGCTAGTTTCAGCTTCCTCCAAAGGAGGTATTTAGAATAACTTTCAGATTAAAAATACTTAGGGTTTCTGTCTCTTATTCTCAGTGAAAGAGGTACCTGGTTGTCCTTAATTAGTAAAGCCACTACCAACATTTTTCAGCCACTCCTAATACTCTTTATAAGATCGATCTCTGAGATCATGACAGCTCTTGCTCTCTTCGAAGTATGTGGTGGTGACAGCAAGGCTAGGGTGGCTGCAATTATTTTCCATTCTTTGTTCTACTTGATAACGGATCCTCTGCTGTGCTTAGTGTTTCTTTTATGTTCTCTCTTTCTTGTTCTCTATCATTTGAATACTTTTTCTTTTCTGAAGTGTAGAGCTTAATGTAACAGTCAGTGATTTTTGGGTTGTTTTCTTAATTCTTTGTAAATCTTGATTTCTGGGCAAGATCACAAAAGTTTTGCATTCAACTTCTGCATTTGTCTAGACATACTTCTGAACGTTGCATCCAATTCCAGAATTTCAGAGAACACTGGTGACAAACATGGGTCTGGGTATGAGGAGAAGGACTTAGAAGCTCTGGTGCAGGAAGAATAGATTACCTGTGGGAATGGGGTACAAACTAGCAATGGTGAGATTGGAGGATATTATAGAAACCTTTTAGATGGTGGGGATCTGTGAAAGAGAATGGAGTGGCAGATTAGAATTAGAAGGCAAAATACAAGCAATGATCTTGGCCTGTCAAGATGATGATCAATTCATAGTTATGTATGCGTTCTCAGTCCTAGTCTTGTTACACTTGATACTACCTTAGTTAACTTAATTTTCCTGAGATGCTACTGGCTTCTTTCATATTCTTTTTAGAAATTATGGAAGAAAACCCAAAAAATCCCCCCTAAAGTCCTTATTCAATTTTTTCTTTTTTTTTTACTACCTCATTGTGCACTTTGTCCTTTTTATTAAGATCAGACCTAGATCCTAGTCTTTTCCTCTTTGTTGAGACATCAGAGCAGTAGTTTGTTTTCTATTGTTCTCCCTAATCTCATCTTTTTTTCCTTGAGAGATTTGTTGGAGGCAGGGACTCCACTGCTGACTTCTTCATCTTTGTCTTTTTCTGAAGATTGGCTGTCCTTTAGCAGTCTATTAACTGACCTATTTTGCTGTATAAATTCTAGCCTAGTTCCAGTTCACAAGCTCCTCTCACTGCTACAACTGCCCTAGTCTACCAGTCCTCTTTTCATGATTGCTTGTGCTCTTTTTCATGCCCTAGTGTTTATGTCTGTCTCTTGCTCAGCACTTTAGCTTTTATGGTTTGATTACTCCCATCTCCACTCCTTTCCTCAGGTGTTTTTTTCAGGACTGATTTAATCTGTATTTATTTGCTCACATTAGTCAAGTCTCCTAGGATCATGTCAAGTGTTGGTAGCCACAGCTAGTAAGGTTTCAGAATACACTTCTGCTAACAACTGTTTCTGATCTGCTGAGCACTGTCTTCTGTCCTACACTGGTGATTCTTTTTTTTTCCTTTTGTATTTTTGGTTCAGTAGCTTCCTGTTCCACACCTCCAGTCCCTTCTGTTTTAAACAAAGCAGTAAAAAAGAACACTTGCTCCCCTTCTTGTCATGCACTTTGGTCTATCTTCTACTTACCTTTAGTTGATTATCCTTGAGCTTGCTTGTTCTTTTTTGAGTTATTTCTATCCACAAGGAGATGCTTACTACCTACATTGCTTTCTCTTTGCCTCACAACGAGATACCTTCCTTTTTTCTTTTTTTTCTTCCTTCCTTGTTTGCTGTTTGTGCCTAATGCTCTAACTTGTGCTTTTAGCTTAGGATGATGAAGTTCTTCCTCAGAGTTCATACACTCACCCATTCCTATTAATCTCATCTGTGGGCCTGCAGCTAGACGAAGCCCATGCTTATTGACTTATGTCCTCCGAGCTGGAGCAATTTGTGCGTTCCTGGAGTATTGCTGTCTTTAGTCATGTCAAAGCTCAAGCTTAGTAGCTGTTTTGGTACCATTTAACAGTAATTTCTGGTGCAGATATGCAAAGCCTGGAGAAGCTGCTCAAAGATGCTATTGTGCATGGGCAACCTCGTACACGGAGGCCCTGGAAAAAAATTCTTATCTTGGTGGAAGGAATATACAGGTACAAACTATTCTTTATATTCGTAAGACCCTCCACATGAGATCTAGCTGCTTAGTATTTGGGTTCCTTTGCCAAATCAAGCTATGAATATTGTCACTTCATAGTTATTTCATTAATCTCATCTGCAAGTTAAATTGAGCTGTGTATGTCTCACATCCTGGACTTTCTGTTGCTAGTACTGTAGCTGCACCTGGTTTTATCACAATGCTTCCCGCATCCTGGTTAGACTGCAGAAATTAATTAATCTAAACTGATTATTTACATCGGAGCTGAGGTCTTCAATTGCTTGTCCATTCCATTCTTTCTGTGCTCACTAGATGATGCTAGTGTGAATGGAATTGCGCAAATTGAATGTTTTTGCTGGGAGTGAGTAGGAGCATGTCATAGGCTTAGCTGTGTTAGGCATTTAAATCATAGTGGCTTTCAGCACAAAATGGGGCATTTTGGAGTGCTACTAATGAGAGCTTAGTCAGTTCTTAAGCTTAAAAACAAAAGGTAAGTAGATGTCAGATCATGAGGTAATTTATAAAATTGTCTCTGAACACATTCCTTTGCCTTAACTTACTGTTGCTGCTACTGCTTAGTCCGTATGTCAGCACCCCGGAGATGTTAAACAGGTAGGAAGTAGAGCTCTGGGTCCCAGGTGCAAGGAGGAGTTACCTTTCATCTCTCTGCAGAACTTGATGTGTCTAGCAAATTGTATGTATTCATAATTACTCAAAGAATGAAGAAAAGAAAGCTTAGTGACTTTAGGCTCTATAAGGAGACCCTGACCATTCAATCAACTTATACTGAACTTCTGTTTCTCAACAGCATGGAGGGATCCATAGTTCGTTTGCCTGAAGTGATTGCCCTTAAGAAGAAGTACAAATCCTATCTGTACCTTGATGAAGCTCATAGTATAGGTGCCCTGGGTCCCAGTGGCCGGGGTGTAGTGGAGTATTTTGGACTCAGTCCTGAAGATGTGGATGTTATGATGGGAACGTTCACAAAAAGCTTTGGAGCTGCTGGAGGATACATTGGCGGCAAGAAGGTAAAAAGCTGGGAATCTTGTGGCTGTTTCAGGCTCGTGGTGGAGCCTTCACTAAGCATTTCAGTGTTGATCTATTTATCAAGTACCCTGATGGTCCCTTTGTTTCATAAGTTTACATACTGTCTAGTACAGTGAAGGTCTGTGCAATGCAGAAGAGTCTAGTCTAGTAAAATACCTTATAATTGTGTAGTTTTCACATGGTCAGCGATGATCTCTGTTTGCAAAATCTGCAGTAGTAGTGTAATACCTTTTTAGGAACTGCTAGGAGCCAGAAAGCAGGGATTTCTTAATGTTACTTTTAATGAAACTTCCAGGGAAAATGCCAAAAGCTGAAGTTTTCAGCCTGTTTGGAGGAAAATCCCCTTCTTGGCTTAGTCTGGTGGAGTGGTTCCCTCTGGACTTGAGCAGTTTCCTTTCTGAAAAGACACTTGTTCCCTTTTTGGTTTGGGTTGTGGTTTTTTTTCAGCTACTGTCTCTCTTCTTTGCAGAGTACTGCTAGAAAGTGTTGCCCTTGCCAAACCCCTCCTTTTGGGAGAGGTGGTGTAGACAATTGCATGTGTCCCCTTTCTCATATCCTCAAATGTTATCTCACAGGTCAGGCTTCTAAGCTTTATTTGAGAGTAAGATTCTATCGTTTTCCTACTAGGACAATATTTTTTTAGATACTAACAGTGACTTTTACTTCAGCCCATCCAAACGGAGATGAGGCTCGGAGGTGTTCCATTTGGGGAGTTTACTACAGTTGGATTAAAATTCCTCTGATTTCTTCTCCAGAAGAAAGCACCATATTAATCTTTTTTCCAAAGGTAGCGAGCTAGTGGGATTAACTCCCTTGGCATGAGGTGAAGCTGCTAAAACTCCTTTGCAGCTGTGTTTTAGCTACTGTTTGAGGGATTGCTTCAGAGGTAAGAAGCCTTAAATCTTCTTACCTCGTTTATTTCAAAGTCCCTTTACAACTTTGTTTCATTTAACTCTGTCTCCAGGCAGACAGCAACATAAAATTGAACACTTCTACGTATTTCTATATGTTTCCAGCTTGTGCCATCTACAGGGACAACATTATTAATATTATGGTAGCAGAAGATAGAATCTGTCCTAGCATTCATAGAATTGTAGAATGGTTTGGGTTGGAAGGGACCTTAAAGATCACCCACTTCCAACCCCCTTGCCATGGGCAGGGACACCTTCCACTACACCAGCTTGCTCAAAGCCCCATCCAACCTGGCCTTGAACGCTGCCAGGGAGGGGACATCCACAGCTTCTCTGGGCAACCTTTACCAGGGTGGTCTTTTATAATATTTTGCTGGAATGGTCTGGGTGTTCTGAGTGGTTTTGTTACTGTTAACAAGCAGCCTAGATCTGCAATATATTGATCCAGTGTTTCTATCTGACCTCTAACAAATGTAGCAGGTGTGTTTAACTGGGAATGCAGGAGGGGTAGGCTGAAGTTCTTTAACACTTTAATTACACCTGCTGCTTTATTTATATTGTGCTTATAAATGGGAGAAAATGTTTTGTGACCTATTCCCCTGTTTGGTGGCTTTTGTGGAGAAACAATTATACTGGACATGATACATAAGCACCTATAGATCCTTCTCCCCACTATTTCACTTGTTTTATACTCCCACTGTTAATAATAAACACTTTTGAAGCACATCCTGCACACAGCTTGAGTAATGCAAACACCTTGTTGCAATCCAGTGCTGGTGGTGTTAGCTGAGCAAGTCTGTCGCAGGAATTTGTTTTAACATACATTCTTGCCCTGTGACATAGTTACGGCTTGTCATGTCCCTGCTGTTTGCTTTTTGACTGCTTATTACTTGTACCGTAAAATCAATCCTTGAGATACCTGCTCTCTTTCAGGATGTTCTGAAAGAGATTTCTTGTGGGGGCCCATTTTATTGTGTGGTTAAGACATGACAATAAAGCATTTCTCTGAGCGCTGGGAAGGCAATGTCTGATGCCTCTTATGTTTTGCTAGGAACTGATTGATTACCTCAGGACATACTCTCACAGTGCTGTGTATGCAACATCACTGTCACCTCCTGTTGTGGAACAAATCATCACCTCCATGAAGTGCATTATGGGTGAAGATGGTACAACTGTTGGTGAGTCTCTCTAACAATAAGCATGTGGAAGGCGGAAGCCAAACAGAGCCTCTTTATCACTTTGATAGATAATTCATGCAGTGAACACATTCATAATTATCTGTTAGTACATGTGGGCTTGGAATTTCTGGAGGAATAAACCAATTTACTGTCCTACTTGGCAGATCAGCCTAATAGCAGCATAAGAAATTTCAGCTAGAGGTAAGTCATCTTAGTCTTATCTAAGACGCAGTATTGGCTTGTATTGATTTTTATTCTGTGTCTAGCCTCTTCCCTGTTGTCTATCCTTTGTTACTTGTCCCACTTCTTAGATTGCTTTCTGAGAGTATTTTGCTATGTATCTTTTGCAGTCTTGTGTGCTGGTTGCTGCAGGGGCAATGCTTTTGATTTTCATATCTAGTATAATTTGATGTTTGCACCACAGTTAAAGTAAATACAGGAATGATTCTGAAATCCCTTTTTACTTGGCAAGGTAGAGGCAGTTTTCAAGATTGGTAGACTTAATGCCCCAGGAGAAGAAATTTAGCATATTCATCTTTATTCTCTTAGTTTTCCTTTTTCATTATGAAAGTAAGAAAGGGGAAATCTGTACTAATCTCGATGCATTCAAACTCAAAAACACAAATTCTTGTCTCGTTTGCCTAATCGGTAGCAGCTTCCTTCAGTTGTAGTGTGAAGTAAATAGCTTGTACTTGTGATGTGTAGGCGCCCTTGAAACTGAAATGGTACGGCACTTTGCACGTAGGATACCTTTTTCTCTTCACAGGTAATTGAAAAGTTGTGAGAAGCTCACACAGGATGATGGTGTAGTTTGCTGAGGATCTGTCACTGGCATTCAGTTCAGGGTCTCTTAGAATTCGAACTGCAGAATATATTCAGTTATGGGAGTTTCAGGCTTCTGGCCACGAGGTGGTGGTGTATACTGAAGAACTGTATTTGCTTTTCAACATGGGTCATCTGACCAACTACCCTGACAGATAACTCCTACAGTGAAAAACCTTGCCAGAGACATGACTTAAGATTTTTCTCTTGTAACAGGTTTCATTCAGTCTGCTTACATTATCTGAGAAAAGAGTTAGTGCCAACAATTGGTGTTGGTGGTTGCTCGATAGAGAAGTCATCACTGAGGCAAGTATGACCAGGCAGCAGCCTGTATCTGAGCTGGCATTGAGTGCTTCCAAGTGGTCTGTGTGAGATACGTGTACCAGCCAAGAGTTGTCCCCAGCGCTGCTCTCGAGAACAGATATTAACCAAGCTTCAAACTACATGAGAAGTTGTGCACAAAGGCTGGGTCTTGCTGTTGTCTTCAAAGGGACCATTTGAGCTCTTTCTGGCTGAGGATTTGCCAACAGTCTGTGGTCTGTTCAGGTGTTGCTTGTTTTGGGTTTCTTTCAGTATCTGTTTTGCTTAATGAAGTGGGAAGCAAAGAATGTGTAACTGATTGCTGTTTGCAGTATTCAAGCTAAGGCATTTTTGCCCCTTTCTGAGGCTACAGTGTGATGTTCATTCAAGCCCGGAGAATGGAAGCAGCTTCCACTCCATACTGTTCTGCCATTATGCCAGCAAGATCCATCAGAGCTGAAAGGTGAACCAGATCAGGAACCAATTTGGCAAAAAAAATCTTAAACTCAAAAGGCCTTTTTTGTTGTCACGTTGTTTAAAAATGTATGTCGGGCTACATCCTGCTAATCTGGTGCTAAGGAGTATCAGAATTCCTAACCACTCTTTCTATTGAGAAAATAAGCGGCTTTGTGTTTGAGAGCTGTATTTCAAAGAAGCCTCTGTACACCCCATTTCTACGCGAACTGTAATAACGGCTGGATAGCCAAAGTCCTGTCCACTCATACGCAGAAGGGATTTCTCAGCTACAGGTGTAGTGAAAGCATTACTGGCTTTCTAACCATTGAAGTCAGCTTTCAGCTAGGATAAGCACCTGATAGGATGATCCCTGCATGAAAGTGCTTCTCTGTTTGTTTTCTGCGCAGTGCTTCCCAGTTATCCATTTTTTTTTTCAATTGCCTTAAGGCTTTAGAGATGATACTACTTTGTACGCATTTTCTGTGGATGAGATTGGCAAAAGTTCAGTTGTGTGAACTGAGCAGCTGCTTAGTGATAGTATGACAAAGTTTTTTCCTTGTTTAAGGGATTTGGCCTAAAAACTTCTCTTTTGGATTCTGTGGAATTGCAGGTGGGTCTCTAGAGGACCATTGCCTGCAGTTGGTTTGACTATGAGTAAATGTGGAATAGAGTGGTGCTGGCAAGTGTTGTTAACTGTGGAAGATAAGTAGAGAAATAGTGTTAAACAGGGTCACTGATAAGAACTTCTGAATCAACTGTGTATTACAAAAATTTTACTGCTTTTAAACTAGTGGAGCTGATCTAATGGATGAAGGAAAACTGAGATAGGGCAGTGGTTTTACAAGGGCACAGGAGTTGGAGCTGGAATCGGAACAGTAGATGGCTAGCTCCCAACCTCATTTTTTGGGCCACAGCTTTTAATGACCTCAAGAAAAGTTTCTTGAAAAGAGCCTTTGCAGCTTCTTTGTCTGCCTACTTCTGTTTACCACACACTATTTGTAAAAGCTGCTGTCCTCCATAGCATCAAACCTTTGTGGAAATTGTGATGTCAGATTGACATGGTCTGTCGCTAAGGAATAAGTAGTAGGAAGCAATTAGTTTTTGAAAACAAAAGGGGGTTTTGTGTATTATTTTGCAAGAAAAAGTTAATTCTTTCCTTTTATGCTTCAGGTTATTTCTAGATCTAATGAAACATCTGGAGGCTCTAAACTTACAATATAAGGTGTTGTAGTTACTAAGTTTACGTAACTAAAAAAAGTAAATATCTCCTTTCAGATCTTTCCAGTAAGCTGCCAGTGACTAAATAGGATATTAGTAGGAGGCAGCACAGACAAAATACAGATGCTGTGAAAAGCTGAATGGCTTCTTACAGAGAACATAAGATGGATGGCGTTCAAACGTGCTGCCTGAATTGGGACAGTAGTTTCTTGTGTCTTGATTTCTGTTCAAACTAATCTGTTAGTTCTCTGTACTGTTTATGCATGTAAGTGACTAGCAAGCCTCAATCTCTCTGAAGACAACTACAGGAATATAATTACTCATGAATACAAGTATATCACTTGCTCCTTCATCCAGACTGCAAAAAAACACAACCTCTGAACAGCCAAAGCGCTGGCAGAGCCATGTTGTGGGTTTTTGGTAGTGGTGCTTCCAGTACTGCTTCTGAAACTCTTCTACGGTTATTAGCTCAATGCTGTATGTCTGTCCTATTTTACTTTGCATTACTTGCCTTGCACGTAATTGGCTAGAAGACCATCATGTGGTCTTAAACAAAACATACTTAATTTGTGATCACTGAGAATTTCTTGCAAGGAACAGTCTTCTTCAAGAGTGGTGAACATCTTGAGCATATAGAATGTCTTCAGAGGACTTAAAGGACAATGTACATGGGTATCTCACATATCACATTTGTCTTTGATATATAGTAGAGCAAGGTGACTAGGAGAGATGGAGAAGGCTTTTTTCTGCAAAAGCAAATTTTTGGAGCTGGTTTTCCAATTCAGAGTCACTATAGTTCAAATCATTAACGAGCAAGTGTTGTAGATGCTTGCCAGCAGTTAAGTGGATGCTCCTCTTTCTCTCTGTTCAGCCACAACGATGAATGAATTTCAGATATCTTTGTAGATAAAGGGGCTTTACTAAAAAGACACAATAAACAGACTTTTTGAGGTCATAGCATACACAAAGATGACAAATTGATTTCTGCAATGGAGTTCTGGAAACTTGTAGTGTAGAACCACTTGATTCTTGCTGTTCATGTGGTGGTGGGTTATTGAAATTGACTGTAGGGAAAATGCAGCAGCTTGGTGCTTGTCCTGGTAAATGAGACACTGTTAGGATTTATGATATGAAGTAATTAACCTCTCTCAGTGAATTTTTCAGCGTCAATTGTTTGGTTTGAGTTGAAACCTGGATTTTTCACCATTACAGTCTCGTTAGGACTGGGAATCCCATTGGCTCCTTTCTACCATTTACATAAGAGCCAGCGATATATCCTGTGCAACTGGAGTTCTGTTAGCAATGTTGGTGTTCAGGACCCAGCCTGTTCGTTGCCCTGATAACGTCACGGGGGACAAGTGGAAGAAAATCATAAAGTAACCCAACTAAGATGTGGGCGAATCAAAACATGCATGGTGAAACCAGTCTAGGAACTGGTTAACCTCCTTCAGAGATGAAACTGTTTGTTCTCTTGTGTATTAAATACTGAAGGTGAGCCTTAAATCCAGGAATGTTTTAAGTTTGAACTAAAGTTGGCATTGTTAATGGCTTGTAAAAGAGGTAAACTACTTCCTTCCATGGACATTAACTCAATAATAGTAATTATACATGTTGATGTTTATAACAAGTTTATTGTTTTCCATCTCAGTTTCAGGAGGCAAATATCCCACACCCAGTCATGGTGCCATACATATAATGTATAGAGTAAATTGTGGATAGACTGTGCCCGAGATGGCACTTAAATTTTGAATTGATGTTGTCTTGAGCACTGTATAGAAACCAAGGATTTGTAGCTTTGATGCTGCAAGCAATGTAGGTAGGGGTTGCATAGGCCACCCCAGCTGCTAAACTACCGGAAATGCATAATTTGAAGGCTAGTCAGTTAGCTGCTCATAGTTTGATTGCTGTTTGTCTTATCTGACCACCTCAGTTGTGAAGAGTTAGTAGTTGATTACACCTAGTCAGAGGAAACCTAAAAAAAAAAAAAATTAAGTTCTAGTCTTGCCATTGCTGTGTGCAGCAAACTTGAGTGAGTTGAATCAGAAAAGGTAGTTAAACCAGTTATAGCCAAAGGGAATAAGAATGTGCAGTTGTGTTGGCAGAGAACTGAGCCTAGCTGAGCTGTTGAGAAGACAGGACCACTGCTATACTGTTAACATGCACAGGGAGAAGCATGCTGGAAACAAAACTAAGCCTAGTCTGTCTAAATTCTAGGGGAGAAAAGACTGCAATTAGTGTTTTAACCCCCTTATAGTTAATCGGGCCCTCAAATGAAGATAAGACCTCAGTAGTTCAGTCAGCTGCTTCACCAGTAGGTTTCTTCAAGTTGAACATTTTGTAAAATTCCCCTTTTCTTTCCAAAGACAAACCAGAAGTATATCCAAGTATAAAGTGTAAACAGTAATGAAGGAATAGCCCACATTACATCACTTGGAATTGAATTTT
>VZSC01009899.1:418087-441790 GCA_013398225.1 Steatornis caripensis | reverse complement strand
TGGAATTGAATTTTAAGTAGCTTATAGTATATTTAGAAATGCAATTTTTACCTTGCCATTGTTAGCAGTAGATTCACAAATGGAAGCAGTGGCTGCTGTGGTACTGCAGCAGGGAAATAAATACTCCTTGTGCAGGCTGAGGTTGAAAACATTCAATTAGCATTAAAATCGGTTCATTTGAATTTCCTCCAATAATGCACTTGTTAATGAGGTGTTAAATTATCACATTGGGAACCCAGGGACTAGTCAAACTAATTTGAGCAAAGTGAAAACTTTTTTTGTTGCTGCCCTTGAGAATCTCAAGCTGAGCTGGGGAAACTTTTGGAAAAACAAATACTCTGGGGGTCATAAAGAGAGTTTCCTGCCTCTCTCCAGGGGACTGACAGTTTTAAACATCACTCTCTGTATTTGTGCTTCCAGCTGGGGATCTTTTAAATCCAGCTTGTTGCTGCACCCCTACGTCCCTCCCACAGAGCATGGCAAGCCTCCAGAAAAATTGCTTTAACCTGGGCTGGACAGGAGAAGTCTTTCAGCCTTTGGTGCTTTGAAGACTGTTTACAGACATTAGCAGAGCTGTACCCTTTGTGTTGTGCGTTGGAATGTGAGAATTCTTCAGTGCCTCTTCTTTTGGACTTTAATCAACATTGTGGTGTTTGTGCAAGAGCTCATAAACCTTTATAACTGTAGACCCGCTTTGTTCTCATAACATTCTGGTTCTTGCTATTTCTATTCAGGTGTGAGCTGTCATCCTGTATCTTCATAGCCTAAGCACTGACCTGCCATAGCAGAAATACAACTGGGAGTGTGGCTTTGTCGAAGTAATTTAATTTTTCTTCGTTTTCTTACACTACATTTGATTTTAAAAGTGTGGCTCAGTTTTTACTCTCAGTAGCACTTTAGGTGTCACATTTCTACAGAATGCTGGTGTGCTGTTTGTACGGGGAAAGGAGAAAATACTGGATAGCAGCTCATTAGCATATATTGTTAGCAACAGCGTGACTGAAATGCTTGTAAGTCAGTATGAATGTTAAGGTAAAGCATTTGAACAGGAGTAATCACAAATGAGGTGATGTGCGCTCTGTCTCTGGGTTAGTGTGAAGCTGGAACACATGGTTCCTGGTGTGATATGTATTTTACTAGAGCAGAGTTTTTCTGAAAATACCTGAATGACCCACATAAGCGCCGCTTCTGTCATCAGCCCTGGCAACTGCAGCAATTTTCTACACAGAGGGATTAATACTAGGATTACAATAGTGTGTGCAGTATACAGACACATGGCAAAATTGCATTCTATGAAGTGTATATAACATAAATGTTTCTAGCTTCTTTGGAAACAAGTGACAGTCTGTAAGTAAGGCCCTTTCTGTGGGCTATGTGCAGGTGTATTAGGCTATATGGGACTCAGAGACCAGTTGAACTACTGTCCTTGTCAACTTTAGTGGGTTCTCATGTGAAATGTGGTTGGCACCAGGTCAACTCATGCCATTTCACATCAGCGCAGTTGGTCTGCCAGAAATTCCCAAACATGGATGACTTTGACAACCTAGAATGTGTACTTTAGGTGTACTAGTGTGCAGATGTTTGTTAATGTCCCAGAATTAATAAGCTTCCTTAGATAGTACATATTTAATCTTTGAAGGAAGAAGCTATCTGAAAAACCTGCATGCCAGTTAACGTGTTTTGAGAGCATATGGCCAACAGAGAGATCTGAGATGACTTTGAATGAGATTGTGTAGGTTCTGTTCCAGTCTAGCTTCTAGCTCAAGACGAATTGGCTTGTCAAGAACAGGATAAATCGACCTGTAGAGCTTCTTGCTGCCATGGATAAGCTTCTGTTGATGCTCAAGTTATTGCCTAATTGTTGCATAGTGGAAAAGTTGTGGTTATAAGGCTGTCTGCATGGGGGAAAACGTATTACAGAGTATGCATGCTTCTCATGTTCATGTTAGCGCCTAAGCAGCTCCTAAGATTTCTTAACTGTTGTCAGTGGACACGGATTTCAAAAAAAAAAAAAAAGGCAAGCCAGTAAAATACTTCTGAAGCTTATTAAGACTTACAAGCTTGCGTTCCTACTGGTCAGCTTAATATTGTAGTGTGCGTGTATCGCCAAACTCAGGCCCTAAATGGGCAGTGGAGAACTCATTTGCCCTGCAACTAGCTTCTCCAGAACAAAGTACTCTGTGCAGACAGATGTGGTACTCTTACAGTACTAAGTACCAAGGGCTGGAAGCAGAATGTTTAGTGCTTTCAATCTTTACTGAAAACAGCTTGTCTTTTCTAGGGTTATTGCTGTATTCCTGGTAAATAACTTTTTGTTCAGGACCTGGCGTTGTAGAGACAATTGTGGTTTCTGTACGCACAGCTTTGTTCTTTCCAGGATCTTTGGAAAATAGAGCTGCGCAGGAAAAACAAGTCTATAAAAATCACAGCAGAAACAAGGCCTCCAGGGTCTGGGCCTTTTCAGGCACAAAGCCTACTCTTCCACCTCGCTGCAGTTCCAGGTGGCAGACTACCAGGAGCTGCTTGCCAAATACAACTTAATAACATGGGAAAGCTCAACACCCTTCCTGTTGAAATTATTGCAGTTTGAGGGTAAATCTGAGAGCACACTGGAAAAGGACAAGTATGGCTGCTATAACAGATGTACAGGCAGATGTGGGCAGCTCTGACATGGTGGAAAACTTGTAGGCTATAGCTTTTATCATGAGATGAGCTTCTTGGCTATAAGCATCTTTGATGTCAAAGGAGAAACTTGAGATGTTGTTCAGAACCTCTTCTGGGAATGGATCAAGGTCTTCTGAAAAAGATGTATGAAGATTGTGTTCTGTGAAAGATTTGGGTGCTACCTTCTCAGTGACTTCATACATAAATTTCCTATTTAAAAAAGCAAACAAACAAAACCAAACCAACTCCTCCAGAGTGGAAATTCTTAATTTTAGGACACTTCAGTAAAGAGCACGTACGTACTTGCAGCATCCTGTCTCTCCCTTTGCTCATTGTTAGGTACATGAAATCTCTAGCAATATTGGGAGGTATATCAAACTTATACTGAGGGCCAAAAAGACCTTTAAACTACTGTGCTCCGTTCAATAAAGTGCCATTTAGAACCACTGAGGAAAAGTAGGTATTTAGGACCATTCTGTTCACTCCGCTTATCCCTTAAGGGATCCTTCTACCAAGAGACTGTTAGTAGAAGGTAGTCTGCCAGGGTTTTTTCTGGATTTTCAGAGTAAGTGCTAACACAAAGATTAAATACTACTCATAGTACTTTACAGTATCAGTTGCTGGTCAAAGCTTACTTTTGTGTAGGATCTTATTATTATCTCAAGATCATGGAGCCTGTTTCATAGTGCTCCTGGCATCGTTTCTTTATGGAGCTGATTTCTGTTCAGTTTGGCCAGAAGATGGTACTCCAGTGTTTACTCCTAAAGAACTTTGCCAAAGAAATAGGTAGTCAAACACTCCTAAGCTATCCCACTCTTAAGCCTTGCTCACTGTCCAGTTAAGAGAATGGATGTCCTAGCTATATTGGTCTCTTTTTAGACTAAGCTGGTTACTGGCTATTTCTAACCAGAGGTGGACACTTTATAGCTGGCTGGTGTATCTCTTCCACTGAATATCGAGCCTTGCTATGCTAGAGTTTGAGCATTAGTCTAAGTGCTTCGTAACAATGCTGTTAGAAACTTTAAGATGTTGACATGGAGTATGACCAATCAACTGACTTTTTGCTGAGTACTGTTTCTTGCACTTGTACACTTCCCATCTTATTTTGTAGTTCAGAGCAGCGCTTCAGTGGCCGATGCAGCTGTAGGAATGAGGGAGAAGATTGTCGCTAGTCACCTGCGGTTAATCTGTGCTGTTTCTTATGGCTACCTCGTTGCCTGTGATTTTCATGGCATACAAATCCCTCTGTTTGGCTGAACTGGTGTTGAGTTTCCGAATAATAGATTAAGGCCTGTGGATGTTGTATAACCTCATGCTTCTGTACTGGTTTGATGTGAAATTTGAAAAACAATGCAGTAAAAAAAAAATTTAATTTTTATTTTGTCCAGTCTGTGAATTGCAGCACGTGCTCTTAAGAGGTGTGCTTAATGGCAAGATGAACATACTGACAGACTAAATGTTAATAGTGTTGATAAATAACAACCTTTCCATAAAACTGCACAAACTACATTCCACTACAAGTATTTCCCTGCAGACTGTTGTTGTATTTGAGAATTTAAGATGGGGAAAAATTGCTTTTCTTTTTTTCTGGACACAGCAGAGCTTAGTTCTTCTTTTCCAAGTTTGATTTTTGTGAGGTGTTTAGTCCTAGAGTTGTCAAAGGTAACTCTTGCACAGCTAAAAACGTTTTGGATTCTCTCTGATTTGTGAAGATTTCCACTCTGGTGCATGTGTACCTAGAGATCTTTCCACAGGTAGGATTGTCATGAAGGAGGGTTTTTTCACATGGAAAAGACATGGTGTAATGGGTACAAGTTACTCCAGAGGAGATTCCAATTGGACACAAGAGGAAGTTTTTTCACAATGAGAACCATCAGCCATTGGAATAATGTCGCCGGGGAAGCAGTGGATTCCCCAACACTGTACGCTTTCAAGATTCAGCTGGACATGGTGCTGGGCCATTTTGTCTAGACCATGCTTTTGCCAAGAAAGGTTGGACCAGATGAATCCTTGAAGTGCCTTCCAACCTGGTATTCTGTGATTATTTTTAAAGTCAATACTGCGTTCAGGATTGTGTGTCTACTGCTGTTAAATCTGGGCAAAGAAAATAGCTCTTGGTGCCTGCTTGCTATGGGGAATGCTTACTATGTACCTTTGTTCCTACACTGTTACACAAAACAAAGTCTTTTGAGTAATTCATCTGTTAATTTTGCATTGTCACTGCATCGCTTCTTGTTTTTTCATTTTTTCAGGTATTACAAAGTCTTCACTCAACAGAACCACCTGAGATGTCCCTAGTATCAATGGTGGTCATACTACTTACAGAGGAGAAAAAAAAAGGCATTTTTGACATATGGGAGGTACTGAAATGATTTGAAAAAGGAGCAGTTTGGGTTGAATTTGTAGCTGGATAGATAGATGGATGAACCTATGTAAGTCCTTCCTAGCATAAAGTTGTAATTATCTTCTAGAAGCTTCACTCATGTGCCTGGAATAGCAAAGTTAATGTGCTGAATGGTGGCCAGCTCTTTCAGATGAAGCAACATTTGCAGTTTCTGTCCTGTGGGTCTTGAAAAGGTCAGAAGTTGACAAACAACTGATTTCTGTCCCAGTGTCCACAGAAGCACTGTGAGGAGTGGGTCTAAGAGGGGAAGCAGATAGATCAGCAGCTGCTGAGAGGTAAGAGGTTAGAGGGGAGAAATGGATAGATAAAAAATGCTTTTTCATACGTAAATCAGCATACATAGGAAGCTGTAGACCTTGCAAATCCTAATCAGTCTTTTATAAATTCTCCAGTGTGTTTCCACACAACTTTCAGACTATTACAGTGGATAATTGAATTATTTATTTAAAAAAAAAACAACCAAAAAACCCCAACCAGAAACACAAACGAAAAACAGAGCTGCAAAAAAGACTAGCATTTTTAAAGTTTAGAAATTAGTTTTGATGCCTCTGCAATGAATATACTTCAGTGTAACTAATATTCATCCTTAAGCGTGGTTATTAGTTACCCTTGCCTTAGCGATGACTTTTTTATGTAACAGGTTTTGTGTAATTCAGGCATGGAAAACTACTTAAAGATTACAAATAATACACCTGTAGTGGTACTATCGTAAGTTTAGGTATGTACATTCCGTATGGAAAATTTTACTTTTTCGTACCTTTGCTAACTTGAACTGAAGTAGTATTCATTTTCACAGTCCTGAGGTTATTGGAACATCTGGAGTTAACATTTAGTGATTTTTAATTCAAACTGTAGGAGTGGGATTTTTCCAGAGTACTGCATCTAGTATGAAAAATGCATTAATTTAAATATAGGTGAAAATTGCAGCTGCCAGTTTAAAAAAAACCTCACCAATTTGGAAACTAGTTATTTTACTGCTGATCTGTTAATACAGGGCATTCAGTGACACGGGTATGGCTGTCAGACTCTTCATCCTTCCTAAGCCTGAGCTTTTTCTACAGCCTGCTCTGTATGTGCTCATTTTTACTAGATTTTAATCCTTTTAATTTTTATAATACCTCATACTTGTACCTCCTTCCTTCACCATGTTTTGAGAGAAAGTATCCCAGTTTGGAGTAGAGGAAGGCTACACAGCCATTTTCCTGTTATGGGATTTTCTCCATCAGAAAGAAGAAGGTAGTAGTTTGTACTGTTGATTGTGGAGATTGTAGGTTGTGCCCTAATATCTTGGTTGAGTCCATGGATTTTGATATATAGTTAACTTACAAATTTTAGTACCAAGGGAAACCTTTGGAAGGTGCTATGTAGATAGAAAAATATTCCACTACAAGTGTTTGTCTTGGTCTTCAGGATGAATTCTTTTGATAATTCCTCATGAAGTGAAGGATTTGCATAACAGTGTCTTCATGGAAGCTCCATAGATATCTGGTATACTGGGGGAGTTTATACTGTGTTCTGGGAAGTGTGTGTGTAGGATCCAGGGGGGTTGATAGGTCTGTTGTAATGGTGTTGATTGGCGTCGTGGGAGAAAAGACTGCTGCTCTGGCACAGTCTTAGATCCATGTGGTGGTGTACATAAGATTGCGTAAATTTTGGTTTTGATGTATTCAGTGAGATTGAGGTGTTGTTTGAAAGCTTCTGAGTGCCTTTTTTTTTTCGAGTGCTGTCTGTGTAGGTCAGACCTATTGTGCTTTTTCTTGGAAAAGCTGGTGTACACTACAGCTTTTTTGTATTCTGGGAAAAGAAGTGTGGCTTACTATGCTATTTCTAGTGGTCTATGTATGTAGAAAAAAAAAATCTATGCCATAGAATGTAGGGTGAACTCCAGCCCAACAGCAGCAGCATGGCAGAACTTGTGCTAATGATGCGTAACAGTACAATAGAGGCTATTTGTTTTACCTCTTTTGAGGTAGACAGCTTCAGAAGAGATTTTATGCTACCACTGTAAATGAACTTTGGAGATGGAAGGAGTTCTTACAATGCTGGCATTTTTGTTCTTCCAGTGCTTAAGCTAAAACTGAATTAATGTTTTACACTGAACATATCCTTCCTTTTTGGCTATAGCTGTCTTAAAATGTGGAAGTGGGCTGATTTGCTGCCCTTCTGGCAGATGTTCAGGTGGAGGTGATAATCTAGCTGATTCTGTCAGGTATTTTATTATCTGTGCGTTATCTTACAATTAGTAAAGGCAGCTAGTAACACTAGCTGAAACTAGGTGACTGCTCTGTTACTTGTAACACTTCCTGTTGAAACACAGGAAGAGGCCATATCCTTGATGATCTTCTCTTGTGCTACAAAGAGCAATTCTCTACCCTCTTGCGTTGCTGTTTTAAATCGTAAAGAACAGTTAGCTGGGATACTGACTTCCATTGTAGAAAAACAGTCTGCAGAAAACAGATGGAAAATATAATTCACACTCTTTGTTGCTATGTTGTAAAGCTACTGAACTGTCTCCATGGAAATAATTATAAATATCCTTTATATAATGTGCTTTGTCAAAGCTTGCACATTCCTTAGCTTGTAAAGAAATGTGATGTTTGTATGTGTTCCTGATGTTTTTTCTCTTTGTGAGTTCAATCTGCTGTAAAGGCCTGCCAACCTATTTGTGTTGTACAAAGATTTGAGTCTTGTTTCCATCTCTTCTTCGCTGATGCTTTCTCTTATTCTGGAGATTTTAAGAGCAAGTGTGTGATTTTTAAGTTCTGCTGTCCAAGGTATCATAATAAAAAGAAAACAGAAATTTTAAAATGCTTGCTTTTCTCTGAAATTCCATTTGAGATGGCAAGTTAAGTTTTATTGAAACTGTGTAAAGTTTTATCATATTTTTGACTTCTTCATGGTGGAGCACACATTTCTTTTCCCTTTCTTCTCAGCAAGGCACAAGAATATCTGTCAAACAGAATACGTACAGCTGTCTTTGCAATTATTACGAATGTTATTATAATGGCTGTGATAAAATATTTGTGATAATATGCTATTTGTATGAGCTAATGTTTAAGTAGTGTTAATACCAGTCCCACAAATCCTCCCAGTAATTAATATGCAGAGTTAGATAATACATGTACCCAGGCAATACAAACTTAATTTCTTTGTTCTGCAGCCCTAATCTCATTATTTCAAAATATTGATTCATCTGAACCAATGCTTTTCACACTCAACTTCAAAATAAAGATGACTGTAAATCATAATTGTTGGGATACACTGAATGCCAGCCATGTGACAGCAGTGTAACCAGATACAGTGAACAAGGTATGAACAAACATGATCAGCTAAGCACAAAAACTAAACAGTCAAAAAAAAGTATTGCTTTTGTGAATTATATTTCAGAAATTGCTTTCTGGATTCCCGGGGGGGAGAGGCGGGGATTACTTGTTGCAGCAATACTCCTGTTCCTTGGCAGATCCTTCAGCCAGTGTCAGGGGGATGTTGAGCTGGTAGTGTGCTTTTGTTCTCACTTCCTCTCACAGGACAGTTCCTTGGTCCTGTGTGTATAGCTATTCTATTTAGCTATGATACTCCAGAGAGAACTTACGTTGCTTTCAGTAGAAATTCAGCCTCTGGAAAAGTTCTGTGTAGGAAAATGCAGTGGTGGCTTGTAGGGTTGGAGTTAGGGTGTCCTTGTGGACCTTTTCATGAGCCTGGTCTCTCACTGCAGCATTGTTATACAGGGCTTGGAACACACCAGAGGAGATAAGTGTAATGCGACTGTGAAATGGAGCTGTTGTTCCTTTGTATCTGAAATAATTTTGCATTCAGTTGTTCTTACTGATTTTTAGATACACAGACACGTGCTCTCACTTTCTTGCTCTTTTAAAATGGTAGAGTTCATGGATAATTTTTTATCAGTTCTGCTTGAAGTGGAAAGGGCTTGTGTGTTTCTGACAGCTGTTCACAGGAGGCAGTGTTTTGGTTTGACTTTGTTGTTGGGGGGGTTTTGCCTTGGACAAGATTCATTCTTCACCAAAAACATCAAATCCTCCTGCTTCTGTCTAGGTGGATTTCCTATGAAAAGTCACAGTGAACACAAGTGGAGAGCACAGATCTTTTCTTCTCTATTGTGCAAACTTTGAAGTAGAGACAATTGCTATTTCTACAATGTCTTACTTCGACCTGGTTAATTAAGTAGTTAATAGTTGAAATACATTGTAGTTAATACTGGAAAAAAAATTAAAAATGTGTTACCAGCTACATGTAATTCTAGTACTCATTAAGGAATCTGATGGTACTAGCAACCAGCAGTCTTTTTTAAGACTTACTGAGTCTTAAAAGAGCAGGTTTCTGTAATACACAGTGCATTTTGAGTATGCAGAGAAATGGCAAGAGATTGTATTATGCTTTCCAATCGTGTGAAATCGAGTTCTTGAAACGAACTACAAGTTGTTGGGATTAAGTTTGAGGATGGGGTTCTCTTTTACATGGTTAACTCAAATAGATCATGTATGCAATATGGATCTACTATTTGGTAATTTCTGTATCTTTAAAATCAGGGGGTTGCTGACAATAAAGCATGTGAGCGGTTCATTTTAGTTTGTATGCTGTCTTATATAAGATAAAAGCCTGTGTAAATGTGAATGTGAATTGTGGTTAGCTTTCTAAATAGAAGAGCTGTATAGGTTTGGGGCTTGATTTGAGAAGGGGGGGTGGTTGGTTCTTTTCCCCGATGCTAACTGATGCAGACTTCTGCAAAGCAGTGCTTGCCTCGTGACAGTTTCTGTACGTTAGGCTTAAATAAAACACTGATATGCGAAGTCTGTTTCACAGCAGTCCTTGAACACTGTCTATAACCACAAGTTTTTTGGCAGCCCCTGTGTTTCCAGGTTTTGAAAGAAGAATCAGTTCAGCAGAACTTTTTGCAGAGGTAGGCCTAAGGGGATGTATGTCCTGCTGAATAATCCTTCCCTCTTGTCTACGAACTGCTTGTGCAGACTTCAAAGACTGCTTGAGGTCAGCAAATCATTTCCTCTAATTATCACACAGAGTCTGAGATGCTAACGGCTCCGTATCCCTGTTGTGTGTCACTTTCTTATCTATACAGAGGGGAAAGGGCAGCTTTTAAAATTAGAGGGGGAAAAAGCACTCCAGCTCAAGTGTTAAACCTTGTGAAGGTTACTGCTACAAACCCCCTGGGTCTTAATATCTGTTGTAAAGGCTGACGAATGTAAACACATACATTTTGCTGAATTGCTCACAAGACCTATTACGTTGTTGGTATCTCTTTAGCTGTGAACTCCTGAGGACTGTATGGTGCCTTACAGAACAAAGAAAGGGTCTGATGAAAAAGCTCTATGTTCAGAGGGCCAGTAATCTCTTCAGCAACCTGAGAGCACATGTATGGGAGGGAGTACTGTTATGGGCAATGCATCAACTGATGGACCGCACATAAGGGCACAAAAATGTACACACTTCAGTGACAAATATGTGGCATGTCTCGAATGCCAGACTTGCATAGGAATTATCCTGGTATTAAGACAGCTGAAATGTTTCCATATTAAATTACGAATAATCCTGTCTTTTGGATGTATGAAAGAGTTGTGTGTTGTTCCTTGTTGTGGAGCAATATTTTGAATGAAAGTGATTTGAAATAATACATTGACTATTTCCGAGGATGAGCTATTGGCTGTATTTTTATCACAATGCTGAAAATACCTGGTATTTTTAAAAATGCTAGTCAGTGTACCCATGATGTTGCATACCAGTGGAGCCTTTAAAAATCCGTTTTCCCTGGAACTGTACTGAAGTTCAATTTACAATGCTTAGCAAAATCGACAGGTGGTGCCTTGTGTGGTTTTCGTAGGTTCCCCCCCACCTTGTTTCATTTAATTACATCTCAATGCAGATACCAATCCATCTGTGTGGCAAGAGAGACTAAGGTGTTTCACCTAATAAAATAGGCTAATTCAGTTGCTGGTTTTAGAAAATTCAGGTTAATTAGGAAATCTAAAATGCAAACTAGAAGAAAGAGTCATAGCCAAACCTACAGCAAAACTGTTCAGATATACTTGTCCTTGGAGTTGTATTCCACGATTTGGTACAGTGTTAGTTAGAAACTGGTATCACTTCTTCAGTCACTTGCTGGAGAAGGCGGTTGATCAAGAGGAAGGTTCTGAACGTGCTCCAGTCTGGTTCCACCCTGATGTAAGTGCTGACATAATTAGCAGCTGTTCATATGTGCTGTGACGTAGCCTATGTTCTTTGGCTTTGTTTTGCCAAGTACTGTGCATCAGTTAATATTGGTAGTTCTGAATGTATTTTCTTAATGTAAGAACAAATGGCTTCGGTTGCCTTTAGCTTTATTGATTGGATTGACTAGTTTCTGACAATGTGATATGTACTCAATTTTCACTACTTTGTCATTAAGTTAGCTTTAATAGCAATGGCAACGCTAATGCTTTATAGCTGGTGAGGATCTCAAAGATGATTTTGTAGTATACTCTGTGTGAATACAGCAGAGTTGGAAAGAACAACATTACACAAAAAAGGAACAGTAGAAAGGGTTCATTATCAAGATGAGACTAATTGGCATGTGTTGGAAAATAAACAAAGACTCTACCTTGTAAAGGACCTTGAACCTTCTCCTGTGTGCACCTTTGCACACTCAGCATGAGTTGCCACACACCTGTGTCTGGGCTTTGCAAAGGCCTGCAAAATCTCCTTTGAAGGCTACTGCATAGGTGCAAGAAATGCTCAAACTGAGAATAGTTTTAAGTGTTAGTAAAAATAAGAACTGTATCTCTATGGAAGTTTGTTGCTTGCTGTCTCCATTGTGTTATGTTCCCACTGCATGTACTCATTAAGAAAGAACAAGAGATTTTCCAGTGATGTTTTTTAAGTTCTGGTGGGGATGGACCCCAATACTCTAAGATAAGAGCCATCCTTGCTTGTTCGTATGGAGGAGACAATTTACTCTTTCCCTGTGAAGCTTTTTGTTCATGCACATAACTGTGCTTCTTGCAAGGACGAAGAGATTTTGTGCTTCATCTTTTACCCTTTTTTCATTAATTGTGGTCTTCTGGGTGGTAAGCCATCAGCTACCAACTGCAGCTCCTGACGGTGATATGCAGAAATGTACATCAGTTGAGATTTGTACAAAATCTTACATACTGCTCAGTTGTTGTGGGGTTTTTTTCCTCTTCTATTATGCTTTGCCTGAATATCTTTTTTTTCTAAGGCTAGAAGTCACATGTGAAAGGTAATAGAATCTGAGTAGCATCCTTTAGGCAAGTGCTGCATGAAGAAAAGAATGTGTTGATTTGATCTTAGATAGTCAATCAAGAGTAAACTGAGTTAAGCCATCTTTTAATAATGTTTGTTACCATCCTGGAACTAACTACATGAACATTTCTATTCTGTTCTGTTACATGTAATTCCTGGAAATGGTCACACTTGGGCTTGCAGCTCACCTTTAATTTCCCTGACTTGATAGTTATTCCAGCTTTTCAAGACGAACAAAATGTTCTGCTGTTGTGAAAAGAGGATGTGTTTCTTAACCACTTCATTAAATATGTACTGTTGAAAGAAGGGGAAGCTGAAAGTCAAATTTGGCTTGGAAGCGGACTCACTAAATGCTTTGAGTGTTCAAATAATTACTGCTTTTTATTTGGCAGAGTTTGAAGCTCTAGTGGAAATTTAGTATGTGGTGAAATTCATCCAGTCTCTTGCATTGCTCAAAGTGAAGGTATCATTTGGTTGTACTGTAACTTGTTTAATTACACTGCAAGGTCCAGTTCTCTGAATTACACCGGTATAGCTGGGATGTGTTTCCAGATGTCAGAGGAATGTCAGCCTAGTAGTGTTTTGGTCTGGAGGAGACAGCTTTCAGTTCTTTAGTTTCATTTGCTAGCTAACATGTAGTTCTCTGTTTCACAACCCTTACCTATTTGTCTTCCTCCCAGAATAAATGTTGCTACTCCTGCTTTTGAGCTGCAAAAGTGCAGAGGCAGAAAAGACACATAACAGCAGTGAAGATCACCATAGTTTACTTAGAATGCCTAGGACATAGGTGGCATTTTAATGCAGTACAGCTAATTTCCCTGCCTCTTTTTTTTTTCTAGATTGTGTATCATCAGTGTCCTCTGTGAGAGAGTTGTGCTATGTTTTTAACAAACGGTCTCCTTCACTTCTGTTAGTCTAATGAATCCTGGAGCTGCACAGTGGGAGTCTGACAGACTGGAAGTTGCATTAAACAGCTTTGGGTTTTTATTGAAAACATTGTCCTTCGTTCAAAGGGAAGGTAATTATTCTGCCCTGGAATGATAGCAGCCCCTCCTTTATTGACAGCACACCATCTGGTTGTGATAAATTACATGGCCCTGGGAAGGCTGCAGCTTTTTGGTAGCAAAGGATTGCTTAAAGGCTTCATGTCCACATTGTTGGAAAAGAAGAAATACATACTGTTTATGGAAATCAGACACTTCCCTGTCATTGGTCACAAAGCTTGTGCTGCTTCTTACGTCTATTAAATGTACCTCTCCAGGAAAATTTCAGAAAGCAAGATAGTGCATGGGATTTTTGGAGAGCTAATTCTTGCTGCAAGTTCAATTCCACTAATCTGTTGAGGGAGAGCTTGGAAGAGTGATGATAAAAAATGTTTAGTATTTCAGGTGTAATTGGCACCGTTTGTTGTACTTTACCACCCAAGAACTGTTACTGTAGTTCTCACCTAGCAGTAAGAACAGTGGAGATTATTAAAGGGTTTTTTTCAAGGTGTGGTTGTACTTGTTGGTTGCTGTAGCTTCAGGGAGGTGTAGCTTCAGGTTCCTTTTCTAAAAGCTTGCCAAATAGTCAGTTTGCATCTGTAAGTAGAAGTTCAGAGTGGCGTTAGGTAGTTTGCTAGCTATCGGTCTTCCTGGCAACTGCTACTTTTTCTTGCTGTCCTAGCCAAAGTATTATTACTTCTTCTAACTTACCTAATTGTATGATACAATCAGGCTCAGTTCTGTGCTCTGACAGTAAAAAACATCTGAGCCGATGATGATTGTTAAGCAGAAATGTCCGTGAGAGTCTTGGAGGGCAGAGGCAGCTTTGGTTCTCGTAATATCTAAATTATAACTCTGCTCTAAGACAGGTTCAAATGCTTGCGAGTAGAACGTATTGAATGTGACTTACTGTAGTGTCTGATTTGTTTGGAGTGTTGGGCTGGTCTCTGCTTCCAGGTTTTCTTTTATTTCAGAACCCAGTTCTAAATTCGCTTGCCACAGATTACTGGTTTTGGTTTAGAAATTTCCTCAATTTGTTGTTTTTATTTGCATTTAAAGAAATAATCACAGCAACACCACGATGAAGCTTATTCTTGGCAAGTTGTCTATACGTTTTGTGACGCTAATTGCTGCAGAGGAAAGTGTTGTCGACTCACTGCAAAGCATTTTAGTCTTTCTTACTTGGGCAGAGGTAGCAGTAATACCGCTCATTACTAGTTCTTACTTTCCTACCACTTCTATTTTTAGAGCTGGAGTCCTTGCAGTTATATTTGTACAGTGTGGCATGAATAACATTTATCTTAGATTTAGATGTAAAGAGAAAACACTTTGAACCTGGCTTTGCTATGCTTGTTATTTCTGTGGCTAGGCAGTTTGGACATTCATGTGAGGATTGGCCACAGGTTAAAATAACTCTGAAGCCATATTGAGTTGTAACTAAAATTCAGTCAAGCTTTTTATGCATAATGAGCAAAGTGCCCTGGCAAGTTTGACTCACTCTTTCACTGCCAGGGTACATAAGAAGCGGATGTGTATTATTCTGGGGTTTCGCAGTTTGGGCCTTCACCTTTTGTGGGCAAAATACCTCAGCAGCTTGAAGCCATTTAGGCTAGATGCCTCATATCTATTATGTGCAGCATGTTGATGAGCAAAAGTTGCGAAGTGCAGAGTATTATTAGTCTCTCAAACTCATAAACTTGAAATTCATCCTCTATTGTGGGAGGCAGCTAAAAGTACAAGGTAGAACTGAATTAATGTGGGTAATTTTAACAGTTTTCTGCATCTACTAAGTGATAACTTTTTTATAATTCTAAGATTTATCAAAGAGGGAAGGAGTTTCTGAAAACAAACTGTGAGAGTGGTCAAACATGGGAATAGGTTGCCCATAAAGGTTTTGGAGTCTTCATCTGTGAAGACAGTCAAAACCCAACTGGACAGTTCTGGGCAACCTGCTATAGCCTGACCCTGCTTGAGCAGGCAGATTGGACTGGCTGATGATCTCAAGGCATCTCTTCCAACATAAAGGATTTTGTGAGAAGTGGAAGTGGTACCTCCTAGAGCAGTAACACCCTATTTTCAGCATCTTGGGACATTTTATATTTTTACACAGAGAAGAAAAAACCTGTAGAGCTTCTTTTACATTTCACAAATGCCTTTTTCAGTGCTGTTGGACCGCAGGGGAAAGTGCAGAGTGGATGTTTACAGAGCCATTGTCCATGCAAGATGCATCCTAGAATGACCTTGTTGCATTGACACTTCTTAATGATATAAAATTCCTGCTCCTTCATAGCAGATTTATGTCTGTTGGCTTGTGCGCATTTCCAGCCTGCGGTCAGGGAAGCTGTCTCGTCCTCTTAACAAGGTTCCTTCTGCTGGTCTTTGACAAGCCAATACAACGTGGCAGTAGCCATCCTACTAGACCTGGGCTGGTGAGGATAGTTCTGTCACCTCATTTCTTGGACAGACCATAGTATTAGGTACTCCTGGATCTGACTGTGCAGAACTCAGGAGCTGTTCATCAAAGCATTGGGAACCACTGTCTGGAGTTGAATGATGCTCATGTCTAGGACACCTCTGTTACACTTACAAAGGATATGCTAATTGGTAAGCAGGCAAGATTCAAGGGGACATTCTTATCTTGCCAAGCAGGCTTGTTTATGCTATGTAAAAGCTGTTATGTGTTGCTGGCTCAACAGTTCTGGAGTAGCTGTTTGGTTTACTGTCTTTCAAATCTGCCCATTGGCCAGATAGGCTTCTTGCATCTGCCTTGGCCACTTGTGTCTTCGAGATGCCATTCTCTACATTCAGTCACCCTATAACCCTGAAGTACCATAGTAGTACAGTAAAGGTGTTTCTCCTAGTAAAAAGCTTCTTCTCTAAGGCAACATCCAATTTTCTTTCCTACCTATACTTATATGCCTCATCAGGGCACAGTTAGTTTCTATTCCTTTCTGTGAGGATTACTTTTCTGGTGATCTTCCTACAGAGGAATGACTGACAGCTTTTAGTAGTAGCTTCTTTCTTCCTGATGATGTTTGACTTTCATCCAAGTCAGGATATTATCTTCTTGCATTTTTGGTTTAAGCTTTGTCCTTCAGGGCTGAAACTTTACTTTCCACTATGGACAGCAATCAAGTCTTGTCCAAGACTTCAGTTTATCCCTGGCTGCAGTCCCTCCATGGACTATTGGGATTGGTTACAGAAGATTCGTCTCTAGTAGTGGAAGCATACTCTGCTGAAATATTCTAACCTAGCCTGAGCTAACTTAAAAATGGCTTTCAGACATCAGCAAGTCATTCAGCTCATGTTTCAGTCATAGCTGCATCATAATCTCTGCCACTGGTACAGTATCTAGTAGTGATGCTGCAATTGATAAAGCAGCCCTTCATTCATGTATGTTTTAATGACTTGGACCCACTGTTGGCTAATTGTAATAATCAGGAGTGCTTGGAGTCTTCCATCCTGTGGATTTGTAGATGTACCCTTCTTAAGGAGTGTAAATACTTCATGTATTGTTCTCATGCGTAGTAGACTCCCTCTGAGTCCTTAGTAGGTTAGCCAGTTGTGTAGTTGAGAGACTGTAAAGGACACATGTAAGGCTGAACATTAGCCTTGTTTTAGTCACACTGGGGAAGATGCAGAGTGCTATACAATTGTCAACTACAAAGGCAGAAAGTATAGCAGCTGATTACTGATGATGTATGTGCACGCAGAAGATTAAACGTACATGCAGACAAAATAAAGAATTGAGTTGTGAAGAAATCATTTTTCTTTTTGTAAACTTAACAAGTTTCAACATGCAAAACCTTTTCAGCCATTCTTGCTCTGGACTGCCACCTCCATGGATAGGAGCTGCAGGGTATCTTGGATATGCTTTAACCACCAAGATGTTCAGTTCAACTATATGCAAAAATTAGTAAGCGGTGGTGGTTGTAGGCATCCCTCAAGTCGTGAATTGCCTGGCTGGTATGTATGTGAATCCTGATCTGCCACGTGGTAGCTCAGTAAAAATTTATAGCTGGAGGTACGCCAGTGTGTTACCTTTGTGCTCCCAGAGGTCTGCTGTTAGCCATTGCTGCTTTGTGTTAGCTGTTCATTTGTACAAAAATGGCACTGTGTCTAAGCAACAATAACATTTGTAACTTTTAATGAGTACAGATTAATAATTTCTAAGTTTCAGCATTTATAAACATCGCTAATGGAATTTACTGATTTTATGTATTTGCAACGGTTACTTAAATGTTTGTTTTACGCTGGTTTTAGGAGCCAGCATTGGCCAGATTTGAGGCAGGATGGTCTGCTAGCCCATCTTTTTTTCTGTGTCTCTGGCGTCAGTAGCATTGTACTGGTTTAGTCTATATCTCTTTAAAGCTTGAGTTTTCAGGATCTTATAAAAAGGATTTTGCTGTCAAAAAGCTGTCTCCTGGAGTTTGATAAACATTGGCTCAGTTTAAATCAATTGGTTTTAATACTGCTTTTACTAACTCCTTAAAATGTTTATTCATGCTGGTCTCCTTCACACATGTATCTTATTTCAAAGTCTCTCTGCTCACATAATGAAGCCTGCTGTTTGAAGCAAAAGATGACTAATCAAATAATTATAATACGGTCATGGCTGTGCATGGGTGAGCGGCCATTTTAGCTGATTTTATTACCATGTCATTTTGTAAAATCTTTGTCACCATATTACAGAAAACCTTTGACATGAGCTTAGAGTGTTGTGCTCACTGGTGTGCAGAGATAGTGACTGGTCTGGAGAATTTACAGTTTAAATGATACACAGATCAGAGCAGTATGAAGAAATCAGACTTACCCTGTTAATACAAACAATATTTTACTGGCTACAACAAAGTTGGGCAGTACTACCACTGTGATGTTTGGAGTGCATGTGCAGCCTGATCAGCCAAGTTCTTTTGTGGTCACCAACACTGAGTTTCTATTAATAGAATAATAAACTGTGGAACACGTGTTGTTTTGAACAATTAGTAAGATCATCTGGGTAGGTGCCTCCATTGCAGCCTTTCAATACTTAAAGTGGGGGGCATATTAGAAAGATGAGGAGAAAATTTTTGGTAGGACCTCTTGCGATAGGACAAGGGGTAATGGTTTTAAACTAAAGGAGGGTGGATTCAGACTAGATACAAGAAATTTTTTACAGTGAGGGTGGTGAAATGCTCGAACAGATTGCCCACAGAGGTCGTAGATGCCCCATCCCTGGAAACATTCAAGGTCAGGGTGGATGGGGCTCTGAGCAACCTGGTCTGGTTGAAGATGTCCCTGCTCATTGCAGGGGGGTTGGACTAGATGGTGTTTAAAGTTGCCTTCCAACCCAAATTACTCTATGATTAGACACTCGACCAAAGCTCTTTTAAAACCACTTGAAGTCGGTATATTTTAAATGGTAGTTCTTTAACAGATCATTTCTTTCCAGTCACATGAAGAGACATGATCTCTTCATGGTGAGAGCTGCATCTCTCTTTATGATGAAGTTCACGGTGCGAGCAGGCTGCCTTGGAGTTCTATAAATGCAGCTGGTAGTTGCAAACAAAATCAGAAAGTGCAAATACAAAAATACTCCTCTGGGCTTTGGAATATGCCAAAGGCTTCAATCTCACCAGTATATATAAACTCAATCAGTACACAATACATGCCCCCAGCTGTTTTTTGGCATGCCTTTAGACCCCACTGGAACTGTTCAGCTTGATATCAAATGCAGTGACAGATACTTAGTATTAGCATAAATTTTGTTCTTGGCATTCAAAGGTCTCCAAGAAACATCAGCCATAACTTTTCTTTTCTCCTTTTTCCATTTCTGAATCTCCTTGGCTTTACCATTGCCAACTTCTTAAATCAAATTTAACTGTTTTTCTCTCTCCTTTAAAGCACTCGGCATTTTTACCATCACCTCTGCAGTGGCTCCATACTCAGTACCCATGTAGTTCAGGCAAATCCCCTGCATACAGTCTTGTTAAAAATCCATAGGCATGGGGTTAACTCAGAATGGTCAGGAGCCAAGCCCTTCACCGCTTCTCCTAAAATAAATCGTTGCTAATGCTGCTGCCATATGGCCAACGAACATGAGCTCTCGGCAGTCTTCTGATTTCCTCGTTCATGCTTTCAAGTACGCTGGCTCTTAAACCAGGCTTCTCCTCCCATGTTACTTGTAGTTTATCTCCCGAATGGTGAACTTGGGAAGCACGCAAGTGTGTCAGAAGAATAAATAACTTGACTCAGCTGTCTGGTTAGCGTTCCTTGGCGTTTCCTGGACGAACTAGACATGGCTGTACTGTGATGCGGTACAGGCTTTTTTAGGGGGGAGCACATCCTTGACAGTAGGTCACTGCGGCCAAGGGGGGTCCGGTCCGCAGCTGCCTCGGGTAGTGCAGAGGGCAGGTGGGGACTCCCTCTGTGCAGCAGTGGCCCCTGGTGGAGAATGCTCGATGCTTCTGGTGACCCCAGACTCTAGACATGAAGCATAAAGACTCTTCCCATAATGACTCTTCCCATTTCCAAGCCTGTTTTAAACCTGGATGCCCCCAGCAGCACTGTGGAAAAACCCAGTGAGTCGCTTCTCTCTTCTGACAGGTTTGCTAAATGCTGGAGTTTGAGCTGATAAACAGTAAGGTAATAGCGCTGAGTTAAGGAATTATTCTACTTACTTTTTACAGTTTCTCGTTTTGGCAGGTTCTCTTGGCATTCGCCTGTGTGAGCTGGTGCTTTATAACGTAAAACTAGGGGAATATAGTATTCTGACCCATACATTTTAATATGTCCCTGTGCAATCTCAGGTTACGTTGTATAATTGTATATAATACTTTTCTGAAGATCTGTAATGAAAATCTGCAGATGGTATCTGAAGGGAAGGATGTAAAATTCTTACTGCAAATATTGGCAGTGGTGCAGTGCTCACACGTGCAAACTTAGAGGAAGTAGATTGATACATGTGGAGCCACTTTGTCCCTGGAACTTAAACAATGAGATAGGAAAAGTATTCTGAAAGATAAGAAATCTATGTAATGTATAATAAAATTTTCCTTATTAGCTTTTTTAGTATGATCTCTCAGAACAAAGCAGTGAAAACTTTGCTTTAAACCTCCCTCTCATTTTTGAGCTGTTAGAAATCACTTTTCTTTCAACCTCCAAAAAAAAAAAGTCGTTGCTGTAAGAGGTGATCTTTCCATTATTGTGTAGGTGAGTGCTGCCTTTGGCATGATTGTGCACATGTATCAGTCTTGATCCCCCTTTTTGCCTTGGGATGCGAGTTCATGTTATGAATCTCCTTTCTGACAGATGATGTTACAACCTCTGAAAATCAGCTCTGGCAGACATTACCATCCCAGGCCCTTTAACGTATATTACAGCATTTTTAATGACATCATGCTCTCCCTGTGTCTCTTAGTGCAACTTTTCCTTAAAAGGTAAAAATGTTGGCATTTAATCAATGCTGAAGTGGAATTTCGTTCAGTGTTGCAGTGATTTTTAGTTTAAAATCTCACTCTACTTTCTCTAGTTTTCAGTGTACTTACTATAGCCCTTAAATACGTACTACTTTGTTTTGAATCTGACCCTTGGTTCCAGTCAGATATTCTTAAGTCGTGCTTCTCCTTCTGCTACTTGGCAAATCTAAAAACACTTTGCTTTTTTTTTGTCTCTCATTGTGCAAACATTGTTAGAAGTCGTGTTTGACTTGTGCTTTTCAGGAGAAGCCTGAAAAGAGGGATTTTTATATATCTGAGAAGAAAAACCATATTTATGGCAGTAAAAGAGTAGTAGTGCTTTCATGCCTTCTCAAAAAAAGGAATAAGCTGTTTTGGTTTCTTTAGTGATGAGGTATTTACAAGCATAGTGTCCAGAAAACAACTTGACTTATTATGTTAACGTTGCAAAAGATCTTCATAAGCCCTTGGGAGGCAACTTAGCTTCTGAAAGCTTAGTGGGGAATCTGTTAAATCAGCAGAAGAATATTGAATTCCTGGTTGAGATCTGAAAAATGCGTGTTTCCAAAACAGAGTATGCTGAATTATGTCTTCCACTGAAACAGCCAACCTAAAGACAGAAAAGTAGGAATAATGAACAGAATGGGAGTATAAGCCTTTGCAAAAACAAGGGGGATTTAATGTGGACAAATTTACAAGCTTGAATATATTATAGCATCACTCTGACTTGAAGAAACAAACTCCTAGAGAATGATGTATGTAACCAAATTTTCATCACTGGTTTACTTTGATTTAAACACTTCCAAATGTCCGAAAACACAGGCTTTCTGAAGTGGAAATCATCGCCTATTTTCTTCTGTTTGGCCCACTGATAGCAAGGTATATGGAGAAAAAGCTCTATCCATGCCTGTGAAATAGTGCTTTATCTTCACTGTCATTGATGCTGGTGCTCTCAGAAAAGCAACCGTGAAATGTTGCACCCTGGTCCAAATCTTTTCCATGTAGGATGTCTTTAGCCACCTTATCAACTGTTTGGGGAGCAGGGCGTGATGACATCACTTTATTCTCTGTACTTTTGATTGTGATTTCTTTCTCTTTTTTTTTTTTCCTGTTTTCAGTGATAGTTGGCTTTTAATTATGTACATGTCTGGTAAAAATCTTAGTAAGCTTACGTGGTCAAGGAGTTCCATAAAATTGTGTTGTAGGTTGGTTGTGTCATTTGGGAACAATGGTGGATGCTCCCAAACATACCCTTTCCGCAAGCTATCTTTATTCCACTCAAGAATATGGAGCCTCAGTTGTTACTTAAGTAACTAGCAACAGTCAGTAGACAGTACTGCTCATGTTATAAAATGACTTTCAGCATTGTTTCCTGAAAAAGTAGATTGAGATCTGCTGCTTTAAAGTGCTTTCACACATAGTCATGCACATATACACGCACACAGAGCTACCATAATCCACACAAGCACTTGGTTGACCAAGCGCCTTCTTTTAGTTAGCTTGACTTTTGTTTTTATTTTTTCTTCTAAGACAGACAAAAAAATTAACTTCTTTAGTCTTAGGAAAGCATTTGTACAAGGGAGGGGGAAAAAAGGTTTATTAGATTCCCTAGGTTGTGGCTGTCAGGATAGGAGAGGAGAAGAAACCTGTCCAGCTAAGCAGTCCTACAAAATCGATAGCCCTCCTAGCAAAGTATTCCTGCTGAGGTAATGCTAACATCAGTAAAGCTGTGGTATTTGTCAGGGGAAACTTACTGCTGGATAAATCCCTTCCTTGACCGAAAGAAGCTATACGAAGAGAAATTACTCTGTCAAAATGAAAGGTGGACCATCCATCAGTAGGTGATACAATGCTTCCTGCCTCCAGCACCTCCGCGCTGGCAAGAGTTTGTAAGGTGGAATAAGCTTGAAAAACAATGTGAAACAAATTACATTAGAGACTGAAAGTAACTTGTTTAAAGTGTGTTTTCATCTCAAAGATGCCTTACGGATCTAGTATTAAGATTAACTTGCTCTAATCTTCTTAGTAATCTTAGTAATCTTCTAGTTCTTGTTAGATATATACCAAGTCTTATCAGAGGCAGTGTGCTACTGTCAGAGTACATCTTCACAAATTCTCACAAAATTCTTACAAATCTCCACTAGTAAATGTTTTAATTTTGTTGATTGCATAATGAAAACTGGAACTGAGGGCATTCCATTACGCTGCAGCATGAGCTGTTATTGAGAGACTGACTAACGAGGGCAATACATGTGTCACAAGTGGAATGATTCTGTGTGTACTGAATAGCAATGTATTAATATCAAGAGTTTTCTTTAAATTGTTCATTTAATCATTAAAACCAAAGATGTTAGCCTTCAACTGGTGTGTAAGATAAAGGCATGAAATTGCTCGTTGTCCATGTTGGCAACAAAAAAAGTAGGTTAAATCAAGACTGCAAGATGTGTCGAACAGCTACAAGATTAGTTAATGAAAGAATATATGGTAACTTCATCATAGCTTTCTAATGTGAACTGGTATTTGGTGACCAACAAGACCTGTATTGTAGCTTGTGCATACAGTTATCAGTTTCACTGCTCAGGAACCATTTTTAAAGATGTGTCCTGCTATGTTGCTTTGAAGTCTTTACAAGAATTAATTTAAAGATATAAACATATAGCTTCCTTTGTATTGTCTTAAGTATCTTTGGTTTAGATCAGGTGACAGTGATCCCTAGTGTGACAAGCAGATAAAATCCTGCTTGTGGTTTTTTTGCCCATCTGAAGTTGGTTTGCCCCTCTGGAGTTCAGTGTCAGTCGGTAGTCTGTTTGTGTACAATGCAACATGCCTTGTATTTCTCAAGAAGCCTTGTTGATGAAGTGTTGCATTGTTCAGAAGGACAGATTTGTGATCGCTCTCCAATTACTGCCTAGTATTGCCTAGAGATCACAAGGGGGGGGGGGGG
>VZSC01009899.1:397830-417975 GCA_013398225.1 Steatornis caripensis | reverse complement strand
GGGGGGGGGGGGGAACAAATACATCCTGGTTGAACTAAATTTTCTTTTGAGTCCAGTACCATCTATGATAGCTTATTCATCAGCCTTAATAGATGACAGGAGCATTACAAATATTAGATATTTGTGGCAGAGTAACTTCCACAAATTCTAGGACGACTTTGTTCTTCGTAGAGATGATTTTTTAACATGGAATAGAGAAGTCACACAGATCTCGGCTCGAAGTGTCTGTTTTTCTTGTTTTTCTGATTTGGGGTTTGTTTGGGGGTTTTTCCTTTTTTTTTTTTTTTCCCAAAGACTAGGTTCATCCTGGCCTTGCAAAAATTTTTAGTTGATGAGCAATCGCCGTGTATTTATTAAACTGCTGTTTGCAAATAAGAGTTGTCTGAGAGTCCTTGCAGTATTTGGACTGTTAGTTTAAGCGTGAACTTCTATGATGTAAAGAGCAGCGAGGCTAAATACAAGTGACTTGCTCTGTTTGTGTGCCTCACTGATAAACCCATTGCAAGAGGAGTTTAGGTGTGGTGTAGTGGAATGTACAGCCCCCTTTTTATCCTACAGATGACTATGGTAAGTATCAATTTCTGCTTCAAGAAGATACTTGCTTAAATATCTCCTAGATAATGTTTTCACTGTAACTTCTGTCTTTCTGAGCAATATGACCTCTAAAGCAGAGGCCTTCACAAGTGATGAAGTATCATTCTTTTAGCCTGTGGGAATCTCTCTTGGTAGAGATACTAATTTGCTTTCCACTAGGGTTGTGGGGAATATGCGTCTCATGTGCCTTCAGATTTGGGATGGAGTGCTTTATCTAGGGTGTTGGAATATTAATTTTTTTTCAGGGAGACGTTAGCTGCATTTTTTAAAGAATATTGCTTGCCTTCTAAATTTGTAAGACTTGATATGCCATGTGGTAGAATGTCAGGAAGAGATAAATACTCTCCCTCAGCACAAATCTGGAAACACCATCCTTTGAAGCTTGTTCAGAAGTGGGCAAAAGTTTGCTGTTACTATTGGAAGGTATGTGCTAAGTATTGGAAGAATGGTAAAAATACTGTCAATCAGCCGTTACTGTATTGATTCAGCTGGTGGTACTGAACACTTCTGCTACAGAAACTCTAAAGCCTCACTTGTCTGGTCTGTTCTGTTAAGTCTGGGTTTGAGTTGCTTAGGGTTTATAAATGCAAGAACGTACATCTGGCATTCTTGGCCATGTAGAGTAGATAACAATCACGATGTTATGGCCAGTGCCTTAGAGTAAACGTTTGAGAGGAGCTCTGAGTGACTTCCTCAGCAAAGCTGCTGCTGATCTGGGAGCTCACACTTGGTTATTAGCACCTGGGGTAGGAGCGCTGCAACTCTGTATCATGTATTCTGCACTTCAGGTGTACAGTAAAACAAATGTCAATATGAAAATGAGCAATGCCAATTTAAAGTGACTGCTTGTTATCTTGGACTGGTATAAGATTATGTCAAGTAAAAGCACATTTCTTTTCTCAAACTGTCAGCTATAAATATTCAGTCCATCTTAGCTATCCAAGCAGAGGCAATTGTTGCATTTCTTTTCTCTGTTTTTTTTATCTGCTGAGTCCACACAGCTACAGCTCTGAGTTGGGGGGGGTGGGAGGGGGTGGCTAAAGGGAGTGCTTCTCCCCTTTAGGTGGCATGTGACCTTTACTTCTGACACAATGGCAGCATGTTCTTTAGGGGACACGTGTGGGCCTTAGACTAAATGATGCCCAGGCTGCTACAAGGAAGGAAGTGTTTTACTAAATTGCAAGAGCAATCTTGTTATGACTGCAGTGAACTTGCAAAAGGGTAGAAAAGCAAAGAAGTTATTCGTTAATCCTCTAATTCCAGTGTAGGTCTGTCAGTAGCTAGTTTAAGGCATTTACAGGACCCATAAGGGACTTCAGATCAGTTGCTCTGATAAGGGGTTCTAGTTTTCTAGCCTTTTGAAGAACTCAGTTCCAGTAATCCTCCCTTTCTTCCCCCTTTCCTTCCCTCCCTGAAGGTCATCACATTCCAGTTTCCTAGATGAAAGGATGTTACCAGAATCGTTGCACAACTCCTGTGTGAGAACAATTGGCAGGGTGGTGTCTGAGACGGTCTTTTCTGAGTGGTCTTAAAAATGAAGCTGCATACTGCCAAGAAAGCCAGCTGCTGGAGGGTTGCTGCTGTCCTTACAGTCTTTCTAGGCCTACAGTTGGGCAGATGTGGACAGAGCTCTGAGCTCCAGAAGATGTTTGGGCTGGGAGGGGATTTTGAGGTCCTATCTGAATGCTCAAGCACTGCTTGGGTACAAGTGGGATTAGCAGTGGTGCCTAGTCACTGACTGTCTCCAGGCACTGGTTGGTTTGTCTTTGTGGTGCCAGAAAACATGGTAAAACTGTAGTAGCAGTTAACCTGCTACACTAGTGTGTACCAGTGAGACTGAACCAGCAAACATTAACAGACCTGAACACTAGGTGTATGCTTGTTGCATAATATTGCAGACCCTATTCAATTAGCATGTGGCATCCCTCTTCAAGTGCAGGATTTTATAGTGGAATAGGAGTCTAAGTATATCGAAGTGCAGAGGAGAGTAGTTGCACAGGATGCCAGGAGAAAGGAAAGCAGAGGACAAGGAACCTGCGCCCAGTTCTTGTTTGATTCCTGGTGCTTTGCTTCACCACGACTACAGTTCTCTTCAGAGGATGGTAATGACACGTGGTGGGTAGTGAGAAGATGCCACTGAATATGTTTTCAGGTTCTTGGTAATGTTGTTGTAGCTGTAGTGACAAGTTTTTAGAGAGGTAATATTTTCATTAAATTGACCGATGCTGACCAAAAGCTGATGGGCTTTTGAAACCCACAAACCTGAAGAAGGCAAGTGTCTTACAGATCCCTCAGTTGCTGTAATAGGTGATTGTCTCTGTAGAGAACTGAAAGACTTGAGAATTAAAGCTGTTTACATCTCAAAGGACTCTTCAATCTATAAGGACAAATCTAGTATAATAAATTCTTTTTATGGGAAAGAGTTTTAAGGAAGACTGTGAAGCAGTTGCCAATTACAAATTAAGGTTGCGCTTTAATCTTTAGCCTGGAAGGCTCCCAGCAACTTGGAAAAGGGTGTGAATGCGTAGAGGGGAAAACTATAAAGGCAATGAAGTTCCTTCTGCTTGAAGCACTGTGAACTGTGCTTTGTTGGGAGGTGGAGAGAATGTATGTATGGGAGAGGCTGCATTCCTGGTCGTGGGAGAGGGGCTGATGACAGCAGTTGTATCCAGCTGAGCATGTTACCTTACTGCTCTCATAATGGTGAAATCTCGTGTGTATTTTGATAGGATTGTACATCACTGACTTCAAATGTTGTCAGGTTGTGCATTTCTGTATAGGAGACCTGTGGATGCAGCTTTCTCAGGAGGTACCACAGTAGCTTTTTTCTGCATGTAGATTGCTCTGGATGGACACTTGTGTTTTTATTGTCTCAGAGTACAAAATGCAAGTAGCGGCTTTTGGTCCGCTATCCGTAGTATCTTGCATTAGGCCTGTTTATTTTGCTCAGTTGTTTGGGGTGGGGTTTTTTTTCCAACTTCGCAGTCTAGGTTGTGTAAAATAACCAAATAAATCGTCTGAAAGCATAAGAGAAAGCTGAGTCTTCACTAGAGGGTCTGATCTGATATGAGCCAATTAAAAATCTTTCATAAGCACAAGATGCCTTTGTGTTTGTTGAAATCTCACTGCTTTTTAGGCAAGAGGAATTAAGCTTCTGCGGAAACTCTGGGGGAGAAAAGATTAAGAAATAATGCTGTTAATGGAGGAGAAGAGATGGCTTAAATGACAGTGAATGCTATTAAAAATACCAGCTTCTAGCCACTAATGATAGGCCAAGTTTTGCAAACTTAACAGGTTTCATCCTTTTTTCTCATGTTTTGCCTTTGATGGGATTTTGCCTTTGATTGCATGGTTGTGGGTGGAATGTCTGATACTCTTGGCTACAAAAACTACATAGGTTCTTAAAATTACATTTGTTCTGGCCTGGAGCAGAGCTATGTGGGTGTTTGGATGTTTCTTTGAGACCTGGAATTCCTTTTGGTTAATCGCCTTATGTTATCTACAACTTTAAAGGAAGACGATTAATATCTAGCAGCCGACTTCACTATGTGGCATAGATCCGCACTGTTGTAGATTTAATGCTTCAGTATATGAATCATTCACCTGGTGAAGGCAGTGTTTGAATAATCAATTATCCAGAAATATACTCTGTAGACCAGAAACAAGTAATTATACATGTTACTTATTACAGTCTCATTAATGGCACAGTGCTTAATTGAGCACATTAAAGTATTAGTCGATCAGAAGTGTTATCATCTGCTTAGGTGAGATGATGTGCATCTTTTTCTGGGCAATACAGAAACATAGTACACTGTGCTAGGCTAGAATTTAACTGATAAATAGCTTTCCTGTGTGTATCTGAATAACTGGAATATTTCAATTATACTAGCTGTCTGGTGTCCTGTGTACTAATTTTGACAAATGTTAAAAAAAAAAAAAAATCCATGCAGAATTGGCTGAATACGTGATAAATTGGCTGCTGCTTATGCGAAGTGAGCTGGATTATCAGAAGTAATCAGTTTAATTTAAACCCAGCTCATTTTAACTGAGAAAGGTTAGGGAGCAGCATCATGATCAGTTCAGCAGGCTGATCTAAGGAGCAAAGTAGTAATTTCCATTAATACAGACAAGCAGGATAAAACATGGCATTTCTATTAAGTATTCAAATTGTAAGCAAACTGTTCTTCAAGACACAGTTACCAGTGGATTTTGAGCAAATTTTGAATCCTGTTTAAAAGCAGGTAACTGCCTTGTTTTGCCAGGTACCTCTTGATTAAAAACCTGATATGGAAAAACTAGGGAGTGCTTGGACTTTATGGTTGTGCCTGTTCATTCAGCTACAGCCTTGTCAGAAAGTGAGAGATTAATCTTGAGTACATGAGGGAGAAGAAACTGCCATTTCTAATTTGCCTTTAATTTTAACACTTCCATAAGCACAGGCGGTACAGTCATAGTTTATACTTTAGCTTAGAGTTCTTATGTTGCAGTTATACCTGTGACTTATGACTGTTGTATTCATGGTCTTACCTTAATTTCTTTTCTAGGGAAAGCACGTGTGCAGCAGCTAGCAGAGAACACACGGTATTTCAGGAGACGACTGAAAGAGATGGGCTTTATCATCTACGGAAATGAAGATTCCCCTGTTGTGCCTCTGATGCTGTACATGCCAGCAAAAATTGGGTAGGTTTAACAGGAATAGCTTCTCGTCCATCTTCTTTAAAGCTAGTATGGAACAAGAATATGAAGACTCTTCTAAATATACAAAAAGACTCGTCTGATTTTTGCTTTTGTGATCATTACTGAGTCTTATAACATGGAAATTTCCTATAACTGATCGTGAGAAAAACAAGGCTTGTAGCTTGGGGCAGCAAGAAAGCACTTCAGGGAAACAATTTTACCACTACATGCCATGTTTTAAAAGTTGGAGGTGTTTGTCATTCATTCATTCATTTATATGTAAAGTGTATATATGTGCTAAACAGAAGCTGGAATTGGATGGAAATTAACATGAAAAGTCACTGGAGGAATCTTTCAACCAGCTCCTGGATCAGAGGCAGCCAACATTTCCACAGATGAGCTCTGAAAATTAAAAAAGGAAAAAGCAGAGGGGCAGGAAGTGATGAAACACAAGAACCTGTATTTGATGAATCCTAAGTTTTTTAAGAGGTCTGGATTTAATAGCTCAGGTGTTGTTATTGTAAATACTAGAAGAACTGTAACACATAGCTTTATAAATGCTTATGGACTTGTGGACTGCTATGCGGAAAATTAAGGCTAAAATTCTGCAAGAGAGATATAATGTATATATTAAAAATGTTTACAACATAAACAAAAGCCTGATTTCAAGGACAACTTGGTTTTGGTAGCTGCTTTTCAGTGTCCGTGTGTAATGCAGTGCTCAACCAACACTTTAAAATTTGGAAAGCATAGCTTCATGTTAAGCCATACTGAACATCACTAGTGCTCTTCTAGTTAAGTTAGGCTTCAGTCTGGCTAAGCGCTGCAGTTCTGTGAGGGACCAAATATCTCCTAGCACTTTGCGTGAAGCTAGATATAGTCTTCCTCATCCTCAGTGTAACCAAATTTAAAAGGCCATAACCTTTATGGGTGCTGTAGAGTCTGCAGCATGCACCATCAAGCGCACAGAGGCATACTGTTTCTACCTCCCGACTGCTCTACCAGTCTATACGGTCTTTTCCCTGGAAATGTTTATTAGCTGAGCAGTTGGGCCAGTAACTCAAAAATAAGCAAGAACACAGAGCTCTGATGAGAGCTGACCCTTAGAATCATCCTTTCTTTGTCTCTTGTAGTCTGTTTTTAAAACAGTTTGAGAGTACTTAATGGATATAAAATTAAGTGTATCAGGATGCACCTATTTGTAAGGAAAATAGCTATAGCAGAAGTAAAAGGATGTTATTTTTATACATCCTTATAAGCCTCTTAAGCTTAGTGCTGCTTCTCAAGACAAGGTCAGTTCAAAAAGGCCACAGGAAATGGTTAATCCTGTAGAAACACCCACAATTGCAGTGCCGTTACAGAAAGGATCTACATCTTCATGCTTCTCATTGCATAAGTCACAGCTGCTAGTTTCTTTAATCCTCACAAGAATTTGTTTTGTTGAAGATACTGTATGACAGTTGTATGAGGTTTTTGCACCTTCCTTAAAAATATTTGGTATCACATTAGATGATCTCAATTCACTGTGGCTATTCAGTGGTTCCCATGATAGGCACTTAAAAAGTGGTACATTCTATGACTCCATAATGTACTTGAATTCAATTAAATTGGTGAAAACAAACCATATTGAAACAGCAGAAACATCTGCTTTAGGGGATTGCAGCATGGGAAATTCCTTGTGTACTCAGACTTCTGAGCCAAAATCCCTATTTCCTATTGGAAAGATTTCTAAGCTTAGGTTACAAGTCCACTTAGAAGCAGCCTGCTAAAAGACCAGCCTCTGCCATGTATACTTTTTAAACTTTGTTAGAAATAATACAGTGAAATCTTTTGAGGAGGACCACCTTGGGATTGAATTTTATAAAGGCTTTTGTGAACAGGCATTCTGTTCCAGAAATCTTCCAGAAAGCACTGGAAGCTCCAGATTGAGGTCTTACAGGCTTGCTTCAATAAAGGTTTGCATGGGTTGACATACTGAGACCTTCACACTGCTGCTGCTTTGCCTCCACTGGCATTGTGACAATCTTTGTTGTTCTCTCTGGCAGTGCGTTTGGGCGTGAGATGCTGAAGCGGAACATCGGTGTTGTGGTTGTGGGCTTCCCTGCCACCCCCATCATCGAGTCCAGAGCCCGATTCTGTTTGTCTGCAGCTCATACCAAAGAGATGCTTGATACGGTAAGTGTCTCATCTTGTCTTCCTTGTTTTGGTCATGCCTTCTATAAACAGATACAACAATTGTCTGTTTTTCATAGACTGGTTCAATGTTTGGTACACAGAATAGTTGAACGTAATGTTCAAAGCCTTGTGTAGTAGAGCTGTCAATGACTCCATCTCTCTTTCCTTGCTTCAGCAATGCAGAACGTCTGCCTACAGTAAATTTCAGGGACTTTCTTTTCCTATTTTAAATGATGCAAGAGAGACAGTCTCATTCCTTTGAGACAATGCTTTTTCCCCTCTTAAGAAGCTCTGCCTTCTACTGAACCTTTTACAAGGAAAAAATTCTGCTTCTCCTGACCCTAGATACAGAAGGTAAGGGGAAAGAAAAAAAAAAGCCTGAGAACCTCCAAAACATCTGTATTATTCTCAAAAACAAGTGCAAACCTCAGCACATGATTACCAGTGAGGATTTTTATTCCAAAGATTACTATTTCAGTTCTTGTTTACAGCTTCAGAGCACTGTATCTTAAATGATCCTGACCTAGATGAGTCTGTGCCATGTGCAATGCCTTACTGACTCCTGCCTGCACTGAGCGTGTTCCAGCGGGAATGGAGGTCCCCTCTAAGGAGGCCTGCATCACAGATAGGAGATGCTGCCTTAAAAATTAAGGATGGAAATTACTCTCTGACAAATACAGTTCAACAGCCATTATATGAATAAGCTTGATTATCCTTAGTATGTTTTGGTGTGGTAACTACCTTCATTTTTGAGTCTTCTGAATAGTCTTTTTTTGATGGACACCTACATGAGCTGTCTTAGGCTCTGTCAAAGTTCTCTGTTGTATTTTTTTTCCCCACTTTGCTGTTCTGTGACTCGGAACACGACCTTGGACTTCAGGAGCATAGTCTCTCTCCTGTTCAGAGACATGCTTGAAAGAATCCTATAGGATGTGGTCCCGAAGAGAGGAGGTGTCCAGGGCAGCTGGTTGATTTCCCCCCACTGCCCGCTGCCCCCCCGAATGGTTCATCCTGACTTACAGGAGAGCAAATGTAGTGGGAAGCCTGCATGGATGAGCAAACCAACAAAAACATAAAATAGAAGCATGTAAGAAGTGCAAGCAGGGACAGGTGACCCAGGAGGAACAGAGACGCAGTCCTAAGCATGCAGTGATGGGTTCAGGAAAGCTAAAGCCTACGTGGAGCTGAGTCTGTCAAAGGACATGAAATGGAGCAGGCAAGGCTTTTATGAGGGNCACTCCGTGGCACACAGGCCACAGCGTCCACAAACAACACACTTATGACTGCTTAGCATAAAAGACATTTCCTCACAATACTGAAGTGGGCACATCAGCTCTAAATGGCATTTTGTAAATAGGGAGAGGAGAGGAAAAAAAGCTTTGATTCCTGTGTGTTCAGGGTCTGGCCCTAGAGGTGCTTGGCTTTATTTTTTTCTTGTTCAGGTGACAAATGACCAGGGTACCCAGTGCCTTTGTTGTCTTGTCTTTACTGATGAGACTTGCCTTCTGGAATCCTGGGCCTATGAGGTCAGTGGAGAAATGTGGAGCAATGAAGACTTACCCTTGATGTGAAGGGGGATCAAGTAAGGGAACATTTTAAAAAACCAAGCGTACACAAGTCCATGGGACCTGATGGAATGCACCCACAAGTGTTGAGGGAGCTGGCTGTCACCGCAAGGCCGCTCTTGCTTATCGTCTTTGGAAGGTCATGGTGACTGGGGAAGGTTCCTGAGGATTGGGGAAAAGCGAATGTCACCACCAACTTCCAGAAGTGTGATACGAGGAACTGCAGGTTGAAAAGCCTCACCTCGATCCTTGGGAAGATGATGGAGAAAAAAAGTCCTTGTAACTATTTTCAAACATTTTGTGGACAAGATGATGATTGGGAGTAGTCATGGAGTTAGGAAGGGGAAATCATGCCCAGTGTACAGATGCAATCAGGTGGTAACACTTCAATACATGAACAGCAAATGGGACATATAAACAGATATTTACTGATGTCTTATGAAAAAAAAAAAGATTCAAACCTTTCCCGCTTCACTGCCACAGAACTTCCAAATCAGCAGCTGAAAATGGATCTTTTTTTATTTCAGTTTTGTTAGGAAAAATAGTAAGGCAATGGTGTGTGCAGTTTGGCAATGTATATTTAGTATCATTCTGTATCAGTTAAACAACCTGCAACGTATCTGGTGCTGTACTTGCTGCTTCTGAGTTGTTTCTGCCTTTTAAGCCCTGAGAGATTCTGTCCTGACGCTCCCACAGCAGACTGCTTAAGTAGTTCCTTCCCAGCTACTTGTCCTGCGACTCTTCCCATAATTATCCCAGTTCAGTTGTTTCTGTTCCAAATAAAAATTTTGAAACAGTGTGTTTGGAGAAGGCCCCCTCCTTCCCTTTCTTTCCCCTGTATGAAATGAATAGTATCACAGACTTGGTATGGTAATAGAACTGAGTGCATTGACACAAATGAGGGAGCAGTGAATTCTGGCCAGGTGGATGTGGAGGGATGAGTGGGAAGGAGATGGGAGGAGGGAAAAGAAAAAACCTGATGTCTCTGAAATCGTATTGCTACAACTGAAACCGTGCCGACTTGACGTGCTGGCACTACCTGAGCAATCGTGCAATCTTGCTGTTAGTTAGAGTCTTGGTCTTCTGTCTTAGTAAGTAGTTGGAGTCTTTACCATAACAAGCTGCTTTTGCAGGGTCTACTTAAGTACTATACTTGGTCTCTTCCAAAACCATCTGTAACTTTTATCGCTCTGCTTACAAAAGCTCTTTTCCTGTCAATTCACTTACAAATGTGAGTTCTCATCAATTCACTTACAAGTCTTTCTACTTTCCAGAAAATGTTTCAAGTTTTGTGCATTTAACTCTGAAGACTCATTTCTAGAGTACTTCTGTAGGTGCTAAATGCTCTAAATTGAGGAAATGCTTGTTTAATATATTAGGGGTTGTCTGCCTAAGAAAATTAATCCAGGACAAAATGAGGTGTGAATTTTCAAGTGAATGAAGAAATCCTGATTTAGCTCAGTAAGCGAAGGCTTTGTTCCCAGTTAGTATAATCCACTTTAAGGTTCGAAACAGCTGCATGCTCTGAGCCCAGAACGTTGGCAAGAGGAGTTAATAAGGAGCAAGTCTTTGTGCCCGTGACTTTGTGTTGTGTTTTCTTGTGATGCAGTGAAAGAGGAGTGATTTCAGGCAGCTGATTATTAAGGCAGCCCTCGGATCTGATCCCTCTACTGAACTGTGGCAACAGTATCCTGGAGGAAAAAGAACTGAAATTAATAGACTTGGAGAGAGCTGGCAGACTGCTTCTTCAAATCAGTGACAGAGAACTTGGTAGCCTGTCCATGTGTGCGTGGATGCTAACTAGGGCCATTACGGCTTTTTTTCTAAACAAAATTTATCCAGGTTTGGAGCACAGAGAAGAGAAGGTTGTCTTGTAAATGCTGATATTTGTAATGCTTCCTTGTTCTTATTAAATAAACCCACATGATGGGGAACAGTGCTCAGTTACAATTTTAACTGTTTTATGTAAATAAAACTTCCTTGCCTGAAAATGTTTGGCTCAGCATCAGAGTGAAGTCCCTCATAACCTGCATCCCCGTGGGCTGGTGCTTTCTTTTCAATGATGAAAAGTATATTACACTCTCCTGAAGTCAGAGTTCACCAATGCCATTTCCTGTGTAGTCTTTGCTGGTCACATGATCCTTTTTGTTTTAAATTAATAAAATCCTGAATCTGCATTCAAGAATAACAGTTAGCAGACTCTTTCAACAGAAATTCAACCTTAAATTGTTTCCATATGGGATCTTTACTTGAAACTCTGGCAAACTGTGCCCATGCTCTTGTTTTGTTTTTACCAAGATCCAACTTCTAGGTTTGTCATTCCCCCACATTTTAGAGTGGAGAGGTTCTTGCTGCCAGATATAACAAGCATGAGGGGCCATTGTTTAAAGAAACTAAAACTTGAACTATCCATCCAGGAAGGAAAAGCATGTAGGGATATTAACCCCTGTCTGCCAGCTATTCTCAAGAGACAGGCATTTGACCCACAACATGTTAAAACTGGAGCACTGATGTTGAATTAGTGGTGTTCTGAAGGAATGCTGAATGTACCTATCTAAATACATTTATAGTTCAAGGGAGTGCGGAATGCCAACCTTTGAGTTTCCAAATCACATTGGACTTGGAAGTCATCTTCAGAACTCATTTATTTGTCACTTGCCTATATAAGATACTTTTGCTGGTTTGTCTGCACAACAGATTTATTTTGTTCCTTGCTCCAGGAGTGTCCTGTAGAGAAATGAAGTTTAGGGTTTGGCTTTTAACAAACCCTATTGTGAACCAGTGTCTTATCAAAGAGATTGCAACATAAAGAAAGTATGATTAACGGAGCCGGGACTTTCCTCTTTTCTTACGCTAGCAGCTGTTTGGTCTCTGGTAAACTTCATGACATTTGCATTCAGGTCAAAACGGTGAAAGGTTTTGTTAGCTCACTAGCAGTGTTCTGAGCCATCAGTTGCCTGGGCGTTGGCTTTGTGGCAACCTCAGTCAGTGGGACTTGCTTTCTAGGGAGAAAATGCTTGGGAGTCTACGCAGAGTAACTTTTTTTCATTCCATGGATTGGCTGACAAAAATCTCCCATGAACCGTTGTTTACGATACAGATCTCTAGTTGTGAGATTATGCACACAATGCAAATTAACCAAACATATACATGACAAATGCATCAATAGAACTTGTTAGCATAATATTGCAGTTTGCCTTTTGCTATCTTGCAATTTAAAAAATACAGTAGGTCGGAGATGGTGTACTAAAACACATGTTGTTTTCATACTGAATGATACATAAAGAGGAGTCAAACCTTCATTACCTCCAGGAAGGTAGGAATGTTGTTCTAAGTTTTTCTGTCTATGAATAGTCATGTCTTTTTCAGGGGATGACTATGAAATTTGAGTTAGTATTGCCAGATATTATGATCCTTCCTTGGAAGCAGAGTAGGCAGGTGGGTGCAGAGTCACTTTTGGTTAAGTGGCAAGTGCTGCTTATTTGGTCTGAAGACTTCTGATGGCTAAAATCAAAACCAAATCCTATGCACCTCTGAAGCTACAATCCCCTAGCACGCTGAAATTTCACTTAAGTAAAATGGCTGTCAGAGTAGTCTGCAGGCATGCAGAAAGGAAGATGTGCTGATAACTTGCTTGTATCTGTCTCCTCTGCTGATCTACTGTGATCTTTTTCTCAGGCTTTAAAAGAAATCAATGAAGTTGGGGACCTTTTGCAACTGAAATATTCCCGTCACCGTTTGGTACCTCTCTTGGACCGGCCATTTGATGAGACAACATATGAAGAAACAGAAGACTGAGCTCCCTCCATGTGCCTCGGTGGGAGGAACTCACCCTGCGGGACACTCCGTGGCACACAGGCCACAGCGTCCACAAACAACACACTTATGACTGCTTAGCATAAAAGACATTTCCTCACAATACTGAAGTGGGCACATCAGCTCTAAATGGCATTTTGTAAATAGGGAGAGGAGAGGAAAAAAAGCTTTGATTCCTGTGTGTTCAGGGTCTGGCCCTAGAGGTGCTTGGCTTTATTTTTTTCTTGTTGCTTTTTTTATTTATTTATCTCAGTGACCTCACAGCAACGTAAGTTGGCTGTGGCTGATCAGCTCAGACTTGTATGCACTGTTAGCCTCCCAAATGCTAGCTGAGATGTTGTGTGCATGTGTGACGCTGGCATGGCAGCATTTCCAGTGTCACTGCTAGGTGTCTGACCTTCCCAGTAAGGAGTGAGCTGACCTATCTGTTCTTGGAGACTTTCTAGAGAACTGTTGATTGCTAACTTTGACATACTTAACAAGATGGATAATCAACCAAAGTTTGTTTTTTTTTTTTTCTTTTGCAGTTACTTGTGTTTAAAACTTGAATTTAGCCTTTTTAAAATAAATGTGTTGTTGACATGTCACTGACAGGACCATTGTTCCCAAACATTATTTAGTTTTGTAAGCCACAGGCAGAAGGACTTCTGGGACTCTAGCCTCTTTTCCTTCCCATTTTGGATACCAGATTGTCTCTTGGTTTTGACACTAATTGTCGTCTTGATATAGGGTAAATGATGGAGAGAGGTTTTGTTAATTTTTTTAATGGGCTGTATTTTGTCTTCTTTCTGGCATACTTCTGTTTAAAAAAAAAAGGAGATTTTAGTGTGTGTTGCTTTCTCACCTTCAGGTTAATTTCTCTTCCTTTAGAATTATCATAAAACCATGAACAAGACACTGCTAAGTTCTAGAAAGGTGCTGTGGGATTAAGTAAACCATAGCAAGTCTTGTGCTTCTTGTTAAGACCAGAACCCCTCACTAACCAGGCCTATACAGTGGATGACTGTTAGGAGAACCAGTTATTTCATGCTGATGTGTGAAAGACTGATTGCTACCCTTTGCCATGGTAATTCACTGTTTCTTGTCATATACGAGGTGTTCTTAATTGACCTTGTGGTTCAAGGCTTTTATGCAAAGAGTATAGGCAGCTTGGATCTTGTATTGTGCGTTATATTTCAGCTAGCCAGCATGGTCTCAGTTGGCAGCTGCATGTCTGTGTAGGCCTTCCCTGAAGAGGTGATTGTCCTCACAATTCGATTTAGTTTGATATCTTTATTCTTTTGCATTTCTGTTACTGTGAGATCAAATTTATGTTCACTGAGCCGGTTGCTGTTTGGAATCTTTATTTCTAAGTTCCACACTGTCTAATCAAAGTTTGAGAGACAGCTTTGCTCTAGCACACCTTAGAGGTGCTCTGCTGCTTAGTCATTGCATCTTGAATCCTTTCCATGAACAGAATGGATCATTGAAAAGGTACCACAAATTTTATAACAGGAATCAGTTGCAGTGTAGTTTGGTTTTGTATTTCATACCTTGGACATGTAGGGTTTCTGCAAAGATAGTAAAGCTTTAACATCGTGTTACTTGGGTTGGGCCAGTTTTTCCATTTGGGTTAGCGTGATGCTTTTTGCAGGGTACTGGAGTTTTTTAAACAGATGCTTCATCGTAATGGTAAAGCAGAGTGCAGCTCAAAGCTATTTGCCTGGTGCTGCAAAAAAATTAGTAAATTTTAAAGTTCTTTTATGTTCACTCTGCAGCTAACGGGGAAGGAGCGCTTTGGTCATTAGAACCAAGCAGTTTTGCAAACACGTCTGCTGATTTAAAGCAGAATTGGCTTCTGTTTTACAGAATATCTATCTTCATGCATTTATACATCTTGTTCCATTTAATGGAACTTCAAAACACCAGTTCACTTTTTTACCATTGCATTTCAGTAATTTAATTAGATGAGAAGAACTAAAATTGACTGTTTCCAAATAGATCCAGATAACTGTTTCTGTCTTAGTCCACTAATGTTGATCTGGTCACCTTCTGGAGCAAAGTGTGCACGGTCCAAGAAGTCTGTAAACCTGTATACGCAACTTTGATACTATGGAGCAGTTTCATTTGTTCAAGGCACAGACTGAGTAAACTGCAATTACATGAGCTTACTTTGTCACCTGCGTTCTGCCCAGGACTAGCTCTTAACATTCCAGCAGCTGACCTGCTTTCTGACTTGAGAAGCTTTACCTTAAAGAATTACTGCTTTTTCTTCTTTGTGGATTGTAATTGCCAGTCCTGGTCCTCTTGACTTCATCGTGGAAGGGTTTAAGATCGGACAAAACCAATGAGCTTGAAGGCATAGGCATGGATCATTAGGGAGCTGTTTTGAGCGTTCCCAGATGTACAGCGTGCATGTGTCTGCTGCGTAGTCGTCTGTTGAAAACTGTAATGTATTAAGTTAGAAGTGGGTTATTGTAGATTCTACAAGTCTTGAGTCTTAATCTTGTCTCTGGAATTCAGTTTTGGTTTTAGAAGGGAGAAAAATGTCTGGGTAAATCTCAGGAATCCAGATAACTTCCATATAATGCTGCTGAAATTGTCAGTGTTGTAAAATGACTGGCCCCCATTGGGATTCCAGTTGCGCTTGTTGAGGAAATTGTGTTCATGCTAAACTTTTGCCATTTAGTATCTTTCTGCTATGTCATGCTGTCTGCATATGACTTTGAATTCTGAGTTGCAAAGACATTTCAGAAACCATTCAGGCAGGTAGCAGCATTTGCAAACTGCTTGGTTACATTTCAGCCCTGCCATATCCTTGTTGGGAAGCAACTTCTTCCCCGGCCTCAGGAGGTCTTTTATTCAAGGGAACCTATTTCGCCAAAGTCTGGTACCTGTTGAAAATGCTTCTGAAAAAGTACAAGTCCAAGATTTTGCACTTTTAAGTCGGTAATTCACTGAGCATGAAAGCCAGGAAAATCTTTTCACATCTGCAAAAAAAAAAAAACTCTGCTCCCACAGCCAAAGGAGCGGACCACTGCTGGTTTGTACAAGGCAAACCTACAGCATGTATGCTGTCATGGTATGTGTAGGATGGATTGCTGCTTTGATACTTATCCGCTGACCAGAAATGTCTCCTTTTTGTCCTGGCAGTAGAAGTGAGTGAAAGAACCAGTCTTGAGAGATCACAAAGGAAGAAAAGCTGCTTAAGAAACAGACTTCAGTCCCTGCCAACTTTTCTGAGACATTCTAATTGAAAATGACTCCTAGTATTTCTTAAGAGATGCAAAATTCAAAATAAAATGAAGGCTGCTTTTGAACAGAGGATTCTGCCGTGTACTGTACACTGGCTAAACTTACAAGTATACAATAGTTACCTTCCCAGTACCTCTCGAAGAACTTAATGAGCAAGATTTTGCCTCTGCTGAGCGGAGTGAAGAGTTTAGAACCATTGTAGTTTTCAAGGCTGGTGGCCGTGGTTTTTTACTCTTAAGAAAATTGAGAAGCTCCTATTACCAAGCATCAGCAAAGAGTGAGAGATCTGCTTCTTGTTAAAACTGGCCTTCCAAAGTAGACCTTTGTCGTGAGGAGCCCGATTCATAAGCCCGATTCATAATTTTCTTTAGTTCTTTGGTAGAGAAGAAAGCAAGGAGTTTTGTATCAAAATATTCAGAGCTTTTTTTTTTTTACACAAGACACAAACTTTTGTATAGTATCTGTGTATATGATGTATTTAACTCTTTCTTTAGTTTCTGGGTTTTTTTCCCTTCTAAGTAGCATCCTTAAAGAGCTGTTCTGGTACTTGGGTTACTGGTGTAACATGCTTCTGCTTTAGGCAAAGACTCAGGAGTGAATTGACCAAACATCTGAGCATGATGAAGTCATTCAGTGAAGGAATTGCATCATCCATCCTCTTGCTGTTTTCTCTAAGAGTGCAGAAATGGTACCCACTGTCATTGCTGCACCTTCACACAGAGCAGGAAAGGGAAGTGTGCCCGTGAAATCAGTGACCCTGCCCTGTGCTGTGTGGTTGAAGGACTGTTAGAGCAGAGATGGCGAAAAGGAGCAGTCAATCATCACTTGTTTTCAGCTGTATGGGGATCTTTCATGTGTACTTGAACAAGCATCCCTAAGACAGGAATGCAACTTCCCATGCCCAAAGGGACACTCCTCTAAAACTTTTCCACACCAAGTAAATATTTCCTCTACTTCTGTGCAAATTTTAATTTCTTTACCTCTGAAGAGTATTTGGCTTACAGCTGTTTGCTCATCCGGAAGCCATGCTATCCATTCAGGCAGATCATAGGGAAGGTTGAGGAAAGCTGTGAGCATGAGCTCTCCATTTAGTCTAAGAGAAGACCTCGCAGCATTGGATCTGGAGCGCGCTATGCGTGAGCTCCCTTGCTGCATGACAGAGAAGGAAACTTGTGGAGATTTATCCCAATATACAATGCTTAGTCAAAATGTATACAGTTTGTATGTACAGTTTATATATATTATTTTTACAGTTTATACTCAGCCTGTGAAAGTGTCAAGCATGCTGGGGTCTGTGTGGGTGGCACCTTCTGCACAGAGATCTGAGGTACCTGCAGTCTGTTCTGTTTTAACACTAGTGAAGCATTGAGCTGTCTGGGACTGCCTAGTATGACCCCTCAGCAGGTGCATCTCTGGCTTCAGTGCTAGACCTGGCATCCAAGTGGCATTGGACCACTGTTTGGGAAAAGCACCAGTCATTCGACTTGTGTAACTTGAACGTGGTTTTAAAAGAAAGAAAAAAACAGAAGACCCCAACTCAGATGTCATTGTGATCGCTTGTATTCCTATAAACATCCCAGCCTTGCAGTTGTTCACCTGTTCAAGGATTTGGGTGTGAAGCTATAGCACAACCACAAAGTGTTTGTGTGAAGTATTGTGCTTTATCTTTCACTGAAGAGGAGAGTTTGGTGCAGACATTGGAGCTGTTGTGTTTACATCCCCAAAAGGGGCTGGGTGAAGGAGATGACGACTGTGGTGTGTGTTGAAGGCCTTAAACTGTGACTCTCGGTATGAAGAATTGAAATTAAAACTGACCTTGAAGAATGCAGTGGACTTTAACCCATGGAAGAATACTTTGTGCTCTTAGTTAAGCAATATGTACTGCTGTTTTTGTGGGAGGGAGGGAGAGGTTCAACTCAATTTGTGTACAGCTGTTGAAGGAGCTGAAGAGGTGTCTGTATATGAAGGCCAAAAATAGTGCAGTTCTCTGCACTGATGTTCCTATGTAGCAAGCATTGGTAACTTGCTTTTGGCCTGCTGAAAGCAGGAGAATTGAGAGGGTCGGGGACTTCGGAAGCAGTGACAGCTAGCAAATTAATTTCATCAACAGTGAGTGAACAGGTCTGTCTTGAATATGCCAAGGGTAGGTGCCGTTCCAAAAATACCCATGGCAAAGTGAAACATGCACCAAACCATCTGACCACTGTAAAACTTTTTTTTTTTTGCCAAATCTCATCCTGTTCAGACAGTATTTCTGCTACCCCCTAGTGGTATATTAAGCTAAATGCATCTCCAGCCTTCCAATATTATTAACTTAAGACGGTTTGAGAGCGATCAGAGGAACGTTGGAGCCTGAGGCTTTAGGCTAGCAGCCCCAAAGCCAATGGTGGCCCACTTTTCCACAAGCCCTGGACAGAGTTACCAAGTCACAGCACTTTGTCTTAAATTGCACTGTATTCTTATGCCTTCGTGTCGCTATAATGTACATATATATTGGATTTTTTTGTAGATAAGACATTTTAGATAAAATTTTTAAATGGGCTTCCCCCAAAATATTTTATGCCAGATGTCTAATTTTTTTTACACTTGCGATTAACATAAAGTTGGATGCTCTGTGGGCAGGGAAAAGATAAATGGATGGTACATTGGCTTTAAAAACGTAACAATGCATGTTTAAAAAAAAAAACTGGACAAAAACTGCTTGGGAAAAAAATCAATTCAAATATATTCTATGTTCTGCATAATAAAGACTTTTTAAAATGCTATATTCCGATTTGTTTTTTTCTTAATACTAGTGAGGCTTTTCCACTATTAGGGAGACCAAGCCCTCTTCCGCTTTCTTTCCTATCCCTCTACCACCACCCCCACCACCACCACCCCTCCAAAACCCAAAAAAGAACCAACACACAAATTTCATACTGGAATAGCTGGGTAAAACTGTAGCCTGTTTTAGAGCTCAGATAAATCAGTGTGCCCCTTGAGCTTGGACTCCAGAGCCAGGAAACCTTAGATGTGAGATGGATGCTTAGCTGTTTCTTAGCAGTCTCGTGTCCATCATACAGCAACAGCCCTGATGCATAGTCCAGAGAAGCTGCTCCTGTTGCGGAGGGGCAGCTCTGCAGAGGTTACTGCTGTTCCTGACGTGCAGCACTCCTGGGAGTGCCTGCTGTAGCTCTGTGCTAGCCATGTGAAGCTGGCTCCGCTCGGAAGTCAGACTGTGCTACCCTTGGGTGCTGTTAAGAATGTTGGCTGCTATCAGCTGTCGTGCTGCTAATGAGATGTTTGAAAGGGCTTCTTGATCCATCTCGCATGGGATTCTTGACCTCACATCTGTCTTGCGGTCTGTGCCTTGTTTTAAACATTTCCTTCCATTCATCTCAGCCCCAAGTTTGCATAAAACAGATGTCGGTATTTGAAAAGGAGGTGCAGGTCCTGTTTTCAGCTGTGGGTGCACAAATGGGCCCAGGTGGTTTGCAGGGTTGTGCTAAGGCTGCTGTAGAAACGTCGGGCTTTGTTTTTTCCGTGTTTGGTGTCCCTTCCTGGGGTGTGTGCCAGCACTGGTGCTTTCCCTCAGTGGGCTGCAAAACCTCCTTTTGCTGTCTTTCCCTAAAAATTCCTTCGTAATCATTTCCCTAAGAATTTCCTTCGCAGGGTGATGAATGTCGGTGGAGATCCTGACAAAGATGTTCTCTAGACCCCAAAAAAACAGCTCCACCCAATTTCCAACGGGCTTTGGGGGCTAGAAAAGATGCTGCGGGTGCAGGAGAGAGCAGATCAAAGACTTATTTTGAGTGATGGCAACCTCCTCCCGCAGCTCGGGAACAGCCAGAGCTTTCACCAGGGAGCACAGAGCCCTGTTTCTGCCCGCCACGGGCTGGCCCAGGTAGGGGGGTGGTCCCGGCCCCAGCCCCGCTCCCCAGCGGAGCGGCCCCAGCCCCGGCGCTGCAACCCGCGGCCCCCGCCCGGCAAAGGGGACGGGGCGGCCTTTGCCAGCGGAGTGCGGCTCCGCGCACCAAAGCTGTTCTCCCCGCGGGCGAGGCGGCAGGCTGTGAACCCCAGGTGCGGCGGAGCCCCTCTCCCCAGC
>VZSC01009899.1:363097-397227 GCA_013398225.1 Steatornis caripensis | reverse complement strand
GGGGAGCAGCCGCCCGCCCTCCGGTGCCCGGCGTTGCCTGGAGAGCGGCGGCAGCACCGGGGAGTGACTCAGCGAGGGGAGGAGAAGAGGAGGAAAAGAAATCAGATTGCCGAAAGGATTAGGAAGGGGGGTGGGGAGGCGAAGCCCTCTCCCCCCCTCTCCCCGCACGCACTTGTGAAGCTTTTCAGAGTTATCCTTCAGCATCAGCAGCACCGGCAGGCGAGCCCGGGGGAGCAGCGACACCGAAACGTGCTCGGCAAACTGCAGGAGAGATCGGAGGGAGCGGAGCGGCCCCGGCTGCCGGCCCCGGCCCACACCCGCGGGGGGCTGCGCTTCCCGCCTGCGGTGTTTCATATCTTAACTCCGTCTTAAAATTTTCCCCTCTCCTCGCGCTTCCCCGAGGAGGGACGGGTTTTGTAGCATTGCGGGCGGGCGTGCTGCCGGGCTGCCTGCCCTCGGCGTGCGAGGTGGGGCGAGAGGGAGGGAGAGATGCCTCTGATTAGAGGGAGAGTCCTGCTCGTCCTCGGCTTCGTCTTTCTGACGACTTTCCTGGCTGCGCTGAGAGGGCTGCCCGTGAGGAAACAGCGCGGCAACAGCCCGAAGGAGAGGAGCTCCAAGGTGGCGGAGGTAAGGCAGCCTTCGGCGGAGGATGGAGAGCCGGGAGGGTGCTGGGGAGAGCCTTCCTCGGCCCGCGGACCCTCTCCCGTGCCCGGGAAGGCTGAGGAGGGCAGCCGGCCACCTGGGCGGCCATCGGGGCTCGCTCAGAGGCGGTCGTGCCTCCGCGAAGGGAGCAGCATCCAACACGTGTCCCCGCGGCCGCGGGTGGAAAAGCAGCGGCGGGCAGAAGCGGGGTCGCTTGCCTCCGTGCCTGGGGCTGTTTCTTCATTCGCTGAGGGCAGGCAGAGCCCTGTCCCGGTCTCCGGGGTCTGCGGTTGGCCTCCGGTCTTTGCGTTGCGCGGGAGCTGCAGGAAAGGGGCTGGTTTCGGTGCTTTGAGACGGGGGCCGAGTGCTGTGACCCGGTGCCCGGGAAGATCCGCTGCCTCCAGGGGGCAACATCCCTCGCAGGAGAGAGGGGAGTCCGGCCGCAACCCGACCTGCAGTAAAATAAGCAAGGCTGGCGGTGGCTTGCCAGGAACTCCAAAACTCCGCTACTACAAAAATAAGACGTGACGGACTTCAGCCACCATCTCTCCTTCCCGCTGAGACGACCCTGGGGCAGATTCCGGAGTGCTTGTGCTCCGTGCTTGACCCGGCAGTCCGCGCCCCGTCCGCACCCCCCGGGCAGGCGGCCGGGAGGGGGCCGGGGCTGCGCCTCTCGCTCCCCTGGGAGCCGGGTCCTGGCCAGCGGCGGCCTCGGAGCGCGGGTGGTGGAAGGGGAAACTTCAGCAGGCAGCGAGGGGCTGTTCGGGCTGGGGACCAACGGGTGGGACCTGGTGGAGGTGACGGGAAGGGAACGGGGAAGAGGCAGAGTATCGGGAGGGCGGGGAGAAGGGTTTGAATAAGAAAGACAGACAACTGAACGATTAGAGCAAGCTGTTTGCATCTTGAAACTCTTCTCTGGAGAAAAAGTGGTTCAGGAAACAGAGCTGTGCTTAAAAAATACCCTTTCGAAGAATGCCACTGCTATAAAGTGGGTGAAAGGAGTAGGTGGGAAAAGTGGCAATAGGAGGAGGTTGAGCAGGACAGGGTAGGAGCAGCTCAGCCCTTGCTGGTGATACACAGCAGTGTAGGAAGCAGCAAGTTTCATCTGCAGTGTCAGCCAGACTGGCAGAGGAGGTGCCGAGTGACAGGAATATACCTCACTGCTAGCTGTGGCCAAAAACATGGTGCTGATCTGTGGAGGAGTCATGCCGGCAGCTCCTGGCGGACGCACTAAACTCCACTCCAGCATGAAATCCGGGCAACAAGTGTGAAGAAGGAATGTGCCGCACGAAAAGCCTGGCCAATGGGCAAGAGAGGGCACAGGCTGCGTCCAGCCAAGTACCACCAGTTGAGCCTGGTAATGGTTTTGTGGAGTGTGGACCAAGCAGATGCAAACAGGACTGCTGGGGACATTACATGCTGTAGTGCTGGTAGTACCATGTTGGTGCTGTACTTTGCTTGTGAAACTTCAGGCGTAGACATAGATGTCGGTTCACTCTCCAGACAAATGCCAGGCAGAGTGTGCTCGGGCCTCAGATGCAGAGTAGGGATTTACACTTGAAATCCAGGAAAGTATTGCAGCCCTATGGCAGGGGGCACAGGATAGGGACAAACTGCACGTTTGTCGCACCATGAGACCCTGCAGTGCAATCTCAGGGTCTTTTTTTATCTGATGTTTAAAATACATGGGGAAGCGGTGTGAGTGGATGTCAGTCCCAGTTTGTGAATGGTTGTGAATGGGGAGCGTTGTGCGGCCAGCCAAAGATCACATACGGCACTTACACAGCACAGCCTCTGTCCCCGGGACATTGGTTTCTTGCAGAAATACAAACATACAAGAAGTTTATAGGCAAAGGTTTGAGGCTGGAGGTTAGGAGCAAGGAGGAAGATGAAGAACGGATTCCTCTGGGCGTCTGTCAGTGCTCCCATGCTCACCCTGCATCCCTCAGGGTACTGGCTGCACGTTTCACACGGCAGGGAGACAGCGGTAGGTATTGGCGTTGCGTCTTCTAGCTACGTTTTGGGAGGAAAACTCTGTTTCTGGTGCGTGTTGGGGGGCATTTGAAGTCATTGTGCCCAGCTGTTTGAACTAAAGTGGAGAGCACAAGCGCAGCAGTATGGTGGTTAAAAAAAAAAATCCAGAGTGATTTTGGGTCATATGCACAGATGGTTCCTGTTGCAGTGTTGATAGGTCCTGTCTTTATGGTAGCAGGGCAGCCACAGCTGGAGTATTGGTTACACTATGGGTAATGCCCTACAGATGTGGGTAGAATGAAGGGGGCCAGGAGGAGAAAAATAGAAATGATGGAGCAGAGCGGATAGACAATCAAAACCATTAAACAATTGCATAACTTGGACTTAGTTTAATTTAAGATCTTTATTTAAAGCAAACATTTTTACTTGGTTTAGAATTGAATGGGAATTTCTATCATCTGTGGTGAGCCTCAGAGTTGCATTTCTATACTAAAATAATTTAGAAAAATTAAAACCATGAAGGTTTTCAGCTAATTTTTGAGTTAGAAAGTCTTCTAATTGCAGGGAGGATGGAGAGAGCACATGCTTTATATTTGGGCGATAGCCTTATCGGTATGTCCCAAGTCCTGTACCTCAGTCAGGATCCATTACTTCCAGCCATTACCAAAGGAGCAAGCACCTGCATTTACATTTTCTCAGCTGCGATACTGTGCAGAAAAATTTTGCCTGAGTTACACTGAGCCCAGCATAAGCAACAGATGTAGCCTTCAGTCTATTTGATTGGAAGTCGAAAAAGCAGAATACGTTCTTTCCAAACTGTGACTTAAATCTAACAAGAGAAGATACTTTCTCATTCTGAGGCCTTTTGGTGATTTTTGGGAAAGCAGTTGGGCTCTGAAGCTGCAGGCAGGTGTACATCAGGGTTTTTAGAAGCACTTTTGCAGGTTGGATGCATCACACTGATGTGGACAGAAATGTGGCAGGTCCAAGCGCTGACTGACACCAGGGACTCTTCAAATTTGTGTAACTGAATACTTGGAAAAGCTTGTGTCCTTTGCGGAGACAAGGGACAGCTCATCACATTGCTTAATGCTTTGTTTATTTATGAAGTCAGGGGGTTTAAATGCAAAATATGTTTTGATAAACTCACTGGATTTCAAAATATTGGCTTTGAGCATTGTTAATAGATGTTAGGATTCTTTCTGACTGATACCAATCGGTTCCAGTGCTCTTCTAGTAAATAGAAAATAGCTAATGTTCTAACATGCTAGAAATGTAAACATTAGAAGTCATTAGGTCTGTGTGAACCAACACAACCACTTCGATAACTGTGCATAGAAATAGTAGTACCAACAGGAACAGCGAAGGGAGTTTGGTAGCGACTGTCTTGGCTGACAGGGTGCGGCAGAACAAGCCAGCAGTGTTTCATGGACGATCCAAGCCGCCCAGCCCAGCTCCGATGGGTTTGGTGGGTGCTCCTTCGCAGAAGGGAACTGCTCGGAGAGAGGGGGCCAAGAGCAATGGCAGCGAGCTCCCTGAGGCACTTGAGGGTGTTACTGTGGGGCTGGGAGAGGGGCAGGGTGAGAATACAGGCTGGAGCTTGCTGTTGGCGTTCCCCTGGGCTGAGGCTGCGAGCAAAGCAAATCCGACATCTGCGATAAGAGATAACGGAGGGCAACAAAAGAAATACCAAACGTAGCATAAAGGCTGTAGTTGGCTGCAAATCAGTGCGTTTGTACAGCACCTGGTATGACTGGCTCCTGGCCCCTGAGAAATAAGGAAACGAATAACAACAGTACGTATTATTTACTGGTTACATCAGGCAGCAAGAGTAGCAATGGGAAACTACATTTAAAACTGAAGGTCTACACCAAGATGTTTTGCTTGCTGATTAAAAATCATCAGTAGCGGTCTTGATTTAAATCGATCTGCCCTGTGCACAGGGAGTTGGAGCACAGAGGAGTGCTTAAGAATTGGATGTACAGCAGTGACGTGATGCCTGGCTGGAGATACCAGCAAGCAGAGAGTAAAGGAGCTCCAAGGCGACGTAGTGTGACTGAACTAGATAAAAAGCGTTGAAGGGAAACATCAGCTGAGCTCGAGTGGAGTTAGTCAGGAGACTGTGGGTCGGGGTAGCCCTGTCATTTGGGAGCCCTAACGTTGCCTAGACACGCTGCCTGGGGAGACCACTGGGTGATGGCCTGGCAAGAGCCCGGGTGTGGCTCCTGCCTGCGCAGGCATGGAGGTGTGTGGGAGCCTCCTGTGTGCCTCCCCCCAGCTCTCGGTCCCTCTTGACTCCCCCAGGGCTGGCTGGCTGGCTGGTGGAGAAGAGGATGTCCCTTTCCCCAGACCCATCTCGGCCTGCTGCAGATCTCCAGCTTGTGTTGTCACGTATGTCTGTCCTGCGTGGGGGCACCTCGCTTCGCTGCCGCCCTGACGGGAGGGCTCAGCCAGGGTGCGAGCGGGCAGCTGGGTCGGTGCTGGCTGCCTGCGCAGCCAGATCCCCGTGGCCGCTGCAGGCTGTGTCAGTAGCAGAGTCATTTTGCCTGCGGATGTGCTTTTTACCTTTTAATTTCTTCAGCAATTAAGCGTTCTTGTCCCTGGCTTTGTCCTTGGCGGAGGTCGGATTTGTGGGTACAAAACGTGCACTGAAGCATCCTTCCGCTCTGAAAGGGGCTCTTTGTGCGCAGGGAGGTACTTCATCCTTTGTAGCAAATTCCCTTTTGAGAAGTGCCAAATTATCTTAGTCAACACAGTTGAAAACCCTCCCGCCCTGGGGCTCAGGCAGGAGCAGAAACAAAAGGGAGTCGGGTGTAGGGAAGCTGCCCGACAAGGGAACTTCTTTGCTTTTCACTGCACAAACAGGTCTCCTGCATTCCCATTGTCACAATCAAAGGGGTTCCTGTAAAAGGCACATGTAAGGGGAAGAGATTAGGCATAAATCGCTCCACAGGGCATTGCCCAGCTGGTTCTCTGGGTTCCCAAAAGTGTCCGTCTCTTGCAGACCTACTCCTTAAAGACAGGCAGGCCGGGAGACTCATCCTGCCTCCAACCATGGTCCCTCGAAGCCCAGCGAAGTGATGGACGGAGTGTGCTGGGGATTAATTCCTGCTTTCCTCTTGTCAGTGACTTAGGGGCAGAGAGTGCAAACCAGAGATCTTCTGTTTTCCATAGTATCAATAAATATTCTTACACTCAGAATGATCTAAAACAAGATGCCCAGACATTTCCCGTAGGGAAGCCTGAGGACAGTCTGAGCTACAGTCACGGCAGCAAGGTGGCCTGTGCCATCCAGCTCCTCCAAAGCAAATGTGGTCAGCCAGAGGCTTGGTTTTTGTGTAAAATACCAGAGCTTGTAGTGAAGAAGTAGAGAAGAGATTGCAGCCATGTTTTGGTGTGAAAATGTTTCCGTTTCAGGCAGAAGCTTGCAAAAGTGCAAGGATACATTTTTTTTTAGTAGACCATTTTTGCAGGGAGCCTTCGTTGGGTTGTTGAATAGTTTTACATGGCCAGCTGTAAAACTCAGCCTGCATGGTATTGCTTCCAAGCCATTCCGTTTCTGCGTGTTCCCTGTGTGTAGGGACTCCTGGGGCTTGTGTGAGAAACTGTTATGCGAGATACTTCATCGCGGTACTTATGAGATGAAGACACCAAAACGATGGTGACCTACCTGCCCCTAAGTCCCAGGTGCCTCTTGGCATGACGGGTGCCAATGCCTCGTGGGCTGCAGGTTGGTTTGGTCTCCACAGGAAGGATACAGTTTCAAAGGAAATAAAATGCAGTAAATTGCTGCCTTCTGCTGGTCCTGGTGCTGCTGGATGGGCACGAGGTGAGGACCTGGCTGCAGACAGCCAGGAAGCGCCCGTGCATACAGGGAAGAGGTGATGAGGTGTGAGTTTGTCTTGGATTAGGAGCTGTTGTTTGGCCCGGTCTGCTGGGGCCTTATCTAGCATGGAGGACTTGCGGTGCTAGGTGGGGTGGGAATGTGTCCCAGCCAAAGGAGCCTCCATCAGGTAGGGTGCAGTGGGAGGCTGGTGCATGACATGGGTACAGTGCCCTTCAGGTGAGCCGTCCTCCATCCCAGCCTCGGCAGCCTGAGCCTGGGGGCGAGCAAGCCAGCCCTGGCTCTTTCCTGGCAGATGAGCCCTGAGGTGCTCGCTGGGCAAGGGCATAGTATTTGCGGGATGGCCAGGAGGTGCCCCATCAGCACAGCGTTCGCACCTCTTCCCCTCCCTGGGACGTCCTCTCTTCTCCACCGCTTCAGCGCCCCCTCCTGCTGCCCTCCCTGCCCTCCCCTTCACCTGCAGCCACTCCTGCAGCAGCCAGAATCCCAGAGGAGGCCAGCTGTGTGGTGCCATGCAGCACCTTCAGGGAGACAAGGTGTTGTACAGATGTCTTCATGTTCATTGTTCCCCTCCACCCCTTCGCCTCTGGGGACACTGCAGTTATATTGCATGGTTAAGCTGGCTGCTTCTTAGAAGTCTAAGATCCCACTTAGAGGAGCATCCACAGGGTGGCCCCCTTCGTGCCTCCAGTGAGGAGATGCAGGGCTGCCCAGAGGTGCTGTGGGCACCTCAGGGACAGCTTGGCTTCCCCTGCAGGCCAGGATTACAGCTCAGCTATTGCATGGCTGTGCCCACTCTGGGGACTGATCCTGGGGTTACAGCTGAGGTCCTGCTGGGAACTGACTGGCCAAAGGGAAGAGGAGGGTTCAACTGGGAGTTAAGATGCTGGGGAAGTGGGGATCCCTGTTTAGATGTGCCCTAGCTATCCTCTGACTTTGGACTTGTCTCCACAGCCCTGCAAGCCTCAAGATCCCAGCTGGTGCGGAAAAAGAAAGTAATTATTTTCTGTTGAGGCACTTAGACCTAGCAGGGACTGTCTTGCAAAAGCTTATGAACACGTGAGTTATGAATGACACAAACTGGAGCCGGAGAGGAAAGCTTCCTTACCCTGAGACCTTTTCTCCACCCCACGCTGATGTGTGGGAGCCATTAAGTCCTGCCGCTGGGCTGGGCAGGGGAGCTGAGCTTGCCCCCAAGCTGAGAAGCTGCAGCCAAGCACCTGGGGCAGGGGCCGTTGGCTGCGAGTTGCCCCAGCTTTGCTCCTTTGGGAAGCCAAAATGCAGCATCCCTGCCTGGATCCCTTCTTGTGTAGGACATGGAGATGCTCAAGTCCAGCTCAGGCGCCCGTTTTGTCTCTCATTGAAGGGATCCCCGATAAATTTGCATCTGTTTGGTCAACTGCATTCACTGCCCCGCTGCCTGCCTAGGGGGGTGCAGCCTGTGCGCCCTGCATGGGACAAGGGGAGCAGGTGCCCCCTGCGCTCTCGCCTGCCCTGTGTCCCCTCACACTGCAACAACCCCTTTTAACAAGCTGGGGGGGTAGGAGGAGGCTGGCATTGGTCTAGTCCCTCCAGTTTCTGCACTTGCTTTGCTATATATGGAGTTTTTTTCCTTTTGCAGTTTTGCCTGGGCTGTGGCAGGGAAGGAAGCAGCAGCTGAAGCAGTCGGAGGGTTATGGAGTGCAGGCTAACAAATGTGGATCATTAGCTGGAACAAGTTAATGGTTACTGATGCACATGGGGTTTGGAGCTGGAACAAGTTAACAGCAACTCAGTCTGATGCATTAAGAGCTTATGTGTATTACAGCTCAACTTTGTTAACAGAAGACATGTGCCCTAGCAGGAGTGTTTGCCAGAGAGCACCAGAGGGTATGGATGTGTGCCTGTTCACCTCTCTGGGGGACCTCTCGGTGCAGTCCCTGCAGGGGCCCTGCTCCCATAACCACTGCTGTGCTCGATCTGAGCAGCTCCCAGCTAGCCTGGCTGCAGCAGAGGTCTCAGGGATACCTTCCTCCTCAGGTGAGGGTGCCTTGCCACTGGCTGGGCTCCACCTCTCAAAGGTTGGCCCTTGGACCTGTGCGCTTAGGCAGAGTCTCCAGTGTGATGACAGGCCCGGCTGCTGTGCTGGGCCATGACAGTGGTGCTAACCATATGCCCCAGCTTCTCCACTGCAAGGCCTGTGTGATTCATCCACGTGGGAGGCAGGGCAGTCCCTCCCGGCGAGGGGCAGGTGGGGAGGAGAAACTGAGCTGTGGTGGACCTTCCTGAGAGCCTTCTCCAAGTACAACACAGCAGACCTGCGTCTATTCCTGGTCTTGCTGCAGGCTACCTGAGAGACCTGGGGCGGGTCATCTTTTTGTTTGTAAAATGGGGATTTTACAGCATTTGTCTCAGTGTTAAAGAGGGAGAAGATGTTTATTGTAGAGAAACACCTGTGTGTGATACTGAGGACAGCAACAGTCGAGCACAGTGAGATGTGGAAAGCCACCGGGCTTGTACTTGTCCTCGTTGTGTCACAAGTGATCTGGGAAGTTGGCTGAGGATGCTATGGGCAAGTTACTCATCAGCACGCCCACACGAGAGCCAGCTGCAGTGAGAGGGGCCAGGCTGTGCCGACAAGGATGCACGGTGAGGAGCACTGACAGCAGCCTGGCCAAACGCCCCATTTTCAGTCTTGCATAAAGTCATGTATGCCATGTCCTTGCTCCTCACGGTGCTGCATGCTGCTGCTTCTTTGTGCTGTGGTGCGTTCTGCTCCAGGGCTGGTTCTACCTCAGGGGCAACTGAGTCACTGACCTTGGAAAGAGTTTTGAGATTACAGTTGTCACAATTGTGAGACATGAAAATAAATGTGAGACATGAAAATAAATGAGACACGAGGAAGCCTTTGATGCTGCCTCCTGCAGCTCCCTACTCAAGACAGTTGGGAATGAAGCTAGTTAGAAAAGAGAGTGATTCCATATGATCTAAAGTATTTTGATAACTGCATGAAAATTATTATAATCATGAGGGCGTAATAATTATCTGCACAGCCCACAGTTTGCTGCTGGCTCGTACTGGTCTGTCATAAACAGGATCCGTCCATGCAAGCTTGAAAACCAAGTGCCTTGTGTGTTCCGTGAGCACTTGCAGAGCTCTCCCAAAACCTGAAGGGAGATGCTTGTGTCTTTATTTAAATAAAAAACAAAACAAAACTAGTACTCAAGTGGTAGTTGATCCTGAGGTGGACCAGTGAGTGGAGCAGTTGGGAGATCATGGTCCTGCTCTTTACTTGTGCCACAGCCCCTTGGCAGACAGGAGTGTAACCCAGGGCAGAAGAAGAGGGAGGCAGCTGGAGGCGTTCACTGCCTTTAGTTACCTCTGGCAGGTCTTCAGAGCTCACCTGTCAAAACACAGAGTGATGGCTCCTGCTAAACCACCTGCCTGTAAGTTTAAAGGTGGTCGTGTCTGATGGTTGGGATTGTGGCTTGGGAGGTATCACAGACAGTAACAGGGACTGGATGGCATCTTCGCCTTCTGTGTTTTCTTGTAGGTACCCACCCAGCTCTTGACAACTGTAGAAGCATGCTGTGCTTTGGCACAGCTCTGGGAAATCCATTAAGTGGGTGATGAGCTGATGGGTAGTGGAGGTCTCTTGCCTGATGTGCGTCCAGTCGATTTTCTATCTGTCTGGCTGAAAGACTGTGCCGGTGGATGGGCTATGAGCCAGGAGGATCAAACTACAGCCCTTGGGAGGCTAAGGTGGTCTCAGCTGGCTGGGCTAAAAAAGCCCTTTCTTTGAGCAGCGTCTGTGGTGGGGTCATCAAGGAGAGAGCATGCTCAGCACTATCGGAGGGAGGCAGTGTGGCACGCTGCATTTGTTCCTGTTGATTACGCTGCTGTTCAACCTTCCTTTATTTTAAAGAGACTTAACAGTGTTACTTGTTAGCACTGAAAAAACCTCCCCTTTCTCCCACTCCCACCAGAGAAAACTGTCCTGAGCCTTTTTGCAAACTACAGCCTCAGAGCTGCCCCCAGACAGGCTGGGCTTCATTTTGAAGCACCCAACCAGCATCTCTGTGCTGCCATAGCTATATAATAAAATCCTGCTCTGGAGGTGCTCCTGCCCAGTTTCAGTCCAATGATAAATTTTTTTTGAAAGCTTTCTCCAGATCTTTGCAGCTCATTTAGGTGAATATTTAGATGAATATTCATTTAGGAAAAGTTTTATAGAAAAGAAAAAAGAAAAAATAAAAAAATCTGATTTCTGATTTGTATTTGACAAATTCCTAAGTGGGCAAGTTTGCAAAATACTGCAGGACAGATTTTAAAATAATGTTGGAGAGAGCTTGTGGAAAAGAGTAGGAAGACATTTGTGTAGACAAGTTGTGTAGAACCAACTTGTGCCCTGGTTGCCAAAGGGCAGTGCAGCACAGGGACTATAGTCTATTGATGTTTGCAGGTTTAAACTGCTGTAGGATCTGAGTTGTCACATCTCTAATAATTTTTATGTGAGAGCTGCAGCGCACGAACATCGGTCATTTGCTTTCTTAACCCAGACTTAGTTCAGAGTCTTAGATAAGTTTATAGCAAAATTGCAGATTTTAACATCAGAAGAACTCATTAGATCACTGAATTTCTTCCTTAGCACAGATATGGTACATATGTGTTGAGCCCAGTGACATGGGTTTGACTGTCTCCACAAGAGATATTGACACTCATTAGCTTGTTCCTGTGGTTAATCACCTACAGCGTTAAAAGCATGAATCTTATTCCTCGGTTGAATTTGTCTGGCTTTGAGTCGGACACGTTGGTTCATATTATGTGTTTCTGTTCTGCATTAGAGTCTCTGGTGCCGATGGATTATTGCCTTAAAGACCTGGGAAATCAAGTCATTGCTGTCTCTTTTTAACATGACAAACAAATTGAATTGTACAAGTCTTTCCATCCCTTGAAATGGTTTTGCAGCTGCTCTCGTCACCATCTTCAGATTTTTGAGCAATTTTAATAGAGGTATATGGACTAGAAAAGGGAAAATACCAGTCTTTAGTCTCTAGAGAAATTACTTGTGACCTTTCCCCACACCTTTTCCATACACCTTGTTGCCCGTGTTACGTATAAAGTAGGCACGACACTGGGTGAATTACTGACAAGTTCCTTCCCCTTCCCAACATCTTCACTGAGCTTGTGCCCCAAGGGGTTTAGGTGGTCAGTCCTACACATGGGAGAGCCTGGACTATGTGGGAAGGGCTCCTGGGCTGCTAGGGCGGCGAGTGTGATCTGGCTTATTGCCTTCAGTCTAAACCTGGTCTTCACAAACGTGCATGCTCTTTCATGACTGCTCCCCCAGAGTTTCTTTTGGGTTCCTGCCCTGGAAACCCTTATTCCCAGCCAGACAGGGTATCCCAAGCGTATGCAGGAGGAGTTGCAGCAATTCCCCCTTCATCTTTTTCCTTTGCTTGGTGCTGGCTGGTCACAGGAAAAGGACGGAGCTTGGTGCAAGATATTGATGGCTTTCTGGCACTGCGCTCTCTGCTTCTGCGGTGTGGTGGCAAGCATCCTTCCCCAGCGGCTAAAGAAGGGAGCTGCTGACGACCAGCTCTGCGACAGTTTGCAGCCTTTCTCTTTCACTCTGTGGAGAGCAGGAGAGTAGAGTTTTTGCTCTGGACAGGCCAGCTCTTCTCTTCTCTTAGCTGATGCACTGCAGTGGCTTAGCTCCAGGCTTGACAGCTTTATCCAGCTGTTCCCTAGGCAGGGCAGAGGAGAGGGTGGGTGTGTCACAGGAATGCAACCCTCGAGGGCAGCTGCCTGTGTGGCTGGCAGGAGCCCCTTGGTGACACAGAGAAAACATATCTGCCCATCATGATCATGGTGCTATGGATGCTCTGACCCGGAAGGAGCACTGGGCCTTATAGGATGTCACTAAAATCTACGGCTTGATTGGCTGGGCAGGGCACTGAGCAGGACCTTGCTCAGGAGGGACAACTTCTGATGCTGGGACAAATTTTAACCCAGGGAAGCCTTGGAACAATGCAGATGGTAGCAGGAGGGAAGGTTTGGGTGGTACGGTGCAGTGACTGTCACTGAAGGACTCTGGGCCATCCAGGGCAGACACCCCTGGGGTCTTTGTGCCTCTGGAGGATTTGGGAGCCGAGGGAGCTCTGTTGGCCCTGTGACACTCTTACAGCCAGTTTTCCTGGGGCAGTTTTACATTTTCCCTGTGGGAACAGTACTCTGAATTTCTTGAGCTTGTTTGGGCGTAAAATCTGAATTAGGCACTGAGTGTAAGTTTGGAGACTTGGAGTCTGTTGCTGGCTTGTTTGGTCTGATGTCCTTGGGTGAGCTCGGATCTTGTTGCTAGAGGAGACCTCACTTTCCATGTGTATTAAATTTAGGTTGTCTGTGAAACAAGCTTACCCAGCCCCGATAAGCTCATTGCAAATTAGGCAGGCGCGCCAGCCTCGCAGGGCTGTTGGCAGCCCCTTGTGCAGGGGTTGCATTGGGCACACGCAGTTGGCAGCAAACCCAGCACCAGCGGGCCGTGTTGTGCAGCCAGCATGGGACATGGCCCGGTTTGCCTGCTCGGACCTCCCTTGCTGTTTCTACTCTGCCTGGGCTCCTCCTTGCTCCCTGGCAAGGGAGTCCCTGGGCATAAGAGGAGACGTGGTGAGGGGCTAAAGCATGGGGAAACAGTCTGCAGCAGATCTGGGCATCCTTTCCATGGGTGTTTCACAAAACCGTTGTGGTTTTGGATGGGGGCAGAGAAAGCTGGGAGGGGAAGGTGCAGGTAGAGGGGTCTGTGTGTACCCACGTTTGCCACCAGCAGTGCCACAGGAGCCCACCACACCGGGGTGAGGGGTGAGCCCCAAATTCTCTCCTCCCAGCAGCCCTCTCTCCTCTGGGCCCATCTGGTGAAGTCTGTCACCGGCCCTTCCCTGCCTCCAGCCCGCTCTGGGCAGCAGCCAAGGGACCAGCAGCGTCCCTGCTGCTCTTTTCTCTCCCCCGGGGATGGGGGGGTCGTGGGCTTTGATGTGCGGGCACAGGGTTGGGGACAGGCTGTGTGCGCTCATGAGAGCCTGGCCGGGCTCCAGCTGCCTTTGAAGTGCTCCAGTGATCAGGATGAAAGGGAGGGGAGTCCTCCCCCAAACCATCTGGCTCTAATTGCAGGTAGAAATGCCTCTCTGCGTCCTCCCGTGGGGAGGGGGCACGCCGCTCTCTTCATTAATCCCACGGCGCTCTGCTTGGCTGACGCGAAGGGTGAGAGCTTGGGAACAAAAGGGGGTTTCAGCTGGGCAGCCAGAAATGGGCAGCCAGAAATAGGCAGCCGCTGGCAGAGATGCTGGGGGTTCGGGCACCTCCGCTCCCAGCCTCAAGCTGCGGGGCCCCGCAGACCTTCCCAGGGACGGCCTGTGCTGCAGGGGGCGGTCGGAGGGGGCTTTGCAGTTGTTCCCATCTCCGGTTTCTCGGGTGCACTGGAGCCTGCTGGCCCTTTGACTCCCGCTCTTTTGTGCTGGCGCGCGCCGAGCGCGGGGACGAGGAACGTGGGAACTTGGCGTGAGCCTGGCCGTTTGGCAAGGTTTGCTGGCAGCCTCCCCATGCCCCCGGCCGGCCGGCCAGCACTGCCACCCTGGCAAGGCTCCCTGCCCGCTCCCCCTGCGCCTCCTGGGCAGGGCTGGCCGTGAAGCGCCACGTGCCACTGCAGTGGCAGTGGTGGTTAGAGCCATTGGCAGCACTGGCATAGTAAGTTTTGTTGTCCTATTTGGCTGGGCATCTTCCCGTTCCCAAGGAGATAAAGGTAGCTGGGTTATATCTACCAGCAGTTTCTTTCCCTCCTCGTGGTAGCCTTTGGGCAGCATCTGAAATCTCAATTAAACCTGCATTGCTTGAATTCATCTGTCCTAATACCAACACCACAGAACAATTTATTTGAGGCTTTCCCCCTTGTCATAAAGCCCCTGTTAAAAACTTCTAATATAATTATATAAAATTATTAAACGTGAGCTCTGGTAACTCTGTGATCAGAAGCAGCCCTTGCTGTTACCCATCTCCAGGGACCAAGTGATGGCCAAAAAGGGAGAGTGAGAAGCAGAAAGCGGGGCGAGGTGGGCAATGGGACAGCAGAGGGGTGCAGAGAGGGTGGTTGTGGGGATGGCAAGCACCAGCCTGAGTAGACCTGGGGGCCCCACCCGTGCAGTGGGGCCAAGCCTTGGCACAGCACAGGCCACTAGGTATTAACTTGATTAATTGACATGTTAATTGCTGCCTTCATGCTGCAATAAGATGGGGCGGAGGAACCATTTGATGCAGGAAGCCAGACCCGCTTTGCTGGGCAGCGGTTTGCTCCCTGCACGGCCACCCTCGAGAGATGTCCTCACTGCCTCTTCCCTCTCCAGGTCTCTGCCTCATCTGACCCCAGTTCGGCGGGGGACGAGGAGCTGCAGCTGTCGGGCAAGGCACAGGGGCTGAGGCGGAGCGGGCAGGCTGGCCTGCGGCGACCCAGGCGCCGCGAGGTGGCTCAGCAGGCTGCCAGGAGTCCAGCGATGCCCCAGCCTGGCAGCACTGGCCAGGAGGAGAGCCTACCCTTCATGCTGGACCTGCAGAGCTTGCCAGGGCTGGCCAACGTGGACCTGAGCGCCCAGAACCCTAACATCCAGGTGGGGAGCAGGTCTGGGCGGGCTGTGGGAGAATACGAGCGAGCGCCACATGTGCTCCCTAGCCTCATTTGATTTCCTAAAAGGAAAAATCTCGTGAGCGGGGTCCATGTGGCCACTACCGTCTGTCACCTTGGTAACTACCAGATGCAAATAGCCGGCACAGGCAAGCTTCTTGCCAGAGGAATTTGCTCATGGCCTTTTCCCTGCTCCCCCACAGCAGCTCTCCATAGAACAGGAGCAAACACTCCTACAGGGGTGACTTCTTAATTTCTGAGGGTGGTGTTGGTCCCTATGGATCACCACCAGCCCCCCTGCACCTCCCACTCTGCCCTGGCTCAGTCCCTTCAGATGAGGCAAGACCTCTTGCGCTCATTGCATGGTCCTGTAGCCCAATGCATCTCTGGTCTCTAAGACTGGGAGTCAGTGCACGGGCTGGTAGGTCTGTCCCAGAGCTCCACCCCAGCTCACTGCCCTGCCTCACATCTGGCCTCCAGGTGACCATTGAAGTGGTGGATGATCCTCAGGCTGAGATGGAGATGGACTTGTTGAAGGAGACAAGCAATGACTGGTCCCTGACGTCCTCTGAGTGGTTGTCCCACAAGGACCTCTTCTGGCCCCTCTTCTGGGAATACACTGACCCCGCTGAGGAGGAGGAGGAGGAGGAAGAGGATGACAACCTGGATGTAGGGGACAGGGATGAGGAAGAGGAGGAGGAAGATTACACAGCAGAGTATGAGGAGGAGGAGTCCATGCTCAGTGGAGTAGGAGGTGACTGGGACCAGCGGTGGCCCGGGCAGAAGAACTGGATCTTTAAGGAAAAATATAATTATGGTGAGTCCTTTTGGGCGCGCGCAGCTGCCCTGCAGACCGGCACTGCCCTCCTCTGCCATGCCTGACCTGCAGCCCTGTCTCGGTGTAGGGGGAGAAACCCTGCACCAAGGATCAGAGCAAGCTGGTGCTCAGCTGCTACTTAAAAAATAAGCAAGCGTGCCAAGGAACAAGACCAGCACCCAGCTGGTGCTGCCAGTGGTCACACATGCCAGTGTCCGAGCAGGAATTACCCGTGCATGTAATCAGATTGGAGCGTGGACTCTAGCAAAGGTATCGTCAGATGAGAAATACAGTGTAAATGTTTAATGGCAAGTGCTGCTGCCATTGGCTCAGGTCCCTGGAGGTGACACCAGTGCCAAAAGCCTTTGCCACAGACCTGGGCACCCACCAGGAGAGGAGCTGCAGAGGGCTAGATGGCAGCTGCCAGTGGGTGGACAGGCCAGGGTACGACAGCAGCTCCCTCCTGCAGCTTCCTGGCCACGAGCCCAAGACCCATCAACCTTTGCTAACACACGATGCTTCAGCATCATGGCCAGTGCATCGGGCAGGTTCGGTGAGGATGGGGGTGGGCAGTGGTCAGTATGACTGTGAGCAAAGCTGTGAGAATGAGAGCCTTTTCTCGGGGGCTGCTTCCCTGGGGTTGCCAGCGAGGACAGGGTTGGCTCTTGGCATCATGTGGCTGGGCACCTCCATGCGCCCAGGGCAGCGCTGGCCCTGTGTTCCTGTAAAGGACGTTCCAGGGACAGGGCAGAGCTGAGGGAGGTCCTGGGTGGCTGCTGGCTTCCCTTGTGCTGAGGCTTTGCTGCAGTCCACGACTCTCCGCTGCTGTGCACAGACTATGAAGATGAGGAAGAGTGGAGCCCGTGGTCCCCTTGCAGCATCACCTGTGGCAGTGGCAACCAGAAGAGGACCCGGTCCTGTGGCTACGCCTGCACAGCAACGGAGTCAAGGACCTGCGACCTGCCGCGCTGCCCTGGTGAGCCCTTGGTCATACTAGTGCTTGTGCACTGTCCAACCCTGATGTGGGCTGATCTCCTGCCACTGTGGGCCGGGCGTTGTTTGTGCTTCAAGAACTAATTATGGTTAATGTGATCTGGGCTAATGACCGTGAGGGTTTGTTTCAATGAAGCAGCTCTGATGGGGTTTCATGGCTCCCCAGGCAGTTAAGTGGTGCCCAAGGTGGCAGAGCTGGCATCTAGCTTGGTGTGTGACTCCTTGCATCTCTCACACTGGGACCTTGAAATCCTCTCCTGAGACATACTGAGAGCTGGCTCCATCCACTGGGATTTGCATAACCCACAGCCTTGGACAGGTCTGTCCTGCATGTCTTGCTGCTGGCCCTTCCAGGCACAGGGCTGTGTCACCAAAGCAGTGACAGGAGAGGGGGTGGAAGATGGATGGTGTCTGGTGCCCTTATGGAGGAAAAATTCCACCACTCCTCCTGGTGTTCAGCCTGACTGTTTGTTTGTTTTTTCCCCCTCTCAAGGAGCAGAGGGGGAAGTGGTCTTCCCCACAGAGGACACACCTTTCAAAAGCGACAACACTACAGAGCTGTTCAACTCAGGTCAGCCTCTGCCTCTGCCTTGCACTGGGGGCTTGGGTGCTAGACCCCACGGGGGTGTACCTGGCTGGTGGGGAGGGCTCTGCCGAGGGCTCCCACATCTGATGTCCAGACCTAAGTCACCCAAACCACTGCCATGGCTTCGGCAGTCGTGTTGGGAAACACAATTCCTCCCGCAGCCCTGGGACAACATGGTCCCGCTTTATGGTGCAGTGCCTGAGGCCAGCCTGCCACGTGCCCTCTCCCATAGGCGGATGCTGCCAGCACGGCCCCTGTAGCAATGGGTGCCCTGGGCAGAGCCCCTGCGAGGGGCAGCCCTGCCCCATCACAAAACCCCTTCCCTCTGTCACTGCCTCAGGGATGGAGCCTGGCTGCTCCTGCCTGGTGGTTGCAGGCTCTGCTGGTGGTGCTGGCGAGGCTGTGGGCGACTAGCAGCTGGGTAAAATGGGATGCGGGCTCGCGTGCCCTCACTCTTTCGGTGCCCTTCCCCCCAGAGGTGGACAGCTGTGAGAAGTGGCTGAACTGCAAGAGCGACTTCCTCGCCAAGTACCTGAGCAAGGTGCTGACGGACCTGCCCAGCTGCCCCTGCTCCTACCCACTGGAGGCTGTCTACAGTGCCGTTAACCTGCAGGATGAGCGGCAGGGCAAGAGCTTCCGATGGCGGGACGCCAGCGGCCCCAAGGAGCGCCTGGACATCTACAAGCCAACAGCACGCTTCTGCCTGCGCTCCATGCTCTCCCTCGACAGTACCACTCTGGCTGCCCAGCACTGCTGCTATGATGAGCACACACGCCTCATCACCCGCGGCAAGGGGGCCGGCGTCCCCAACCTCATCAGCACCGAGTTCTCCCCAGAGCTGCACTATAAGGTGGACATGCTGCCCTGGATCCTCTGCAAGGGTGACTGGAGCCGCTACCACGCTGTCCGGCCCCCCAACAACGGACGACGGTGCGCTGACAACCCCGCCGAGGAGGAGTACCTCTCCCAGCTGCAGGAGGCCAAGGAGTACTAGCCACTGCTATGCCTAGAGGAGCCATGGCCACTGCTGGCTCCCACTCCAGCCCAGCCTGGTGAAGACCTGGCCATGCTCATGGGCTCCTCGCTGGTGCCGGGCAGAGCGGGGAGGATGCGCCGCCTCTCTCGGCCCCTCTTGGATTTCCAAGGGCGCCAGAGGTTATTGTGGTGTGATGCCTGCCGTGCCACTTGGGGCGGTCCCACACCCCAGGGTGCCTGGGCTGGCACGCAAGGAGCCGCAGGGGAGGGAAGGCGTAAAGGGAATGGGGTGCTGCTCCCGTCTGCTTTTATTCCCTATGATCTTTCAATGCAACCTGAAAGTTGAGTGTTGGCAGGGCGCAAAGGCCTCAGCTCCTGCTGGCTTCACATTGCATCTGGGGAGCTGGCCTGCTGCCAGCAGAGCTGCCTGCTCTCACCTCTACGCCTGCCCTGGCACACACTGATCTACTTGTGAAACTGGGGGTGGGTTCTCTGAGGGAGGGCAGGGTTGTCCCAGCCGTGTGTACAGAGCAAGGCCTCTCCTCTCCTTGGGTTTTTGCACGCACAGTTGGGAAGGAGCAGGAAGAGGGTCCTTAGCAGGGTTTCACGGGTCCGGGGTGAGCATGGGGCAGGAAGAGACTGGCCACCCAGGCTGCCGTGGCAAGATTGCCTTGCCACCATGGTTTTGTCTGCAAAAGGGAACACGAGGTACCAAAGCCAGACACATGTGCAACTCAGAGGAGGTCGGCACGGTGGGGGATGCCACTTGTGTGCATTTCAGCACCTCTGCCTTAGTGCTTGGGCGAGAGAGGTGGCAACACCCATGCAAGTCCCACCACCAGCCCACCTCTGCACCGCAACGCCCTGGCAGCCTCTCAGTGGGTTTCAGTGCGCAGGACCACCTGTGACATGGCCTAGCAGAAAGTCCTGTGTTTCCCACCCACAGCTCTGCCAGGGGCAGGAGGCAGCTCGGCTACATTGCTGGAGAGGAGCAAAAAGCACCAAGCCAAGTTCTTCATGGGGATGGAAACAAGTCTGGTGCCAGCATTGCCCCTCTCTGGTCCACTGCTGGCCTCGGGTTCTGCTCCATGCTGTGTCTGCCCAAGTCTCCAGCGAGAGGCAGCCCAGAGGAGGCAAGTCATGGGCACGGTCTGTGCTCCTTAGGCTCGCTGCTTTGCCAGGCTCACAAGTGTGGCTCCAAAGGAGGAAGACACACACGTGCTAATAATGTCGGTATCTGATGTCTGCAGATCATGGATCATTATGCTGTCCATTGGCAGTTTGGTCGTGCCTGGGTTTTATTCATCTTTTCACAGGTCCATGACAGTTTCTCCCAGCATATTTTGGGAGCTCCCAAGTTCCCCTCAGAGAAACGAGGCTGAGCACCTTTATCCCTGGACATTCAGTCTCTGAACCTGGCAGAAACTGTTCGTGGCTTTTATTTAGCAAATTTTATGCATCAGAGGAAGCAAGTCAAGCACACATAAAGAAGAATGAAGCAATTTCTAGACTAGACATTTCATCCAAGGCTGTTGGCTACTCCGTGTTTTTCTGCAGGACGCTGTTGGACAAAAAAAATCTGTCTGGGTGGAGAGGTCCGTGGTTGACTGTCCTGTGCTAGGACAGTCCTTCTTGCAGGAACTTTCTCCAAGGCCAGTTAATGTCCACGGTCAGATAGCTCTTTGAGGAGTCTTTCTGGGAGTGTCTTATATATGTTGAGTGTGTGTTGATCCTTTTGCCTTGGTTACTGATAGAATATTGCATCCATGGTCATCAGTACCTAAGACTTCATTGCTGGTAAAACAAAAGTATTAAAGTTATCACTGAATTATTATTTAACTGTTACTCTGCGCTCATATCCCCAGACTCCAGTTATGGGTGCTGTGAAAACACGGGCAGACACTGTCCATTTCACAGCAGGCATGCAGTCTGAGGTGACCAGTGTTGTGTAAAGGGTGAGAAGGATGACACAACCAAATAAGCATGGATGGTGACCCAGACCCTAGTAAATTTTCATGACCATAACATGTTCCCTAGCCCAAATGGTCATTTGCTCATTAGTTTCTAGTAAAGAGGTAGGTCATAAAGGGGTGGTCAAGAGAGGGTGGAAGTGATGTGGTGGCTTGGTTCTGGGAGCCTGGGATGGGTGCAGGGAAGCTCAGCAACAGACATGGAGATGTTTGTACGGGAAGCAGACAAATTGAGCAGCTGAGGCCTTGGAAGGGTGAGCTTGGTTATCTTCTGTCACTTGGCAGAGCAGCTTCATATTTCCTCTCCCATGTCATATATCATCATTAACATCAGCAGACTCTCAGAGGAGCTTATTTACCATGACCGCACAGACTTCTTTAAAACAACCTCCTGTTAAATGTGCCTAGTGTCCAGTATTGGACCCATGCACAGAAGCAGGACCTCTGCAAACAGCCTTTCCTGAAGGAGACTTTCAATAGCTCAGCCAATTTGTTTGTTAGACTGGCTGCTCTCTGAGGAAGGACTGTTACCCAGGATTTGCACCTTCCTCCTCTTTCTGCTGGCTATGTCAACCAGTCTAACTCCCAAAAAGGAAACTCTAATTTCTGTAATAAATGGAGTTCTTGTCCAAGGCCAAGTAGAAAAGTTTCTTGCATTAAGCCCGACCCCTAAAACCTGTTTGAAAGTGGAGTGGCTGTTCTGCCTCTCTGCCTCTGGTTTGGATGATACAGGCATGAACTGGAGCATGAGAAACAAGGGGTGTTGTTCCTCACACGAGCACCTTACGCACCAGGAGGCTTTGCGGGGCACCACAAGAAAAGTAGGCATTAAGCAAGCATTTATTTTTATATCCCATCAAAGATTCTGTCCAGCCCAACTCTATTTAAGTGATGAATCTCTAAGCTTCAACTCCTTAAGTTTATTGTGGTTTTTATATATAATATATATATAAAATGTCTTTTATTCCTGCAGAATTTCATAGAGAAGAATTCTTTATTCTGATGCTGCAATAAAGCACTTTATATGTGTGTGTTGCTGATGTCATTCAGTTGGGACTGAAGCATATGTTACTATTTGTTTTGGTTGAGAGGGATGACACTACACTGAATGCTACATGGCTTGGTTTCCCAGCCCCAGCTGTACTGCAGAGACCCTGGTGACTTTGCTTGCTTCCCTTAGCATTTGCATTTGATGGTGTCTGGCTGCAAGAATCGCAGCTAACAGAGACTGTCCACAGCCCACCATCACAGCCATGGGATATGTGAAGTTCTGCTCACAGGGAAGGAAGCCTCCTACAAGAAGACCGTCAGGGTCAGTGCTGAGAAGCAGATGCATTGCCTGTGCCTCAGCCCTGACCCCGGGTTTCATTCCAGCCTGGCCAGAGCTGCATGCCGGCCGACCTTACACCAGCATACTGCTTTAAGCAGGTGTTGAGCATGGGAGCGGGTGAAAAAAAAACTCCAGCATCATCCCAGCTGGAAAACTGGTTTGGCAAACCATCTCCAGAGCCAACAGCTAATGATAGCAAAGGGATTTGCAAAGCTTTCCAGGGATTACAACTTTTTGTTGCCATTAATTTGCTGCATAAATCGTGACCATTTCCAAGATCTTGCTATTTCCAGCTGCTTTCCCTCCTTCTCTCTTGCTTCTTTTGCTTTGTGCTGGCTGCACATCTGTCAAGGGTTATCTGCTACTCCAGCACGGGGCTCTGCTCTGCAGCTGCCTGGCGCCATTGCTGGTCCCTGCCTGCGGCGAGCAGACAGCTCCTCTCAGTGAAGGATGCTCCGAGCTTCCCGCTTCTCTTCTGCAACATCAAAAACATTGTTGCATGGAGCCCAAGCCAGTGGGAACAGGCTGAGCTCCGCTCTGCAGGGAAAGCAGCACAGAGAAAATCACTCTTTCCCCGGAGGGGCAGTCAGCAGTTACTACCGTGTATATAACATGCCTGACATGCCTTCATCCTCTGCATCAAGGTCCTCGCTGTGCTGGATGCTGAGCCCTGCTCTGAAACTCCTGGGCTATAGAAATCCCACAGGCAGAGGAAGGAAGCAGGAAGAATTGCTGCCCTAATTTTGCAGTTGCTCAAGACCTGGAGATGTCACCTAAGATCACAGAGTGAGTCTGTAGCAGAGCCTCAAGCTGCTCCTTTGCCTGCTGCTTTCAACACAAGATTTCTTGACTGGTTGAGTTATCTTAGTTTGCCAGCCTGGACCAGAGCTTCGTGTGGCTCGGCTGTACCAGTTCCCTGGCATCTGACTTGCAGCTGAGTTAGTTTGTACACAGAGCTGTGCCCAGATTTTGCTAGGCACAGCGGTCACCATGTGGTTGTTGCTGCTGACCTCCCCTCTTGGCCCCAGACGAGTTAGGAACAAGGTGTGTAAAGACCTTTTGGCCATAACACCTTTATGGCACAGGTGTGCGGTCAGCTGCCTGGGGGACAGGCAAGGTTAGTGCAGCCCATCTCCCAGGGATGAATGCGAGATTCCACAGAAACACGTTTACAGCAACAGAGATCCCATAGCTGTCTGCTTTTTTTCAGGGCTCCCGCTCCAAGCATCTGCTCCTTGGAAAGCACACAAAAAGCCCAGCTGGGCCCAGAAGGAGCTGCGTTGGGAGAAGGCAGAGGATGATAATGCCAGGAGACTCTGGCCAAAGCCTGCAGAGCAGACCTGAACTGCAAACCTGGTCTTAGCCTATGAAAGAGCGAAGTGTGGTTGTGGTGGTCTGTGGACCTTGAGTTAAAACTGAAGCTCTGGAGAGGAAAAAAAAGCCTTTCAGGCACCCCCATTTCTGGTCTGTAAATGGACCCACTGTACTGTGTGGCCATATCAGCCCTCTGGGCTGGGTCTGCTGGTGGCAAAGCATGGCACACAGCCACCAACTTCCCTGTAGAAGAGTAAAAAGAAAAAAAAAATCACACTAGCTCCGTTTTTTTGGCAGCAGCCCTGCTGAGTGCAGCGTGAACACTGGGCCAACAGGAGCTTGCGGCAAGACCTGGTCTCCTGGGCTTTGCCTTCACTCTGAGTGTGGAGAATTGCCCCCAGCAGGTCCCCAGCACCCACAGGCCCACCCTTTGCTCCGCTTTCACTGATACCGTCACGCTGGGGCAGCCCTGCCTGATGTGTCTGCAGGACGGGATTTACTCCCTCTGTCTCCACAGAGGATGGACCCACATGTTTGCAGTCAGGAAAGGAATGTCTCACCCTCCTTCCTTGCCATGCAGCGGCCAGCTGCCCTTCAGAAATGCCTGAGAGGAGCCCAGCTGGCAGGGCCCGGCCCCTGCTTTGTTCCAGGTCCTTGCAAGCATGTCAGCTATTCTTCTCTCACTGCGTGGGAGCCCAGCAGTAGGGATTGCAGCCCCGCACAGCTTGGCCATCAGGCATGGGCCAGGGGCTGCAGCGCAGCCCATCCGCCAGCCAGCATCTCCTGCCACGCCAGCCCCTGCCAGCTCCGACCCTGGCCGGGCTTGTGTGTGCTGTGGGAGCTGAGCAGCAGCCAGCAGGGCTGCCAACAGGTTTCTGAAGAGCCAAGAGAAAGTCCCCCTCACAGCCTTCACACACCGGGATATACCACGGACAATGGATTTAGATGGGGCCTCAAGAAACTACATAGCCCCATCATGGGAGTGTGGGCAAAGCATTCCTCACCAAGAGGTCCCACTCTCTTCTGGGCTCAAGCTCTCCAGTGATGGAGATACCACAGTAACCCTCAGCTTTACTGTTCTGGCAGGGAGAAACATTTTCATAGCAGCCAATCTAAAGCCTTCCTCTATCTTATCTGCAGTGGCCATAGAGAGCATATTAGTGCCTTATTTGCTCCTGCCTCTCATGTATTTCAGAATTTTATCATTGTGCTCCCTGTTTCCCTCCTTCTCTGCCCTCTTCTCTTCTCCAGACTAAACAAATGCAATTCTTTCAGGCTTTCCTTAGAAGCTGTACTTGTAGACCTCTGGTCAGTCTTGTTCCCGCAACCAGGCTTGCTCCAAGTAACTCACATCTCTCTCAAAGCATGGAGACCAAAACTGAAGGCACAGGATCTTATCTGGGGCTTTCTTAATGCTATACAGAAAGATTTCTCCACAAGATGTACAAAGACCAGCCTACCCAGGCAGCTTTTGTTCTCTTCCTTGATGTTTTAAATTTATGCTGATTTGAAAATTCACCAACATGCCCAGCTTAAACGTCTTTTACAGATGTGCTGCCAAGCCTGTTTCTTCCCCTCTTGTACAAGTTACTGGTCATTCCTGTCTCAGTGGAAAACTTTGCAATTCAGTGAGGTCAAATATACTTTTTTTTTTCTTCTTCTCCTGGATCACTTTTCCGTTTGGTCAAGATCATTTTCAATCCTAAACTTGTCTTCTAAGCGTTTTACAGTACTGGTGGTGATGATGTAAATTATTTTGGAATTTTAAGTTATCAATTATATTATCCTCTATATTGAAACATACTGGATTCATTACAGCTCTATTAGGCATTCCCTTAGTCACTAATAAAAATATCATATAAAGCATTGCCTGAAGTCTTAATAAAGCCCAGATACTCTGCCAAATAAAGGTGTTAGGTTGACTCGATATGAATTGTGCTTGACGTACCTGTGATATAGTTGTACTGGTTGTTATCTTTACCTGATTAGCTGGGTATATACAGGTTATCATCGACTGTATTTTTCAGTATTTTTTCATGAATTCATGTTACAGACTGATCTAATTCCCTTGGTCCTCGCCTCTCTCTTCTTTCCTCCCTCTCCTCAGCCCCATTCCTCATGGAATTCTGAAAGATTGCTCTTCTTTCCCAAGTAAGTCTTCTAGGGTAAACTGTGTCAGACCCTGTCATGCTGGAAACATCCACTTACTTTCACTTTTACTTTTTGAAAAAGTATTTTATTTAAGTTCTTCCTATCGAAGTAGGGTTGGGATGATGTTTCAAAGCAGTTTTAATAGTTACTTAGGCTAGAGACTTTCAATCTCTTTGATTTGTGGCCTGATTTTCCCATAGAAGTTTCACATACATAAATGATCATAACCCATGAGAAAGGGCCAAGTGAGTCATAACATAGATCCACCTAAACTAGCATCCAGTCTCTGACAGTGGGCAGCAGCAGGTGACTAGGAAGGAAGAGTAAAAAGACAAACATTGCCAGCAGCTGCTGGCCGAAAGTCTTCTTGAGCCAGGTGTGATGGTCATTCTGTTTAATAGCCCATAGCTGGTTTATTCTTTCATGAATTTTTCCACTCTTCTTCTGAGTCCATGCAAACTTTTAGTGGTACCATTATCACCAGCTGCAAGAAATTCCAGAATTCACTAAATGTGTCCAGAGCCCACTTTGTTTGGGACCCCATATTCTGGTGTTTGATGGTTGCTCGTTACTCATCTTTTCCATGAGCCTCGTAAGTGCATAGCCAGTTAGTGTCCACCTCTGACCACGCATCACTGTGAAAAATTCACTGTCTACTTCTATCTCTGTTTTCTGATTTTTTAACCTTTGCTTCCTTTAATTCACAAGATGTTCCATCTTACCCTGTGTCAGTTCAGATTCTTGAAGAGCCTATGGGCTGGATTATATGGGACCTTGCTTTGCTTTCCTTCCTCATCTTATATAGCTCTCCTTCCTCCAAATAGCTGAAGAACTGCAAACTGTGTTCGGCTCTCCTGACACTTCCAAGTAAAGCCAAGGTCTGGGGGTTCTCATTAGTATCTGTATAGCTGCACCAGATGTCAGCTGTAGCTGAATGAGCTGGTGTCTCTGCTGAGAGCAGGTGAATGTAGCGCAGGGATCTTCACTAGCAAGCAGTGACTTACGGCTCAGATGATTGCCTTTGCCAACTGCTGAAGTGGTATAAGGCGTTACTACTCCTGCGTCCAGTTAGACTTAGCATATCCTGACATACTCCTTCCCTCAGGCTAAGCACTGACAGCCTGGCCTTTTAGCCCAAGCTTTCTTTCGCCAGTGGGTTCATCCAATAGATTCAGTTGTGAACAGCAGCCAAGGCATAGCTACATGGCTACACAGCCAGTTCTGCTGCTGTGGGGACGGAGACCTCCAGCCCGAGGGGCCTGGAGCCAGCTGAGGAAGCACCAGCATACTCAGGGCAGCCAGTTTTGCTGGAAGAAGAGCCCTCAAACAGCCTCCAAGCAAAGCTCTGGGTCCACGAGCCCCCTGAATGTGCGTCACTGGCTGAGGCCAAAGTGTGTCCTATTAGAGTAGCAGCAGGATGCCCGAAGTAAACCCCATTTGTGATGAAAGGAAGGCAATTAAAATTCCACTTCAGCTGCCTTCCTGTCCCACTTCCTAACCTTCCAGCAGCAGGTGATTAGCGGGGCCTGCCTTCTGCTGCCCTCGCTCAGCTGTGCCAGCAGAGCCCCGCTGCAGGAGGCGAGCACTGCTGCCATGGTGCAGCTGCCAAAGCACAGCGAGGACACCATGATTCAGCTGTCGAGTTTGTCTCAAGTTAACTTAGAATGAGCTCATTTTTTCAGTTTTCAAATAATTCTTCCCTTACCAAAGCTCTTGCCTTGGCTGTGAACACACTTGCTAGCCCAGCTGTTTAAGGTTTCCCATGTTTCTGTTCAGGATTTCCCAAATGGAAAACAAAACATGCACACTGCGCAGTGACATCAGTGTGCTTACAGCATGCCACACTCCCAAAGCCTACCAGATGCATACAGTAGTTCATCTGCACATAAAAATCCTGGCAAAACACCTACAGCCCTTTTCCCAGCCAGACAGCGCTTTAAGGAAGACAGCCCTGCAAGTCACAGGGAAGCCCTACCATATCTACAGGCGCCCAGTCTTCACCTTCCTTTGTGGTCACACGTCAGCACAGGGATAAGCACACAATATAAAACTTACTTTCATACCATGCTCTTTATGTCCATACACACTACCATGAATAATCACTTTGGAATGGTGAGTGGAAAAGGCTAGCAATGCTGTCCATAGTTTAAAAGGCAATACAAACAATTACATTTGAGTTTTTTTCAACAGGGACTAAAGTTTTTTTCCTGTCTCCTCTGCTGAAAGGAATGGCTACAACATGCCATTTGGATTTAAAAAAAAAAAAACAAACCAAAAACAAAATCCCCAAAACAGTAAGGTGCTCTGCAGAAAACACTAGTGGCAAAGTATGCAAAAGATCATGCCTCAAAAGGAAAATCGAGCACTTCAGCCACCCTTGAGGTTAAGCAGATCAACACTTCTGACCAGAACTACGTTTTCCCCCATCCTATAAACAAGTTTATTGCTTTAGAAGACATCACTGGGAAGTAACTGTATTAGCAGGAGAGTACAAGCAAGTGGGTTTCCCTTCCTCACCAGTCAAAGCAACAGCTGAAGTGGGGTCAGGCAAAAGTACTGCACCTTGTTTATTTTACAGGAGTAAACCCGACCCCCATTGAGAGTCTAGTTTGCTTTGGCCCTAAGCTCTTGGGGGTAGCTGACCCTGAGCCCCACAACCTGCCAGAACCATTTTGTAGGTGGGAGTTCCCCTAGCAGTGGTTTGCTGATTGCCTTGGACATCGAGTGACTAAATGATTGGCGTTCTTCTAGAGCAAGGCTAGTATAAGCATAAGAAAGGATTGTGATGAAGAATGGGATATGCAAGGGAGGAGAGGAATAGCTTCAACAGGATCTTAGATTCCTTCAGAAATGGGAAGGGTTTGAAACATTTACTAGTGGCAGATCAAAAGCAGAGAGAAAATGAGCAGCTGCTCAAACTACAAACTGCATCAAGCTCATGCTCTCTACTTCCCCCAAAGCAAGGAGTAAATCACATTGGGATCAGCACTCCTCACTGATCCGTGTTTTTCCAGACAGATCCCTCCCTCAGCCTATTGACTGACCGTTTGAACTCAAGCCGATCCAAGGACACAAGTTCCACAGGTTTTTTTTTTAAGTTAGGTTTATTTAGCAATAGAAGTATGTACATGTAAGAGAATCCCCTGGAGCACGAGACATGCACAAAGCAGTGAGGGACTGAAAGTGGTGCTGCTCAATGGCCTTCCTCATCACCTGTCATCCCACTTTACTCAGCAGCAGGGCCAAGATTAGAAAGGGACAGGTGAGAACTTTATCAGTCCACGTGGCAGAGTCTTCAGGCAGAGCCTTCCCAGCAACCGGTATTAAAACAAGCGGGCGCCATAGCCAAATGTCTGTTTAATGCCCTCGAAGTAGTAGCGCTGCCAGCCTTGCTTTGTTCTTTCCTCCTCACTGGCAGGAATGCCCTTGCCTTCCAAGCACACCTCAGTCTCACCACCTTTGTCAGTGAAGTTCAAGGTAATTGTTGCAAAGTGCCCTAGAGGAACCAAAGCAAATCTGTCAGCAGTGTTCAGTATATAGCATATGCTGCCCCAAGTAGCTGCTCTGCTCCTCCTCTCACACGGCACCACTTAAAAGACTCCGCAGGATCCCTCCCAGAGGATCTATTTACAACAGCTGCAGGCCTTCCTCAGAAACAGAGGGAGAAGAGGGCTCCCTCTTCATGGGGTTCGAAGCAGTTACAACCATAGCTGAGCAAGCTGCTACTTAATCGTTCCTAATCCCTGGCTGCTGCTCTAAGCAGTGGCTGATGATTCTGACCAGATCGTGCAGCATATAAGGCTGGGATAAGTCTGGTGCAGCTCGCAGAACACGGTGTGTCAGAGTGCAGCATGGCAAATGGGGCTGGAATCCTTCAAACACAGGCAAGGGCTGTAATACCCCATAATCCATTTTTGGACTACTTACCAGCTGGCCAAGATTTAAATCTCCATTTCATAACAAGTTGCTTCTCAGGGACCTTGAAAACAGAATGAAAATCTGAGTAGTAATTTTTTTAAAATCCTGCAGTCTAATAGAAAACAACTAGAACTGTATTGATCTGAAGCCTTAGGGACCCCTTGAGTAACACACACAGAGGGAAACAGATTTTAAGTATCCTTTTCTTTCCACTCCTCTTCTAGGAAGGTAGGTCATAGTACAGCTCCAAACACTGAGACAGTGTCCCTGTCCAGAAGACTTTAGTCCTTAGAACGGCTAAAGATGAAAAGGGTCAGTTACTATCTTTAACACTCCTCCAACCCCTAATAAGTAAATCACACAAAGACAGGGCAGATGCATGACTGGCAGACTGATTCTGTCCCAAGACTGAAGTCCCATATATTAATCCGTACTCTAAGGAATGCTTCAATAGACACATTACAGATAACTATTGGGCACCAGGGAGAACTCTACAATTAGCTAACTGAAGCATTGTTACAGAAGTGGTACCTTCAGAAAAAAAGGCTGCCCCTGAGCAAAATACACTTGCACTAGTTAGTACTTACTAGGTCAACAAACTCTCCTGTGACACTGCCATCCAGCAACTGAAACTTGCCTCCTTTATCAGCCTCCAACGTGGCTTGTGCGTGGGTGAAAGCTTGGACCATCTGGAAAGAATTCAGGAGGAGACCTGTATTACTTCACATTACCTGCTTGCAACTTGTTGCCTAATGCCTCCCACCCAGCTGAAAAAGTTCTGGAACAGGAGGAAAGTCAATAGTGTAAGGTCTTCATCAAGAAACCCTGCCCTGGCCAGAAAAGCAAGGTTACAGCCACTACAGCAGCATTCTGCCTGCCAAGGGAAAAGAATCTCTAGCTTTCATATTCTACGCAGTGTGCTGTAAGCCATACTTTGATTTACTCTGTTGATTCCTTAATGTAACCTAGTAATGTAATCATTCCTTAATGAAACCTAGTTCTAAGAAAACACCACATTTTTTCTTTGTTTTTTAAAAAGGAGGAACAGAAGACTAAGACCATGTTCAGATAATGATATAATGCTGCTCTCTTTTCTTAAACTATCTAAGTGTGCAGGACAGGGGAAGCTATTCCCAAAGTACGCTTTCATACCACCTAACCTTAAAAGGAAAAACAAAACAAAACAAAACAGCACACAACTGTAAATCCCAAGAGATCTGACCACATGCAGTAAGGGATGCACCTACAGACAGGTGCTGACAGCAGTCTGGAACTGGCTTCTGGCTGGCATTAATCCTCTCTTGTCAACTGTCTGAAGAGATGCACACGCAAGCTTTAAGCAACTGTTCTGCAGACCAGCTTTCTTATTCCATTCTCACGGATTGCAAGTGTCCTACAGAATGCCTTACAAAGCTTCTTAGGAACAACCTCCTATGTGCAAACAAGAACAGTTCTCAGAACGAGCCTGTCATTACCTCCTGAGTAACGAATACCCGGTAGAGTTCCTCAGGAGATGTTAAGAAGGTGTCCTTCAAGCTGATCTTACACGTAGGGATCTTGACTCCTATGGATTTGGACTGCGATGTGCCAGTACTGCTGCTAGCGGCCGTCTAACAAAACAAGCAAAACAGACAGACACACATTTTTCACAAGTGGTTCACATATCCAAAAGAAAAAAACAAAGGCCTTTGGTAAAGATGGAACTAGGTACAACAATATTTGAGTGTAAAGAGCAGATTTATTGCTCTTCTTGAATTAAGAAGTATCATGTGCTTCAAATCAAAACAGTCAGGCCTACACCACAGACTGCCAACTCCTGAATGTATATATTTATATATCCTGTAAACAGTATTGGTTGCTCCTGTAAACCCCAGAATACTGTGTACCTTTCTTCATAGATCCAAACGCATGTTTGCAGTTTTATTTACCTTGCGGTCTTCTGCTTTAGGAGCCACCTGAAGTGTTGTTTCCATATGTTCACCATTCACTGTGGGCAAAATCATGCCCTGGGTGAATTCTGGAAAGACAGGAACATTCCCATGAAACTAATAAAAGATTAAGTAAACCTTTTAACCGTTCTTTGAAATACACAATCAAAAAGGTCTTCCTGGTTTCAGTCCTGCTCTTGCTAGCACCCATGACTTGAAACAGTTTAAAACAAAAAGTAAACAGACCTCTTTTAACAAGCAATTAATTCTTCTTGCCCTCACTACTCTCCACTGAAGGCCGTATCAGATCCTGACTACACTAACAGTTAGCAACTTACCTCCTCTTCCTAGCCTAGACATACCGACCACTATCCTCCATGCGCTGCTCTCAAATTAAATGTTAGTTTTACACTTGCATAGCTTCACCCCCCCATCTCTCTCTCTAATATAAATAGCAATCACATCTCAAATACTTTTATCTTGCTGGTCTACGCAAATCAAACCAAGCTTTTCCTTTTTTTTTTTTTAATACTGGCTCTTCATTTCTCGTATCATAGTAGTACAGAATAAAGTTACTTCTAAGTAACTCCATCTCCGATTATCTTTTTTTGACACCAGATACCAGGACTACACAGAAACCCAATAGAGGTCTCACCAGTGCCTAGTTCAGCAGCACTAGCACTTTTGTAACTCCACCAGGAACTTCAGCCTCTTTCAGCGTCATGTTTGCTTTTTCTCCAACTCTATCACTTCTGCCTTTACCAATTATAAAACAGTTTGCTTTCTCCTTCTTCTTTATCTGTTCAAACCAGCAAAATCCCATTATATAGCAGATGTTTATTATATGTGTATAATCTTGTATCCTGCAATACTTAGTTCCCACCTATTCTTACTTATTCCAGCCCACAAGATCATACAGCTCTTCCTGAATAACATTCTCATCTTCCACTAGGTGACTGCATCTCCTACCCTAACACTAAAACACCAGAAAAAAATTAAGGGTACAGAGATTTGATCCTGGAAAAACAGCAACCAGTGGTGGTTTATACAGGGCAAAACTTGACTATCTAGCACATGTAGTGTAATACAGGTAAATTGATATAAAAAGCAACTGTAGCATTCCCAGCCTGTACTAGACAGCAAAGCCAAACTCAACCAAAGCACACTGATTTAACTGCAACTGCTGGAATCAGGTTTATCTTCTAAAAAAACCCAATTTTGATCCAGAAGCTGAGATAGCTCATTCAATGACACCAACGAAACCTGCACAGCAATTTCCAGTTGTTAGTTCTCAAATCCAAATAATACTAGATGCCTTTACTAGCGTGGCAAAAGTAAAAAACCGACAAACTAGAGAATAGATATCACCTTCCAAGGGAGTAAGCAAACTAAAGGCCAGATTGTGCCGCATGCAGTGACTGATACTCTGTGTCCCTGGGGTAGCAAATACATTTTACTGGCTTTATTTTCTCTACAGCTGAGCTTCAGCATGCGAAGGACATTCTCAGTTTTAAAACACAAATCCAAAAATGCTGTTTATTATTGCAAAAACAATCCTTCTCGGCTGTGTTACAGTGTCTAGAGACAGAAGTCCTTCTTGGCAAATGCTAACCATTTTCAAGAGAGATAGAAAAGTTACTGTTGTTGCTCTGACACCTTCCCACTGAGATGGGGTGAGGAACTAATTACCCGCATCCCTTCTTTAGCTCATATGGGTTCCCATAACATCTCTCCCTCTCACCTGTTTTGAGAGTGCTGATATAAGTTTTCATTGCGTCTCTAATCTTTTTTGCACCCTCTTGCTTCATCAGGGTCTTCAGGTTAGTGTCAGGCTCATCTTTAGCAAGGCTGACATGGATCTAAACAAGAAGGACAAGTGCTGATTAACAAAGCCATATTTACATGGTCCTTTTATTTATTACTCAATTCAACATCACAGTTAGACTTCAGCTAAACCTTCGCAAGCACCAGTGCAGTTTTATTAATCTTTCACGTCATCTCTCTCGGCCTACAGTAACATACGCATGTACCTAAATACCTTCATGTACTATAGAGTCCTCGTATCTAGAAGACAGGAATTAATTTGATAAAGATACAACATGATGGGGAAGGACTCTTTATCAGGGAGTGTAATAACAGGACAAGGGGTAATGGTTTTAAACTAAAAGAAGGCAGATTTAGATTAGATGTTAGGAAGAAATTCTTCACAATGAGGGTGGTGAGACACTGGAACAGGTTGCCCAGAGAAGTTGTGGATGCCCCCTCCCTTGAAGTGTTCAAGGCCAGACTGGATGGGGCTTTGAGCAACCTGGTGTAGTGGAAGGTGTCCCTGCCTGTGGCAGAGGAGTTGGAACTGGGTGATCTTTAAGGTTCCTTCCAACCCAAAGCATTCTACGAGTCTATAAACTTAAGCAATCTCTTAACACTAAAAAAGTTCTACAAAATGTTCTAAAAAAGGTAACGTGGAAGGAAATGTTAATTTCCTGTTAGAACAGTCGCATAGACAACAGTATCAGCCTTTAGCTATGCTTACCTCAACTTCATCGATGTCATTTTCATCCGAGAGATTAGGAATCTCCACATAACCTTTGTATTTCACTCCTGTCTTTGAAGTGCCTGCAAATACAATTATGCTGTTCAGACCAACATTTCTTACCCCGGTTGTTGTAAAAGCAAACCTATACCGTGTCACAACGCAGTAGTTTGCTATCCCATAAGGGATAGCTATCCTTATGCTTAATTTTATACTTCAATCTGGCCTTGAAACAGGAGGAGAGAGCATCACTCACCAGTCCATGCCAGCTTGATAGCCCACTCATAGAAGAAAATAAGTTTCCCTTTGCGGTTGTTAATGGAGGCCTCTCCATCCAGTTTGCTCACTTCTGTCACCTCACAGGCCCCTTCCTCGCCCTCCACCCTGACAGGCAGGAGCAGAGTCTTCAGCCGCTCTGTGGACCAGTTGGAGGCATCTCGCTCCGTCCTGCGAGAAAACCCGCCGGCGTGACGACCGCGGGCAGCCCACCTCGCGGGCAGCCCGCCCC